>JAOTAY010000189.1:20274219-20319529 GCA_025629805.1 Erythroxylum baracoense
CCATCATACTTACTGATCATCTATGAACTGATCGGATTAACCAACCAAAATTAGCCTCATCCATTATGTAGAAGCAAAAGCCTTAGTAACGATCGGACGATAGTAAAAAGTCATAGCAAAAACCTGTAGCTGCTTGTATTAAAAAACAAGTAAGCGTAATTCCTCCTAAACAATAAAATATGTTGACATGAGGAGGAATGTATTTACTAGTTATATCATCTGCAATTGCTTGAATCTCGAGACGTTCTTCTAACCAATCATAGACTTTATTGAGATATGTAAACCAAAGGGACCCCCTCTGAGAAACGTATATGAGAATTTCATCTCATACAGCTCAAACAGAAAAACCAAAATACTAGTTGAAACGGATGTTTGTGGAATATAAATTTCTTAATCGTATGATTCAATAATCTTTTCGTATCTCATGATCGTGGCCTACTTCAATGATAGCCATGCACACTTTGTTTTTCATCCGATCTTTTATGTATGTGACCCTTAGGTTCCCGATTATATTAGGCACTTAAATTAACTCTTAATTCGAGCAAATCATGGAAGGTTTCATGCCAATTGAATTAACTCTTAATTTAAGCAAATCGTGAAGGGTTTCATGAAGCCAATTTACTGGAATGTAAGTGGACTAACACACGAACTCTTCGATAGTTAATTATCTGACTTACGAACCTTTCCATAGACAATTATCGTGCAATTTGTCCTTTTACCATTCTATACCCTACTTGGTTCGAAGTATAGGTTATGTGTCAACTCCTACTAGACTGACTATATCTCATCTAGTCCAAGTGATGTTAGTTCTTGCCTTAAGATCTCATTACTCTATGTGTCATTAAAGATTCTCTTCATGACACATAACTGCTCTGGCCAGAGACTGTTGAGTAATGAACCTGACAAGAGGCCGTGGGTATCATCTCCTCCTATCAGGAGTGGTGAATCCATTATTGGCTATCAAATTACCTTCAAATACTAATAGTTGTACCCAATCACCACCTTATGAGCGACCTCATCTGGAGGCAACAAGGAATGATATCAAAGCACATGATTAGGATCCAAGATATCTTTGAGTACCTCAAGTCTAAGGATATTTGCACCATTGCTATGATGAGATTAATCATTGATATTTGATAGATCATCTATCAATTATCTTCCTTGGCTTGAGCAATGACCTCATTGTTGTCATAGCACAATAGTATCAGGTCTATAATGCTCAGAACCATTCACAAGTTCCATAACAAACTTCTTGACCAAAACAACTTCTTTGGCTGCTTCTGCAACTGCAATGTACTCTGATTCGGTTGTCAAATCTACAATCGTCTTTTGTTTGGAACACTTCCAATTGACTACTCCACCATTCAGTGTGAAAACATAACCTGATTGAGATTTGGAGTCATCCTGATCAGATTGAAAACTAGCATCTGTATGTTCTCTCACTACGAGATCTCCATCTTCATATATCAAGAATATATCCTTAGTCCTTTTTAAATGCTTGAGGATATTCTTCACAGCCACCCAGTGACAATCATCAGGATCTGATTGATATCTGCTCATAATACTTAAAGCATATGATATATTAGGTCTTGTACATAACATAGCATACATGATTGATCCTATTACCGAAGCATAGGGATCATACTCATGCGAGTCCTCTTATCTTATGTCTTGGGACACATAGATTTCGAGAGTTTTATCCCATGAGTCATGGGAAGAAACCCTCTCTTAGAATACTCTATGCTAAACCTCTTTAGCACTTTATCTATGCATCTAAACTGTGAAAGACCTAACAACTTACTTGATCTATCTCTATAGATCTTTATTCCCAATATATAAGTTGCTTCTCTAAAGTATATCTTGGAAAAATTCTGGGACAACCAAATTTTGACAGATTGCAAACTTGAGACATCATTTCCTATTAGTAATATGTCATCCATAAGGAATATGATAGCTCTCCCACAAACTTTCTTGTACACACAAGTTTCATCAAGATTTTGTAAGAAACTAAACTCTTTGATTATCTCATCAAATCAAATGTTCCAACTCCTAGATGCTTGCTTCAATCCATAAATGGATTTCTGAAGCATGCATACCTTTTTGCTATATTTGGATATGAAGCCCTCAAGTTGTATCATATACACATCCTCAACTAGGTTTCCATTCAGGAAAGCCGTCTTTATATCCATTTGTCATATCTCATAATCATAATGAGCATCAATGAATAGTAGTATTCTGATGGATTTAAGCATGGCTATGAGGCTAAATGTCTCGTTATAGTCAACTCCTTGTCTTTGATGATAACATTTAGTGACTAGCCTCACTTTATAGGTAATCACATTACCATCCATGTCGATTTTCTTCTTAAAAATCCACTTACACTTTATATGTTTTAGTCCTTAGGGTGGGTCAACCAACTTCCATACTTGGTTTTCAAACATGGAATCCATTTTGGACTTTATAGCTTGAAGTCATTTTTCATATTCCGAACTCTTCAGAGCCTCTTTATAGGTTGTAGGCTCATTGTCCTCTATGAGCAATATATCATTTTGTTCCCTTACGAGAAATCCATATCTCTCTGGAATATTGCGCATCCTACTTAACCTATGAACATTTTGTGTGTCAGAAAGTTTAACTATTGTCTCATCTCTGTGAACATCAATATCGGGTTTAGGCAATTGATCTGTGTCTGATTGAGCATCATATACTTTATCAAGTTCAACTTTGCTCCCACCATCTTCTCTTAAAAGAAACTCTTTCTCTAAAAAGACGACATGCTTTGAGACAAACACCTTTTGCTCTAAAGCATTGTAGAATTAATATCCAATTGTTTCCTTAGGATATCCTACAAACAGAAATTTCTCAGATTCGCTTTACGCTTGTCTGATTTAATCCTCTTCACGTAAGCTGGATAATCCCAAACTTTCATATGAGAAAGATAGGTTTTTTGTTAGTCTATATCTCATATGGGGTAACATTAACTGCTTTGGAAGGGACTCTATTTATCACATATACAAGAGTCTCAAGTGCATGACCTCAAAAAGATTTCGGTAGATCTGTTAAGCTCATCATTAACCTTATCATGTCCAACAAGGTTCAGAGTCTCCTTTCAATCATACCATTATGTTGCAGTGTGTAAGGTAGAGTCTATTGGGATACAATCTGTTATCCCTGAGATAAGTTAGAAGCTCCTTGTTCAAGTATTCACCACCTCTATTTGATCGAAGTGTTTTGACACTTTCACCGAGCTGTTTCTCCAATTCATGTCTAAATTGTTTGAACATTTCAAATGCTTCAGACATGTATCTCATTAGATACATATACCCATATCGTAAATAATCATCGATAAAGGTAATGAAGTACACAAAATCACCTCTAGCATGAATGGACATCAGACCACATACATCATAATGTGTTAGGTCTAATAACCCATTCGCTTGTTCACCCTTTCCTTTAAATGGTAATTTAGTCATCTTGCCTAACAAGCAAGATTCACGTGTGTCATACGATTCATAATCAAATGACTCTAACTTACCACTTCTGTATAGCTTAGCTATGCGTCTCTCACTTATATGGTCAAGTCGACAATGCCATAAGTAAAATGATTTTAAGTTATCACATTTTTGTCTTTTATTGTCATTGTTATTTAAAATTGGATTGCACATATCTAATATGTAAATACTACTGCACAATATAGCAATACTATTCAACATTTCATTTAACTTAATTGAACAACCATTGCTTGAAAAAGTTAAATGAAATCCTGTTTTATTAAGACATGAAATAAATACAATGTTCTTTGGCATAACAGGTACATAATAGCAATTATCCAAATTAACTTTAGCCTACTGGGAAGATACAAAACATAGGCTCTTACGGCTAATGCAACAACTCTTATTCCATTTCCCACACGTAGGTCCATCTCTCCCTTCTTGAGCAGTTTACTATAACTGAGATGCTGCATATCAACACATATGTGTGAGCCGCATTTGGTTTCTAATACCCAAATGTTATGATCAGAAATAGTATTAACTTAATGACAAATAACATACCTGAAGTAGAAGGTGGAGCATCTAATGCCTTCTTCTGCTTCAGCGACTCCAGATAGGCTTTGCAGTTCCTCTTCTAATGTCCTTCTTTGTTACAATGGAAGAATATCACCTTTGATGTAATCTCCTTTGCCTTCTTCTTGGTTATACCTCCCACTGGCTTTTTAGATTTCTTGTACTTTTTTTGCTTCCTTTTGCGAGAACCAAAAGGAGAGTCCACTAGCATTATAGCCTTACTGTCTTTCTTAACAGTTTGCTCACCTATTTTGAGTAGATTAATAAGCTCAGGTATTAAAGTGGATATTTAGTTCATTCGATAGTTAAGCACAAACTGTGAATAACTATCGGTCAAACCAGTCAAAATTAAGTCCATACTTAATTCATAATCCATTACAAAACCCAAACTCACTAACTTCTCAATGTATCCATTCATCTTTAGCGCATACTGCATTGGAGATGATCCCTCAGCCATCTTAGAGCGAAAAAGCAACCTCGAAGTCTCGAACCTTTTAGATCGAGCTTGCTCATCAAACAGTTCCTTTAGATGGTAGATTATGGTATGAGCATCCATAGCCTTGTACTGCTTTTGTAGTTCTGATGATATAGGGGCCATCATTATACAACTAGCTAGCCACAAGAATGGTCGTTCTTGGGCGAATCTCGCCCCTAAAATAAGGGATAAGGGAAAGGTGACCAAGTTCTCTTTCTACACACCTTTTGATAAGATGGGCTTGGCCACCTATTTCATTTGACACTCACTATCATCCAATAGCTTCTTGTAAGCTTTCTGATCCTCATCAGATGCATTGGCAGCAGGGGGATCGGGAAGTGGTTCATCTAGGACATATCCTAGTTTCTTAGATTTGAGAAAAGTTCTCAAATTCTATAGCCAATCTAAGAAGTTAGGTCCTATAAGTTTGTTGGAGTCTAATAGAGAGTGTAGGTTCACACTAGACGAAGACATCGTGGTGATTCAATAACCTAGAAGAATGAGAGAAAGTATTAGAATGTATACTAGTGCATATCGATAAGGACTTTAATCACAGACATTGTGGGTCCCACTATTCTTATTCAACTCTTCTACAAAAAGCTCATATAAATATAACTTTTAAATAAAATTTTTCTAAATTCTAATTTCAGTACTACAAAGGATTTATAGAAAGATTTTATTGTATTAATCGTTATGATTTGACAACCCAATTAGGTATTGATTGCCACATACCATATAAAAAAACTTCGAGTTTTGTTTGCTCTTTTTTTTAATTCAGTAAAGTAAAATTTCTTCTTTTACATTATATATACGATATGATAAAAAATAAAAAATAGATATGATATCATAAAAATGAAAAGAGGTGAATTTAATAAATTAAATATTGATTACTTCAAAATAGTAAAGTAAAATTAAACAATTAAAGAACACATTTTTTTATATATTTTCTATTTTTCATTAATAAATATTTTATTATTTTATTATTTATTATATAAAAATATTATTATTAAATATTTAATAAAATTTATTATATTAAATATTATTCTATTCTTTTTTATTTATATTTAAAAATATTTTATTTTTATTTTTATTTACATAGAAATATATTTATAATATTATAATATAAAACATCTAAAACAATAACTAAAATTTGAAATAATAAAAAAACTAGAGTTATTTTATTTTTGTTTTGGTCCAACTAGATTTTAAAATTATAAAACTAGTAATTCCTAGTATCCTTTTCTAGGGTTTAAATTTTCTTTTTTCTTTCCATATTAAAAAGAATTTATCTTTGCAATTTTGTAGTTAAGTGTCAAGAAAGACCTTTTGGATCTAAAACAAGGATGCTTACATGATGAAGACTGATGATTGCTATTCTTGTTTTTGTTGTCCTCCTTCTTTCATCAAATACTCTCTACTACCAATACTTGTTATCGTACAACTACCTTGGAATTCATAAGGGATTGACTTGTCTATGTCTCCTTGCATTCGATCTTTTAGGTCCCGAATTCACCTCGATGGTTATGCCACGTTACTATTATAAATATAAAAAATATAAATATAAATATAAAAAAATGTAAAACCTATATGTGATATATAGACTCCTGGAGCCATGACATTTTTGCTTACTTGACAAAATTTCAATTGAAAAAATAGAAATCCTTCTTATTGGATGATCATGGTACTTCCCAAAAATCGAAATTTTGGATTAAAGGAGGAACAATATCACTATTTTTGTTCAATAAGATACTAAAGTGGATGATTGACTCATTCCATACTAAAAATAATCGCAGGAAATCTTTTGATAACACGGATTCCTATTTCTCAATGAAATCCCACGATCAAGACAATTGGTTGAATCTGTGAAACCATTTCGGAGAAGGTCATTGATATCTTTTTTTTTATAAAGTAGATCGACTTCGATTCTTGATAATCCTACCAATAGGCATCATAGAGGAAGAAGCACTACGCCTATGAATCAACAACACTCGAAAACTTTGTTGTAAAATCTCCCTTTGCCTTATTGGGGTCAGGACTAAGAAGAGTGGTTGGGACAACAAACATCCATCTCGTTCGTACTTTGGATACCTGTATAACCATCGAAGACTGTCGAAGTGTCTAATTCTTAGAAATAAAATTACAAATGTATTAATAGATTTGCAATCCAAATTAGGCAAATTAGGGCGGGATGCGATTCTCATCAATCAAACATAGTATTTGTAGTTTTTCTAGTGTGTTGACCGAGCAAAATGAAGGAAAAAAAACCCATTTCATTTCTGTCTCTTTACATCCAAATTGAACTCAAATTTACCCCAGCATTCCCTACTTGTCTGAGTAGTTTTTAGTTATTAAACGAACCTCTCCAAAAGGTAATTTTAACGTGGCTCATTTTTCCTCTTTTGCAATCAGTTTTGCTATAACACATGCCGCTCTAGCTAATTGTCCACCCTTTCTAAGTGTGATTTTTGTGTTATGTATGGCCGTGCTTTTTTCTGGCTTGGCTAGGTGGGATAGCTGAGTCATTCACCTTTAGGATACTGATCGAGTCAAAACTAATAAAGACATAAATCTATTCAAAAGGAGAGAGAGGGATTCGAACCCTCGATAGTTCCTTGCGAAATATACTGGTTTTCAAGATCGGAGCTATTAACTAGCTACAATCGAGATGGAAACCGAGCATTTTATGGTTCAAAAATGCCAAATTGAGTCTTAATCATCATTTTTTAAGACTTTTCAGAGTAAGCTCCCTGGCTTGGACAGGACATTTAGTTTATGTTGCTATTTCTAGTTTTAGAGGTTAATTATTGGGGACAGATAAACTGGTAAAATTGTCATAGCCATAGATATGATTCTCAATCAACAAGGGAAAAATGTAATGTGTTTATGTAGCTATTGGTCAAAAACATCTTTTGTGGCTCAGGTAGTAACCACTTTACAAGAAAGAGGGGCAATGGACTACACTATTATGGTAGCTGAAAAGGTAGATTCTCCAGCTATATTATAATATCTCGCTCTTTATACAGGAGCGAATTTGGCTGAATATTTTACGTGCCTATATATAACATAGAAATCACACTTGAAAAGGGTAGATTAGCTACAGCGGCAGGTGCTGAAGTAAAATTGATTGCAAAAAGAAAATGTGGTTAGAGGAACTATATGTCGAGCAATTAGGTATAAATTGATACCGACCCCTCAAATTTTGGTAATTTCAACTCCCTTAACAACCATTTATGAATCTTTTTTTAGATTACACCCATTATCTCAAGTTTTAGATCGTACGAATCTATTGACACAAATAGTTCATGGGAGGACAAGCCACCTTTGGTCAGTCAATAGGTATCATTCATACCAATTGCATTTAGTTATGCAACTATTGACTTCTACCATCAACTGTTGATTTAGCACACTCATTGGGTTATCAACTTTTGATTCGTATACATCCCATGTATATGACCCAACTTCGCTTCTATCCACATTGACCTTAGGTTTGCCCAACAAATCAACGCTTCCAGTTAAGACTAAACTATTAATCCGAAAATCTAATTACCGTGGTTTGAACATATTCGTGTAGAGCAGGCTTGGGTTTTCCCAACAACCCAATTCTAAAAAAACTCTGGTTTGCGCCATATTAATGGAAGGCGTAAGTCCTAATGTTTCAGTTGAGGGATTTGTTCTTTGGTCTCATCAATACTTGGATGGTATATATATATATATATATATATATATGATTATGGATGACTCAATTAAATTGGGATTGTGTCCATAACCACCCTATCATGTCATTTTAACCAACCTTAAAACGCATCTAATGCATGTAACACAAAAGTGGTTCAGTTTAGGTTGTAACTTGACTATGCATCAAAAGTTCATGATTCGATTCTCTTAGACCTAATCGGGTACTGGTGTTAGTCTCGGCTAATTCGAATTATGAATGTGATTAGATTAGGAACCATAAAATTTCAATTATTTTGATGTCCAAAATAAACTCTTTAATTCTAGTACATACGTCTTTTTCTAGTCACACTAGAAATGCAATGCTCTACTTGGATTAATTCTAAATTAATCCCTAGGGTTTCCAAAACTCCTAAACATCAATAATTCATCTAAAACATACCTAGGTCATCTCAAATTTATCAAGAAAATTTTTTTTGGCACAAGTCAAAAAAATATCTTGATGGCAAAAATCATCAAGATAAATGAGTTAACCTACTAAACACTAAAGAGATCGATTCGATGTCAGGAACATTTTCGAAAGCCTAATTTCAAGCACATGCACTTAGCATGCTACTAGCAGCAAAATAATACATTTTTTATCTCATAAATTTTTTTAAGGTCTTATAACCAAAACATATACACATAAGTCATTAAATAAATTAACTCCATCAGCTTCCACAAAACTGACCAATGTTGACTTTGATTTGATTTATTAATTGAATCAAATTCAATTAATTTTGGAAAAATTTCATAGTCTTATACACATTTTAAATGTGCCTAATAAAAAATTACAGAAACTAATCCCTAGGAATTATTTATTAACTTAGTGAAATCAGCCAGTAAATCACATGTCTATGAGACTTGTCATAATACTTCTAACACTAGTCATACTCTACATCATGTATGCATAATATAATCACTTTGACAAAAAGTGTCATGTATCTCATACATGTGGCAACATCATATCTTGCATGTCCATGCAGAAAATTCATAAAAACAATGTTTATAAAATTTAATATCGAATTTACTAGCATGCCTGTTCATCAGATTTTCAAAATTTCCCAGAACTTCATACATGCATTAGACTGAAACTAAATTCGTAATAAAATAGCAAACAACATACAATTACATTTTATTTTTACAGAAACATAACATAACACCTTATAAATATTTTTGTGAAAGAAAATTAGAAAAAGATTTAGAATTATTACGAAAATTTCAAAATCAGTACATGCATTCTGTTTTCCAGAAATTCCCAGAAACCAACATTTGAACAGACTGGAGAATAATTCACAATAAAATAGAAAATGACATTCAATTGAAATTTCGTTTGACAGAAACATAATCTAACATCTTATAAACATTTATATGATAGAAAATTAGAAAAAAATTCTACAATTTATAAGAATTTTTGAAATCAACATGCATGTCAGTCACAACCCAGTAAACAGTTTGTACATGTTCAATAGATCATCTTATACATGCATAACTAGCTCTGATACCACCGTTAGGGAGCCATAGACTCATGCATCACATGCACAACAAGGTAGCAGAAGTGTCGTAATCTAAATTCCAACCCCATAACATCCCAAAAATCTAGAATCTTGCATGCATACACAGATTATAAGAACATGAAATATCAGCACATGTGCCTTTGATAATGCTCCTCCTTTCTTCAATCTTCTCCTTGTTTAGATTGTAGCCCTTCTTTGGTCACTCAAGAACATTCAAAGATGAAGAAAAAGTAGTGTGTAAGGGTGATTAGAGTACCAAACAAGATGAGTTCAAGAGATGCTCAAATGGAGAGATAGATCAAGATTATGTTGAATGCAATTAGATTCATGCACCAATTTCATAAATTGTATGAACAAGACTCAAGACCACTTCTCTCTAACTCAAAAACACTTTTGGACACCTTATCCTCTCACTTGTGTGTATTTTTAACTTGTTAGTTTATGTGTATATAAGTGAAGAACTCATTTATGCATCATCTGTCGTGCCTTCGGTCATGATCGTGGCCTACTTCAATGACAGCCATGCACATTTTATTTTTCATCTGATCTTTTACGTGTGTGACCCTTAGGTTCCTGGTTATTTTGAGCACTTGTATTAACTCTTAATTCAAGGAAATTATGAAGGGTTTCATGATCCCAATTTACCAGAATATAAGTGAATTAACACACGAACTCTTCGATAGTTAATCATTTGACTTACGAACCTTTCTATAGATAATTATTGTATAATTCGTCCCTTCACCATTCTATACCCCACTTCGCTCAGAGTATAAGATATATGTTAACTCCCATTAGACTGACGACATCACATCTAGTCCAAGTGATGTTAGTTCTTGTCCTGAGATCTCATTACTCTATATGTCATTGAAGACTCTCTTCATGACACATAACTGCTCTGGCTAGAGACTCCAGAGTAATGACCACGACAAGAGGCCGAGGGTGTCAACTCCTTCTATTAAGAGTGGTGAATCCTTTATTGGCTACCCAATTATCTTTGAATACCAATAGCTGTACCCAACCACCACCCTATGAGCGATCTCGTCTTGAGGCAATAACGAATGATGTCAAAGCACAGGATTAGTAACTAAGATATTCTTGAGTACCTCAAGTCTAAGGATATTTGCATTATTGCTATGATGATATTAATCATTGACATTTGATAGATCATTCATATGATAATCTCATAGTGGGTCATCCGATGTATTTACTACTCTTAGTAAGCGTCCACATATTAACTCTAAACATCTAATGCTTACAATTTGTGAGATCCACTGCTTGATCAAATCAACAAGTATAACATGTACTAGTCTGTACGAATTAATAATGTCTTGTCTTATTAATCCTATGACTAAGGATAATTTAGATACTAATATAATTATATATGATAGGAATCTCATTATCATGATCTCATCATGATCTCCTTTATGCTATGTTTTGTATCGTGAGCTTCATTAATTCGATCTAAGATCGACATCAATTCATAAATAAGCGAACATCAAATTAATGAAAAAATTGCCTTTCACTTTATTATTCAAAATAAAGTTTGTACAAAAGTGCTAAAGGTAATTACCTTTAGAATACTACTCTAACAGATGAAATATCTTTTAATAGTTAAAAAATTTACTTTAAAATGATAAAAATTAACTCCAAAATATGTTTTCTTTGCTTGTTCTTAATTCTTTCTCTCGCCTTAGGGCTTCCAATTGTGTCTCCCGAGCTTCCTCCTTTCTTTTGTCTCTTAATTGTATATTTTAAAATTTGAAATCCAAATTCTGGGTGATATGTTGGCATGAAAAAGAGCATATTCATCACTATGTACTTTAAAAAGATATGAAAATCTCTTATAAAGCTAACACATGCATGGACACATTTCTATATTGTGAACATGGCCTGATCAATAATCAAAACAGGTGTGTATCTCATGAACACGGGTGTGTACCAAAGGAAGCAATCAACATGCCCTAAACTCTTCAATTAGGGCCATATACATGTGATGTACTCCATAACTTAGTCAAATCACTCAAAAAATTGTTCAAATTCATTCCTTTTCCTCCAAATAAGTAAATTGCAACCTAAGAAAACAATACTAACAACTTAAGTACCAAAAATAATAAAAAGTCAAATAAAAAAGTAAAATGTACTAAATATAATCCTAAAAATATGAACAATTTAACACATATCAACTTTACTACACTTAAATATTTGCTTGTCCTTGAACAAATAATAATTCAAATTCATCAACCTTTCTAAATATCCACATTTTCGTTTCAACCTATCTATTTACACTTCAAATGTCATGCCTTAAGAATAAAATTAAAGTATAATTATAATCAAACAATTATAGAATAAACTCCCACAAGTAAACACAATAAATTATATCTTGACAACCTTTATGAAATCAACTGTTATAGGATTTAATACCCTCATAGAAAAGATTCACCCAGTTGACTTAAAATGTTTATGGTGAAAGTTAGTGGAACTCTCAAATCAATATATAAAAAGAACTCTTAACCATATGCTTGTTAATATATCTTTCTCCACCAAAACAAATTAACTTAGATGCAAAAATCAAAAGGTTTTTAAATCAATGTATAATGAGGTTTGGGTAAAGGTATGACAAGGGTAAATTTTAGGTTAATAAAAACGAAGGAATTTGCATAAAGGTCCAAAACAAGTCTTGAATAGCACAAGTATCTTCTCTTTCTCCTTCTCACAATTATAAATTTTAAAACACATTTTGTACTCATTTTAAGATTTTTTTAATTAACTACTTACAAGCTTACCAAGAGGAGACATGAAAATTTGATAAATAACAAATGAGAAGATATACTCTTGAATAAATAATAGTGAACCTTTCTTCATTCCTGATACTTCTTTATCTAATCAGATTCTTATACAATCAAGTGAATATAATCCTTTAGATTGCAAAATTAAATTTTAAGCTAACAACAAAATTGGTTTATCAATTTGTAATGTGGTTAAAATAATTTAAAGAAAAGGCTAAGCTCAAATTTAGTTACAACTAAATGATAAAAACAAGGTAAGGTCAAATCAAAAGAACAAGGTCAATAAAGGTTCAATCTAGGTGCCTTTTTCATCTTAATGCATCTAGTTTAAAGATGTGGTCTCAACATGCATAATAAAAGTAAGTTTTAGAATCTACCAATTATGTATGATAAACACAAAACAATTAAAATAAAGTATAATATAATAATGACAATTGCTTATAGGTTCCAAAGCCCATAATTTAGGCTTATGTATGAAAAATCCTAAGAAATTTTATCCAAATTAGTTGTCAAAACATCCATTCATACTATAGCACGTATAATTTCATCTAATCATGTCGTCTTCCTTTTATCTTATAGCTTAACTCAATAGTTCACAACAACTTAAAATGTCATCGTGAGACAATTCTGTCCATATCCAGTGTGTAACAGAGGTGTGTAAATGTTTCCACAGGCCGTAATTAAAATTACAACACCCTTCATGTGTATTTAAAGATATACATTATCCCCAAATGTGCCCAATAGAGTACAAAGAATGAACACAGTCAACATGAAGAAAGGTAAATTGAGTTGGTATTTCCACAGTTTATATACAAGACATTCATGTTTGTGGCATAAATTTCATCCAAATTATGTCCGGTGATCCTTAAAAAAGTAAAATAAAAAGGAAACATTACACCAAACAATATAATAAACAAGAAAAATTAAGAAATAAAATAATGTCAATTTAGTAGGCTAATCCCTTTGCTAACTATTAAGAAAAAATAAAATGGAAAATATAAAGATTAAAACCAAAGAAGAAATACAAATAGTTTGTCAATTGTCTAGTGAATTCCAGAAAATTTTAGTCACCATAGTAGACAAAAAGTCTAATTTTGGTCCTCCATCAGCCCATGCTCGATCTCTATTAGGGAATTTGTTTGTAAAAAAGGAGTTTCGAGCTCTTATGTATGCAGTCACTACCTTTGCTAAAACTAGCTTTTCTAGCTGCTAAGGGGACTATGATAATGTACAGGCTCTTATATGTGAAGGTGGGACCATAAGTCCTAGATGAGCCATAATCTACACAAGGACATCCTCCATCCATTTATCATTCTCCTGTAATAGTGCTATCTGCTCTATAAGATCATATTGCCCCTCTCGAATGGTTCGTTTCACCCCTAAGATCACCCATATATTTCTCTAACCGAGTGATCTTGATTTGATTTCAATGTGGAGGGATGGATGGCTGGGCAGGTGTGTATGTACTAGCTAAGGAATCGTCATGTTGCTTGAATGCAACAGGAGGCGATAAAGGAGGAACAATATGTTTGGGCTACAGCTTTGGTATCTTGGGTACGTGTTGACCTCGTCTCCTCTAGATTATACCCACACAGATGTCCCCAACTCTGAAATCATGCCTGAAGTCTGAAAAACTAAGCTAAAGCACAACCTAAGTGGATAGGGACTCTCTCGATCGTATTATATATATAAAAATATATCCATCTTCCCTATCACACCCAGGGCCGATCCTGAGATTTTATAGACCCGGGACGAAAGAGAAAATATAGGCCCCTGATATTAGTTAAAAATAAAATTAAAATTTTTTTTTTTAATAAACTATATTTTTACATGTAATTTTTTTAAAATAAAAATGGGCCCTGGGCAGTGGCCCACCTCGCCCCTGCCCAGGGCCGGGGCTGATCACACCAGTACTACCCCCTTCCGCTTAATGTATGGCTTAGCATGGAATACATGTACCTTACTATAGGGGATCTCACTGTAGATGCCTTAGATCTTATAGGCTATTAGTATTATTATCTTTTGATGGTGTTCCAAAATGTCATCTTATTGATTCCAATGGGAAGCTCACTAGTAATGTTCATTAGCCCTTGATAGTAATATACACCTTCAAGTAGAGACCCATATATAGGGAGAACTACATGTAGCTTATGCTCTGCATCTCCCTAAACACCATAAATTAAATAGTGTTATCGATATCCAAGGTGTAATGCCTCGTCTCCGTTGTGAATGTGGTGAGGAACTCATATTTCAGTTCTCTATAAGTAGGCTCCTCAATCGCGAAGAAGTGATCCCAATCACCATCCAAGATGTAATGCCTCTTCTCCAGTGTGAATATAGTGAGGAGTTCATGTTTCAGTTCTCTATAAGTAGGCTCCTCAATCGCGAAGAAAGTGATCTTAACCACCAACATTGATCAGGTCTTGAACATTCTTAGTTAACATGATCTAATCGAGCATTGCCCATTCAATACTCTTACTCTTAATCTGTAGCTTAGAAATTAATCTCTCGTATTGAGCAATATGAGTTAGTGCGGTGAAACTTAGCATGAGATAGACCATTGGTGTATGCAGTGGTGGCTCTAGCTATCTAAGTGGCTGTTGGGATGTACCTGTACATTTTTGCCTCTTCTTATGCACTTACTTTTCCCGACGTTGGTGTTGTGTGTTTGCTCTCTTTAGCATTATTTCCCAGAATATGAAAATAAACAAATTTCCCAAACAAAAAGGGAACAATCCATTTTAATCAAATCACAAAAAATAAAACACCTTAATTTAATCACACAATTTAGTAATCACATATTGATAATAAAAACATGAATAAATCAAATAAACCCCATTTTAATCTATAAAATTTTAAAGGAGATGGATTTTAATAGCAATAAAAAACCCAAGTATTCAATTTAATCATAAAGAACTCCCCTTTAATTATTAATCATAAAATTACAATTAAACTAACCAAGTTCATACTAGTCAAATTAAAAGACCAAAAAAAGTTGCCCCATAGAAATTACTAAAAGAAGTTTAGTAGCCCCTTAAAAATGCAATTCATACAAACAAATAAGCAACTGTGTAAAGGAATTCATCTTTTAAATATTCACGAGACCGTAGGGCCTCAAATTCACTATGAGATTATCCAAAATAACTTCAATAGAATATAAAATTTTGAATTGACCATGTAAATTACATTAAAAAAAGTTTAACAACCCCTAACATCTAGTTTAATCATAATGGGTCATTCCAATTGAATTCATAAGCCTCATAGAAGTGAATGTCACACCCTACTTCTCTCGATTCGATTTAACAACATTGTAAACAAAAAATAAAACATATTTCAATTTGTTGAAACTTCAAGAAAAATGAGTTGAACGGTTGGGTTTGTCTTCAAAATAGGCACGATGTGCCTAGCTCAGAGGGAAGGAATAAGAGAGAAAATGAAAAGTGGGATTCTTAGGAAACTGTCAAGGGATTTCAAATAAGTCTGTTACAATATGAATGAAAACATAAACATATATCTGCTTATGCTGCACAATTTTAAGGTTAAATTTAAAAATCACTGGTGTTTTGGACTTTAATATGGGCATGTAAGACTACATATCGGTGTGTTAGGTAGAGCATGTGATAAATACATATTTGACTATAATTACACATCCATATTTTATATATTTTTCTTGATATTTTATAGTTTTATTGTATATTTGGTACTTAATTTGCTGTAATAGCATTTATAGCTTATAATTGCCTTTACGAATCCAAAGGAGAAGAATTCAGATGAGATCGTAACATGGGACAAAATTTTGAAGCAATTTAGGAGCTAAATGACCTTGTACAGTGACTGTGTAAAACTCATAAACTTTTGAAGATTGAAGAAATTAATTTCTTGTAGTGTGGAGTTACATGCCCGTGTATCTTGAGATACAAGCTCATTTATGTTACCTATATAATTCTCTGTGTCAGTGTGAAATCATGAATTCAGGTGTTTTTGATTATACAAGGTCTCTCACACGTCCATGTAAGTGACCTTGTATATCCGAGAAATCCTAAATTTTACTATAAAAGGACGTGAGTAGAGGCAAATTGAGGACATATGAGTTTTGCAACATTTTTAAGATGTAAGACACCTAAAAAGGTGAAGATTTTGATCAAGGGATAAGGAAAACATAAAGTTAACATTAAAAGATCCAGTAGATAACATCATCAACCCCAAAATTGCAAAAACATTCAATAGAAGAAAAAGAGAGATTTAGAATTACTATTCCTTTATTTTATATTAGTTTTTCGTCATGTTTATCTTTTATTTAATTTTTTATGATTAGTAACTAAACATAATTACTATCTAGGTGTGATGAACCCTAAATTAGGATAACAATATGTTTTAATCTTTTATAAAAAATTATATTGATTGATTATTACGATTCAATTATGTGTTTTATTCTTTTTCTAATATATTTTTAATATTAGTGCATGATTTGGTTTCATATGATTGAGATTAAGAAATCCTCTTGTATGAATAAATCTACCATAATTGGAGTGAGTTGCATGTAAACCTAAAGATAGGCCAACATAAATCCTATAGATTAGGGTCAGACCTAATAGTTAAATTCATAATTCGATATTGCAATCCTTAGGGTTTTAACCAGAAAGATTTATATTAATCAATTGATGGATTAGTTGCTAATAGTCTCAAGAGATTTATTAACATAAGATAGGAATTTCTATGTTCCAATAATCAATGATATGGTTCCATGATAAAAGGTTAATAATTCAATGATTCTTAGGGGGATTCATCACCTAGATACTACTATTTGATATTAATTTTTCTTTGTATTCTAATTGTCCTGAGTTCATAATTGTTTAATCTTAATTTAGTTTATTTGTTTAGCTTTATTTTTAATTAAAACCAAAATATGATTTTTAGATTACATAATAGAATAAGGATAACGACTAGTAATTATCGTCTTTATTGGATGGACTTATACTTGTCTATGCTAGCTATAGCTACATCGTGCAATGATGGTTAAATTAATATTGACCTTATACCCCAAAGGCTCAATCAAGTTTTTGGCACTGTTGTTGGGGAAGACAATATTAGGAAGGCCTAGATTCTATTAATCTAACCATGTTTATTTATTATTGTATTTATTCTTTCTAATATTTTATTTTATTATTGGGTTACTCATTTAATTATCTTTTAAACTTCTCTACATTAACTTTAAGTTTGTGACTTTTAGGATTTACGATTCATCGCTATAGTCACAACTCTTAATGGAAGGATAAAGCTGTCGATATTCTCATGAGAGTTATAATATGTCATCGCAATATATAACATCACCATCTTGGAAAGAGATGTTTCCTGACATGTTTTCAGAAGCTCAACTGATATCCATGTCGTGTTGCAACATTTGTGGGAGTAATTATAAAAATCATGATTGTAGGGCACCAAATTATATGTGGAAGAAACCAAGCGTGCAAAATTAGTCTCAGAATGTACCTTATGAGAATACGTATAATTCAAAGTTAAGCAACCCTTCCGCATATATATGGAACGACTATGTGCCAACTGAATATGTATAATAGCAGCAACAAGAAGAAAGTATTACAGATAAAATAATAGAATACCTTGCCAAGAGTGAAGCTAGCTGGTGTGTCACCTGAATACATTAAGTATAATACCTCATACTATCTGAGGTTACTAATGTCTTAGAGTGAAGAAGAGAGGAACGTATATTTTATGAATGAAGTTGCATCTGAAGAAGGTGAGGAGGTAACTGCTATTATAGGATATGATGATGAACAGATGATAGAGGTAATACAGGAAAAAGAAGAGGAGGAAGCCTTTATCCAAGAAGAAGAGGAAGTAGAAAAGTGGCAAAAGATGACTGAAGTTGAAAAATTAAGAAAGAACTAGAGGAGGAGATAATTGTGAAAATGATAATGAATCATTGGTAGTTACCTTGAGTACGGAGGGTTCCCACTTCCTACGTGGCAAACTACACATGTCAAATAAAGAATCAGGGAGTTTTCCTTGGGGAGAAATGGGTGGAAGCAAGTCACTGATTATAGTCCCAGGATGATGGTAATGTGTAGGGTATATTGAGCTAACGACGTTAAACAAGCGCTACATGGTAGGCAACCTATGAATTATGATAGTTTTTATTTTAAATATTATCTTAATTTTATTTTGATATTTCATATTTATTTTCTTTAGTTTTATTTTTATTTTATTTTATCATTTTTATCCATTTTCTTTATATTTTGCAATTATTTTAGTTTATAATATCATATGGACAGTCCAAAACTCATAAAAATTAGACTCTGAAAATATAGTTACTTAGGGAAGTACTAAACTCCACTTTCTCACTTTTTATTTTTATGTTTATATTATATACATAGGGGACAATGTATAATTTTACGTGGGAACAAGGGGTTAACAATTTTCTTAAGTTTATTACAATGTATAATTTTACGTGGGAACAAGGGGTTAACAATTTTCTTAAGTTTATTACAATTTTTGTGATTAAATTTTATTAATTGATATTCTTAATTAGTTAAAATATATCCATAATACTTTATTTCATTATTGATTACTGATTTGAATTAGTATGCAAAAATATTATAGTTAGAATAGATTTTTTTATAAGTCATATTGTTAGTAATCATTGATATAGTTAATTTGAATGAAAATTGCATATTATTTGCACATAATATAACCATTTTTGTGTGCATTTTTTAGCCTAAGAGCAATTTTTAATGCTCTTTTATCATGCATAGTTAAATAACTCTAGAACTTGCTTTTATTATGTATATTGAGATCACATTTGATAAATTAGAATCATTGAAGTGGTAAAGGTACTTAGATTCAACACTTGTTTAAACATATTTCTTTGATAATTACCTTACCATATCTTATCTTTTAGGGCTAACCAAGTTGAGCCTTAGCCTTTTTCATTGATTATAAACCAAATTATTAACCTTTATCATATTTTTCTTTGAAGCCTTTTTATTTATTTGAACCCTGAAGGTTATTTACATTAATTGATTGGTTAAAACTTGAAATTTTGAAAGGTCAATATTTCTTTAATTATGGTACGTGATGAATTCTATAAAATATTATTAAAATTTTGTGAGCATAGAAAAAGAAGAAAAAATGTATAGTACTAATGGATATATAATGAAAGGACCTCTATTTAATGTGAACAATTTTCTTATAATATTTCCTTTGTAAATTTCCTTCAAATTTGTCACATTTTTATTATCCTAATCATACCTTACCTAAGTGCCATTACAACCTTATAAAGACCTTTTACTTTTTTTCTAGTTTACTTACAAGTGGTGGAGATGTGATAATATTGTAAGCCTATGATAAGAGTTCTATCGTCCATGGATTTAAGAGTTTGATATTTTTCATCCTAAACACATAAGTGCATTGAGTGAAACCTTGATTAGGCTGTAAAGATTTATGTTTTTGATTTCAATAAGATTATTGATGTAATTATTATTAATATTGACTTATGAAGTTAGTTTTAATATAATTTGATTATACTTATATGTTAATTTGATTAATATGACATAATGATTTAAAGTATGAATGGACAGGTTGAGATTGATAAAGGATGGATTTTGCAAAGTTGATAATGTAGATTATAATTTGCTTGAGGAAAAGCAAAAGCTTAAGTGTGGAGATATTTGATAAATAAATATTTGACTATAACTACACATCCCTATGTTATGTATATTGCTTGATATTTTATAATTTTGTTGTATATTTGGTACTTAATTAGCTTTAAGTGCATTTATAGGTTATAATTGCCTTCATATACCAAAAGGAGAAGAATTCTGATGAAATCATAGCATGGGGTGAAGATTTGAAGCAACTGAGGACTTGTACGATTGTGTATAGTGACTGTGTATAGTGACTGTGTAAGCCTTTATAAACATATGAAGATTAAAGAAATTGATTTCTAGTTGTGTGGAGTTACACATACACAATCGTGTACGTTTCTTGTGTAAGTCTCTATGCTCATGTGAAATCATGAATTTAGGTGTTTTTAATTTTAGACGGTCTCTCACCCCCCGTGTAAGTGACCATGTATATGCTAGAAACCTTAAATTTTACTATAAAAGGACATGAGCGGAGGCAAATTGAGGAGGTTGAGTTTTGTAGTAGTTTTGAGATGTAAGATACCTAGAGAGGTGACAATTTTGATCAAGGGACGAGGAAAGCACAAAGTTAACATCAAAAGATCCAGTAGATAACAACATCAACCCAAACTTGCAAGAAGATTCAATAAAAGAAAAAAGGAGGTTTATAAATATGATTCCTTTATTTGTATTAGTTTTTTCTTAATGTTTATCT
Organism: Erythroxylum baracoense; assembly: GCA_025629805.1. Lineage (NCBI taxonomy): Eukaryota > Viridiplantae > Streptophyta > Magnoliopsida > Malpighiales > Erythroxylaceae > Erythroxylum > Erythroxylum baracoense. Next base: position 20,295,128 of record JAOTAY010000189.1, read on the forward strand.
TTAGTTTCATTTTCTATTATTATCAACTAAATGTAATTAGTGTCTAGGTGTGATAAAACCCTAGTCTGGGATAACAATATATTTTAATCTTTTATTTAAAGTAATTATATTGATTGATTATTGTGATTCAATTACGTGTTTTATTTTTGTTCTAATATATCTGGAATATTAGTGCATGATTTGATTTCATATGATTAAGATTGAGAAATCATCTTGTATAAATATATCTACCATAATTGGAAGGAGTTACATGCAAATCTAGAGATAAGTCGACAAAAATCCTTTGGATTAGTTCAAACCTAATAGTAGAATTCACAATTCGATAATGCAATCCTATAGGTTTTAGCTATAAAGATTTCTATGAATCAACTGATGGATTAGTTGTTAATAGTCTCGTGAGAATTATAAAAATAAGATAGGAATTTTCATGATCCAATAATTAATAATATGATTGCATGATAAAAGGTTAATAATTCAAAGATTCTTAGGAGGATTCATCACTTAGACACAACTACTTGATATTGATTTTTCTTCGTATTCTACTGTCCTGATAATGAGCGTCAAACACACCAAAAATTAAAAACTAACTCTACTTACTAAATAAAGTAGTTAGCTTTCGTAATGAATGAATCAATGTTTAGGATATAAGGAGGGGGGTTTGGTTGGATTCGATTAAGAAAATAAAGTAAAATTAAACTAATGAAAGCAAATCAAATCAAATAGTTAAAAATGATAAGATTGATGGATGAGTTTATAATTCAATTCTCAATTCAATCTCAGCCTACACACGAATGAGCACACTTGATCATTATGTTATTCTCATACCTCTCTTAAATACTATTAATCATAGGTTATCAATAAGCTCTGTTAACCTCATTTTTACTTTAGGTCGTATCTTATCAAAATAAACTCTTTAATTCGACCTCACTATCAAACAACCTAGAATAAGCTCTCTAGATTGCATATGAAAACTGCATTAAGTACTAGGAAAATAGTTTGATCTAGGTAACAACCAAACAAGCTAAAGCCATTTAACCAATGTTATATTATCTCTAATGATTCACAACCATTAGTTTACCACAAATGAATCAAAGTTACAACGATTACATATTGTATTATAGATTCTAGCAATGGGTTTCATACACAAATAATATATTGAAAGTTTTTAAATCACTCATACATGAATACCCAAAACATTAAGCAAATAATAACTCAAACAATTTCTAAAGAGAGGGAACAACACTATCAGATGAAGAGATGCCCAAATATATACTTCGACATCGATTTCCCTTTCGAATCGAAAGGAAGAAGATTAGCTCCTCATCAATCTCAAAGACGTAAGTATTCTGCCCACTTTTGTGCTTCTAAAATCCTTCATACATTTTTCGGTTGCTTAAATGTCCTTTTACAGCAAAAATTAAGGTTTTGGGACATACACGGTTAGTCACACAGGTGTGTATCTAATCGTGTATATAAACTTTCCCCTAGTTTGTGTTTTTACAAAATCTTTGTGAGCTACAAGGCCAGCTACACAGTGGTGTAGCTCAGTTACACAGTTGCGTAAGTATATACACAACCATGTAGGTGACAGGAAGTGCTGAAACAATCCTATATGCTTCTAGAAATTTACACAGTCCTTTGCACGGTCGTGTGGATTGCAGGAACTTTATTTATTTCATTTTCTTATCCCATCTTCACCCTAATTCATCCCTTTCTTATTAAAAAAAGGCAAATAAGGTTGAATATCAAGAGGATGGCTCTAAGGATGTTCTTTTAGCTCATTTTAGTTTTTATTCTTCCAGCTAGTACCTAAAACAAAATATGAACTAAAATAAGTATCTTGACCACATTATAACATTCATTACTAAGTATTAGGGAGTAAATATATAATAAATCAAGCATTCATAAAGTTCCCTCACACTTAGCTTTTGACCATCCTCAAGGAAAACAAAAAATCAAAATCACAATCACAATCCAAAATAATTCCTCATTTTCCATATTTCCTACGAGTAGATAGGTATAAGAAAAGAGGAATAACTGTCAAAACTATGGCAAGATCTAAACATTAAATGATTTTACTCATGATTAATCAATAATTATTCCCTTTAAAAACTGAGCAATCTAGGGGCAGACTTTGACAAGAAGTGTTTAAAAATAAGATAGATCTATAAGTACAATCAAACGCCATTTATGATAAGACATTCCAAAACTTTGTATATCATTTCAGTTCTCCACCATTAAGATTAATATGCATAAGCATGAATTAAATGAATTTTAAGGTTTTAATATTGGTAAAGGTTAAAGTGAGAAGCATTTGGCTAATTTAGTTCAAAAGGCATCAAAGCCAGTGAAGAAAAAAAAACATTTAATGGAGTATCAAGTGCAAAAATTAACATCCACTAAAAATTGGATACCATCAGTTATGATGAATGTAAAAGTTCTATTTCATAGCTTAGATTAAATCCTTCACCTATAAACTACATGAATTATCAAAAATTAGAAGAAATTACTCATAAAAATTGATGATAAATAATACATTGTAACCACAAGGGTTGAACCTTTAAACATCTCCCTCATTTGCATCATAATCAAATCACGCATTCCATACAACTTTAGGAGGAGAGTAATCATGAATTACTTTACAAAACAAATGACTTTCCTCCTTTAAAACTATTTTTCTATATTTTTCTCTTTTTTAAATATATATTATGACAAAAATTGAAGGAAAATACATCAATAATGGAATTCATTGATAAGAGATAAAATTGCATTCCATCAATTATAACCAACCCGTATATGTGCACATCCCCACCCTTATGCTCTTGTGCATTCACAAGCAACATCAATAAAAAATTCTCCAATAACTTTAAGGCTTGGGTAAGACATTTAGTTAGGTTAAAGGGTTGTAATGCGGTTAGCACAAAAATAAAAGGGCAATAAAGCTCAAGGGAGATTAAAAAAAGGAAAAATCATATCAATAGGTAGGTTATTTGACTATTGTAGCTCGTAAAACAAAGAATACCAATATCATTTTCATGTTAATGCTTGGGATAGAAACGTGGTCTTGAATAGAAAGTCAAAACAAAGTTAGGATGTACATGTTATGAAGATCACACATGAACAAAACACAATGAGACCGATATGGATGTGTCAGTCTAAAAAGGCTTAAAATCTCACTGGCTTATGTCTACCTACTAGTCACTACTCTTCTAAAGATAATGTACATTGACTGATCACAAGAGTAATAAGTACAAGCCCAAGTTTCCATGAATTTTTCTAGTTTATTATGCTATCTAATTATGCCTGTATAGTCGTAGAAGCAATAGAAAAGGAGAAATGTTTGTCTGTTTGATTGATTTTTTAAAATAAAACACATAAGAAACAAATAAGCTTTAAAACACACATTATCAAGATACCTACCCCTACACTTAAAACTTACATTGTCCCCAATGTAACATCAAATGTAAGAAATGGAACATTCAACAAAAACAAAAAAATGTGAAAATGTAAAGGAAAAGGAACTAACTCCCTTATGTTGCCTCTCAAGTAATGCCTTTGTTTATTGTTGTTGGCTTGACTCTATGTTTCCTCTTCAAGTGATTCCATTTGGGTCTTCAAGTATCATTAGTTCCACTTTCTCCATTTGAAAGCCTTTACAGTACTACTTCAGGTGATTACCATTAACTTTAATTCTCTTTTTTCTTTTTAAGCTATGTATTTCTATTGCACCAAATGAAAAGCCATGAGAAACCACAAAAGGACAAACCCAACGAGAATGCAACTTACTTGGAAATAATTTGAGTTTGGAACGATAAAGAAGCACTTTCTGACCCACAACAAAGTTTTTCCTTGAGATTATCTTATCATGGAAAGCTTTGGTCTTTTCTTTATATATATCACTGCATTCTGATAAAAGTCATTCTGCATCTCTTCCAACTCTTACAATTGCAACTTTCTATGCAGTCCCCCATTATCAAAATTCAGATTGTAATGCTTTATAGCCCAGTATTTTGTACATTGTAGCTTCATAGGAATGTGACATAGCTTCCCAAACACCAATCTATATGGGAAAATAATGATTGGAATTTTATAAGCCATCCTATAGGCCCACGGAGCATCTTCTAGTCTCACGATGTAATTCTTCTTGTTAGGCTGAATTGTTTTCTCTAGAATCGACTTAATTTTTCTTTTGGATACCTCAGCTTGGCCACTGGTCTGAGGATGGTTAGAGCTGGAAACTTTGTACATTTTATGGTACTTCTTGAACAACGTTTCCTTCACCCTATTGCAGAAGTGTGTTCCTTTGTCACTTATGATGGTTTTTAGCATCCCAAACCTACAAAGGATGTTAGACTTGAAAAAAATTGCAACAAATTTAGCATCATTAGTTTTAGTGGCTTTAGCTTCGACCCACTTGGAGACATAATCAACTATAAGGAAAATATAATGAAAGCTAAATGATGGAGGAAACAATCCCATAAAATCAACAACTTAAACATAAAAAATTTCATAGAAAAGAATAGGAGTTTATGACATTTGATTTTATAGGACAAGTTACCTAATCGTTGGCACCTAACGACTTGTAAAAGATATATGCATCCTTAAACAATGAATGCTAGTAAAAACTATTCCCCAAAACTTTATGGGCAATCCTTATTACCCCAAAGTGTCTTTCAAAAGCATATAAATGGCAGAAGGTTAAGATAAATGATGCCTCACTCTCAAGAACACACCTTCTTATGACTTGATCTGCATAGTATCTCCATAGACATCATCCCAATTTATCCCTTTGAGCCTTTGAAAAACCAATAGGTAGTTTGTTAATAACTAAAAAATTCATGATATCTATATACCATGGATGTGTTAAATCAGTCGAAAATAGTTGTTTATCTGGAAATGTTTCTCTCAAAGGAATATCATCTTCTTTTCTAATCAAGTGACTAAGGTGATCAGTAACCACATTTTCTACCCTTTTCTTATTTATTATTTTGAAATCAAACTCTTAAAGGAGAAGTAACATTTAATTAACCTTGGCTTTGTTTCTTTCTTAGTGAGAAAGTACTTCAAAGCCACATGGTCAGAGTAAACACTAACCTTAGCAGCTAAGAAGTATGATAAAAAATTTTCCAAGCAAATATAGCAGATAAAAGTTCCTTTTCAGTTTTTGGAATAATTCAGTTGGGATGTACTCTAGGTTTTTGAAGCATAGTAGATGGCATATACAACTTTGCCCACTCTTTTTCTTAGAGCTGCCCTCATTGTGTAATCACTTGCATCATACATGATCTTAAAGGGAAGGCTCCAATTTGGAGACTGAATTACAGGTGGGGATGTTAAGAGCTCCTTAATTTTGTTAAAAGCCTCATTGTACTTATCATTGACTTAAAAGAGACATCTTGTTGTAATAGCTTGCACAAAGGTAAGACTATCTTCGAGAAACCTTTGATGATCCTACAGTAAAAGCTTGCATGGTCAAGAAAAGAATGAGCTTCCCGCACATTTGAGGGGTAAGGCAATGCAAAAATGAGATCAATTTTAGACTTGTCTACTTTTATACCCCTAGTAGATATAATATGCACTAGAACTATACCTTGATCTACCTTAAAATGACATTTTTCCCAATTAAGTACAAGGTTATTTTAAATACATCTTTCCAAGATAAGTGTAAGATTCCCTAAGAAATCATCAAAAGAAGAACCATAAACACTAAATTCATCCATGAATACCTTTATAATTTTCTCAACATATTCAAAGAAAATGCTAATCATGCATCTTTCGAAAATGGAGGGTGCATTGTACAAACTGAATGGCATCCTTTAGTAAGCAAATGTACCAAATGGGCATATAAAGGATGTCTTTTCTTGGTCTTCTAGTGCAATAGGGACCTGAAGATAACCTGAAAATCCATCTAGAAAATAGCAATATTCATATCCAGCTAATCATTCAAGCATTTGATCAATAACTAGAAAGGGACAATGGTCTTTACGAGTTGCAACATTCAATTTTCTATAATCAATGCATACTCACCACCTGGATTACACGTGAGTGGAAACCAACTCACTTCTTCATTAGCCACCACTATGATTCCAGATTTTTTTGGAACCACCTACATGGGATTTACGAACTTACAATCAGAGATAGGATAAATGACTCCATTATCGAGAAGCTTCAACACTTCCTTCTTCACTACTTCCATCATCGGAGGATTCAACCTACGTTATCCTTACTTAGTGGAATTGACGTCTTCCTGCAATAGAATGTGATGTATGCATATAGAAGGGCTTATTCCTTGAATCTCTGCAATTGTCCATCTAATGGACTTCTTATTCTCTTTTAACACAGAAACTAGTTGGTCTTCCTGATTAAAAGTAAAAATTGTAGAAATAATAACTGGAAGGGTTTGATTATCCCCCAAATATGCATACTTATAGTAAACGGGCATTTGTTTCAACTCTATATCATGTATTTGTACATTAAAAGGTCATAGCCTATGGTAAGATTCAGGTAACTATATAGAAGCAAGTTCATACCTTATGGGAGAGGGTTCCAAAGAAGTAGCCGCCATCTCGATTATCTCCTATAGTAACTCAACATGATCAGTGGCTTATAACTTTAGATGCTCAATCAAAATTGCTTCTAATTGATCTTTGCATCTTAACTCAAACATTTCCTTCTCTAAGGAACAGATCACATCAATAGAGAAGAATGATCATTTTGTGGATGTTTCATTTCATTAAAAATATTGAAATGACTTACTTTCCCATTGAATTCCATTATGAGGGTGTCTTTATGAACATATATCTTAGTTTGGTTTATGTTAAGAAGCAGTCCCCTATGTAAGATAGGTGTAGGACTATATGAGGTTTCATCATTCATATCCACAATGTAAAAATTTGTAGGAACTAATTTATTCACGTGCACCAAAACATTAGTAACTATTCCGTCAGGGTAATGTTAACACAATTAGCTAACTGTATGATAACATTGATCTCTTTTAAAAGGCAACATTGCTTTCTTTTAAAGGGCCTATGTTTAAGGAAACATAGGTAGAATGAGGCATACCATTGATTGATGCTCCTAGATCTAGCATAACTCTCTTAATCATAGTGTTATCTATCTTACAGGTAATGGTAAACACACCTGAATTCCTGCATTTTAGACATTTTCTTCTTGAAGACTGCATAAACATTCTCACCCATCACGACCTTCTTATTACCTCCTTAAGGAATTTTTCATAACTAGAAATTTGTCTGATTGTGTCTGGAAAAGGCATATTTTCTTCTATCCTTAAAGAAGTCTCTAATATCTCCATATCCTTTTCTTCCTTGTTTGATTTTGCCAATCTGCTAGGAAAAGATGGAGGGTTAGTCTTAACTATAATGGGACATTTAGAATTTGCCTGAGTTAGAAGAGGGATTTCCTTCTTTTCCCAACTCCTCAATATCATCTTCATTGGCCATCTTTGGTAGGGTCTTCTTGGAAACCTCAAGCTCCTTTCCACTCCTTATAGTTACTACGCTAACATTCTTCGAATTCAGCTTAGGTTGAGATGGCAACTTCCCTCTACTTTGTGATTCTAGGTAGTTGATAGCCACTGCTATTGGGCCTATTTGGCTCTCTAAGTTCTGGATGCTAGTGCTTGTATCTTGTAATTGAGATCTTGTCTCTTACTGGAATTGTTTCACATCCTACTAAACTTTCAGAGTATTAATGACAAGATAGTTAACTATGTTTTCTAGAGATATATATGAGTTGGAAGGATTATGGCTTAGGTTAGAATTGTTACATTCTTTGTGGCCTATTTAGGAAGTAATTTTACTACCTATTCGCTCTATAACTCGAGCTTGGATGATCTCTCCAACTTAGGTTATAATTATAGGAATATGGGTTGTATTGATTGGAAAATTTTCCCCTTGTAGCATTGTCATACTCCATGCTTCCCTCTTGCAAAGTTAGACACCCATCTGCCAGATGGTTCACATTTGCACATATATCGCAATCTTTTACACATGCCTACCTGAAAGCAATTTGTCTAACAAAAGATGTAGGTTCATCTAAATGATGTTCAATGGATGAACTATTTACCTCATTTAGACGAACATCATTGCAGATGCCAAATTGTTGAGTGTTTTGGCCTCTAATGAAGTCTTTTTCATATAACGCCATACCACTCGCTGCATCTATCAAGCTCCTATCTATAGGCAACAATCCTCCTTAAAAGTATTGTATGTGGAGTTGTTTTATGATATTGTGGTGAAGGTAGCTGACACATAAATTATGAAGCGCTTCCAATACTCGTAAAGGTATTCTCTAATGTGTTGGTTTATCCTATATATTTCTTTTTTTATGCTGGTTATCTTTGATGCTGGAAAGTATTTGTCCAAAATATCCTCTTTATTTCTATCCACATGCTAAAGCTCCCAATAGGTAAATCAAAACCTCAATCATTTGATGTATCCTTCAATGAAAATGGGAAAGCCCTTAACATGATATGCTTAACTATCACCCTTGGAGTTTTATGCTCAGACAGACCACATAAAAAGACCAAGAAATAACTATAAAAATTAATTATAAAGAAATATATATACAAAACACCAATTGAAAACAAAAGAAAAAACTAAATCACTTCACTCCTCAACAATGGTGTCAAAATTCTTGATGTGTGTCGAACAAACCAAAAAATAAAACCTAACTATATGTACTAAATTTAAATTAGGGTGAGTAGGGATCGTATCCATAGAGTGTGTGTGTGTAGCTTTCATAATGAATGAATTGGTGTTAAGGATATAAGGGGGTTTGGTTGGATTTGATTACGAAAATAAAATAAAATTGAACTAATAAAAGCAAATCAAATAAAAAATTTGAAACATGATAATATTAATGAATGAGTTTAAAATCTAGTTCTCAGTTCAATATCAGCCTACACATGAATGAGCATACTTAATCATCATGTTATTCTCAAACCTCTCTTAAAAACTACTAACCGTAGGTTAACAATAGGCTTTGTTAACTCCAATTTTCCTTTAGGACGTATCTTATCAAAATAAGCTCTTTAATTAGACCTAGCTATTAAACAAACTAGAATAAGCTTCCTAGATTTAGTATGAGAACTGCATTAAGTACTAGGAAAACATGTTAATCTAGGTAATAACCACACAATCTCGGGTCATTTACCTATGTTATGTTATCCCTAATGATTCACAACCATCAGTTTACCAAAAATGAATCAGGGTTATAACAATTACGTACTGTATTCTAGATTTGACAAGGGTTTCATATATAAGTAATCTATTAAAAGTGTTTAAACATGAATACCCAAGACATTAAGCAAAGAATAAGACAAGCAATTTTTAAAGAGAGAGAGCAACACTACAAGATGAAGAGATGCCCAAATGTGTTCTTCGATGACGATTTTCCCACCAAACCAAAGGAAAAAGGTTAGATCCTCATAGATGTCAAAGAGGTAAGTATTCTACCCACTTTTATGCTTCTAAAACTATTCACATTTTGTTCAGCCATTTAAATGGACTTTTAGAGCAAAAATTAGGGTTCTAGGATATACACAGTAAGTTTCATGGGAGTGTAGCTAACCGTGTATGTAAAATGTTTCCTTATTTCATGTTTCTACACGGTTTTGGCTTTGTAACTCACTTATATGACCATGTAGGTTGCAAAGAGGGGCTAAAATGATCCTACATGCTAGTGCTTTGCATAGTTGTGTAGGTTGTAGGAACTTCAATCTTTCATTTTCGTATCCCATATTCACCCTAATTCATCTCCTTCTTATTACACAAAAGGCAAATAAGGTTTGAACATCAAGAGGATGGTTCCAAGGATGTAATTTTAGCTTATTTTAGTTCTTGTGCTTCCAACTTGTACCTAAAAAAAATTATGGACCAAAATAAGTATCTTAAGCACATCATAGCGTTAATCACTAAGTATTAGGGAGTAAATATATAATCAATCAAGCACTTATCACCTGATTTCATAATTGTTTAATCTTAATTTATTTTATTTTTTAGCTTTATTTTTAATTAAAACTAAAATCTAATTCTTAGGCTAACTAATAGAAAAAGGGTAAGTACTAGTGATTCCGTCTTCATGGGATTGACCCATACTTGTTTGTACTAGCTATAGCTATGTCGTGCACTTGCAGTTAAATTAATATTGACGTTAAACCTAAAAGCTTAATCAATATGTTATGATAGGCTGAACATGACTATAAAATAGACATATGTCTAGATCATGTTTTTAAGCTGAATAAGATGAGTAAATACATGGGTGTGTTAGGAACTAACATGATTGTATTGACATTAAAAACTTCAAAATTAAAGAAAGAAGAAATATAAGCCTATTTATACTTATATACATTAATGAAATGTTGAAAAAATTTACATGGCCACTAACACGAGTGTATTAGTGGTGCATGCACCTTTATGTAAATTTAAAGAAATAACAATAAAGGGATTAGTAAGTTACATGCTCAAGAAAACGAGCATGTTTATACTCGTGTATATTTTTGTTTCTTAAATTACTTAACTGGCTCACGTACATAAGCATGTTAGTGGGCATATAAATCACTTATGATACTGTTTCACGAACACATTCAATAATATGGGAGTGCTCATGCTTATGCATCTTTTTGTAACTTTTTAAATAACATATATTCATAGGAAACATAACCATGTTGCCCCTCAAACTAAGCATGAAATGAACATAGCCACCAATATGAACATGTTGATGAGAGTGTAACTTTTTATAACTTTTATACTTAGCTAAATTTTCAACTGTCTTTTGTATGTAAACCAATAAACATACCTAAGGAAAAAAAGATAAACAATAACACCTAAAAATGAACTTCAGATTCAGATGCCTGAATAAACTTTGTCATGATATCTTCTAGGCTAGGCTTCTTCTCATGAGGTAGATGGTGTACTTAAAATCTTAGTGGGGGATTTTGCCTCTATGCCCCTGATTTCACTAAGAAAAATTCGTATGGTTCCTCCAACCTGGATGTACATGTTTGTGTATGGATTGTTTTGTGTATGAGATGTATTACCCATATAACCAATACGTTCAGCCAGTTCTATGATAGCCTTAATAACTTGAAAATCTTGGTTTAAATGTCCTCCCCAATATAACTCATATAGCATCATTTGAGTTGGTTGCTGTACAATTGATAGTCCATCAAACTTTTTACTAAGAAGTTTAAATTTAATTGATAGATCTGTAACTATATCAACATTATAAACATCAACCAGTTTAGTAGGTTTCACTATAGTGAAATTCCATTAATAGCTATCCATAAGCGTCTCCTCAATCAACTTTTGGGCTTCCTCAGGCATCTTATTGTTTGAAGTACATTTAGTTACTAAATCTATCATCTTCTTGGTTGTATGATTCAAACTATTATAAAATTTCCAAACCTATAACCAAACAGGAAGTCTACAACATAGACATCTCCTCAATAAGTCCTTAATTCTCTCCCATGTATCATATAAAGTTTATAACTTAGTATAGGCCTAGGATAGATGTCATTCCTCATCTTTTCAATATTAACCGATGGAAAGTACTTGATTAGGAACTTTTTAACCATTTGGTCCCATGTAGTGTAGATCCCCCTAGGTAGAGAATTTAACTAGTTCTTAACATAATTCCTTATTAAAAAGAGAAACAACCTCAATTTGATTACATGTTTAATGGCTCTTTTAACCTTAAATATATCGCCAATCTCTAGAAAATATGCTATATAATCATTTAGGTCCTCATCTAGTAACCCATCAAACTTAATAAGTTGTTGAACCATTTCAATGATATTTGGATTGATCTCAAAATTGTTGTTTGTAACAGCTAGCCTGACAATACTGGATTCAATTCAAATCAATGATGGTCTCACAGATTTGAATGTGGTTCTTTGTAATTCTGCCACACGTTTCCGAATTCTCGCTCCCATTCTTCTTCCATCTATCTAGGTCTCTTTCTAAGATTCTAAAGATCTTTTCTCTCGATTTTTGGATCTTCCTCAATAGCATCAACAGAATTGTTTCAAGTCATAAACAAGCTAAGTACCTAAAATAACAATATAATAAAGAGATACTTGTAATTAAAGAAAATAAAAGAAAGAAAATAAATACAAAGAAAAATAACGACTAGATAATAAAAATTAAGTCTTCCTAATATCCTAGTCCTCAGTAACAACACCAAAAACTTGATTGATTCATTTCTACCGTAAGCGTACGATGTAATTGTAGCTAGTACAAGCAAGTATGGGTCAATCTCATAAGAACTAGAATTAGTAGTATTAACCTTCTTCCTATTAGCTACTGACAAATAATAGGGATGATAATTAATAAAAATTAAAATTAAATTAATAAACTAAAATACATTAACATAATTGATTAATTATAATGAAGATTAAACTCGAAAACAATCAATGAAGATAATGGTATCCAAATTTTGAATCCTTGTAGGACTTCGTATGCAATTCAGACTTCACACATCAATTTAAACTAAAGTACATTGGACAATGAAAATTCCTTACTTATGCTAATATCTTTCTCGAGATTATTAGCAACTAATGCTAGATTGATTAGTTGAAATATATTCTTTAATTAAAACTCCTATAAATGCATTGATCGATTTATGAATTTTGCTATTAGGTTTAAACCTGATCAAGATTTAGGTCAGTCTATCTCTAGCTCTTCTTTCAATTATACTAGATCAATTCATACAAAGAATTTCTCAATCTCAATCGCATGATATCAAATATGAATTAAAATATCGACAATATTAATTATAAATAATAAAGAACATATAATTAGATCTCAGTAAAAATAAAGAATAAATCAAATTAAAATAAAATCATAACAAAATCCATCCCAAGGTTCATCTTATCCATGTTTCATAAAGGACTTAATTTGTAATCATATCAAACATAACATCAAAATTAAGAGAATAATGAAATCCTTTTCAATCTTCAAGAAATTCACTCGAATAGTGTCTCCTTGCTTGTCCTTCTTTCTTTCTATCGTCTTAGGGCTTCCAATTGTGTCTTCCAAGCTTTCCCCTTTCTTTTGTCTATAAAATTTGCCTTTTAAAATTCAAAATTCATATCCTGATTAGTACATTGATGTGTTCATGACTGTATATTTTTAAAAAGATATGAAAATTCCTTCCAAAGTTCATACGTGCAAGAACACTTGTGTGTGCTATGAACATCGTCTGATCAATAATTAACATGGGTATGTAACTCGTGAATATAAGTGTGTACTGCAAAAAGCAATCAATGTCTTAGACTCTTCAAACATGGCTATATACTTAGCATGCACTCCATAACTTAGTCAAAACAATTGTAAATAACCTCAAACTTATCCAAATTCATTCATTTTATTCCAAATAAGTAAATTATAACTTGAAAATATGATATGAACAACTTAAGTACTAGAACCAATAAAAAACACTCAAATAAATAAGTAAAATAGAATAAATATAAGCCTAAAAATATGAATAATTCAATAATTATCACTTCTTATAAGACTTCTCACCATATATTTAGAAATTATAGAGATAATGGTCTTGTTTCATACTACTTCTGACCATATATTTGAAAATCATGGAGATAATGGTCTTATTTCATACTTCTTATATGACTTCCCACCATACATTTGAAAATCGGTTCCATTCAATTTATATTGGAACAATTAGATATGAAGCCTGTGTAATATCCTAAAGAGTAAAGATCCAATAAATATGGTAGTTCTTTTTTTAAATATCTAAACAGTACACTTGTACACTTAATTACCAAAAAGACAAGTATCAAATTTTTGTTAAGGTTCTCTTCCTCTACCATAAACACATCTGAAATATAAAGGACTTTCAACCCAGAGATTCATGGTAAGAAGGTTTCTTTTAGAAGGAAAAAAGAAGAAAGAAAGAAAGAAATTAATGCTCAAGTTCCAGATTTGACAAATGAAAGGGAAGGCATTTTTTAAAACTTGAAGAACGTTAAAACTACTTGGACATCTATGTAAAACTAAGGTTGAATTGTTTTTGAGTGAGCTGGATTTAATTACGTCTAGTTAATTTTTAGGATAAGATTTATCTCAAAATACTAACAACATTTGTTTGTTTTTACTATAGAGAGAGGCGTTGTTGTTGGAAGTACCTTGAAAAAGAAACACCTAATTTATATTTGATGTAAGTTAAAGTTAAGAAGATCTATGTCATCTTAATCTATAAATAATAGTGGTCATTGATGAATTTATAACAATCTCCAGGTCTCTAAATCCATTCATGTTATAAAGGTGGTGACTTTGTGAAGTAGAGAGGAGAGTATAACTTTATAATACTTTATGGTATTTGAAGTTATATTTTAATGATTTTGTTATTGTTGCAAAAGTTGGCTCCAACAAAGAACTTAAGTTGTGTTTATCACATCACAATTTATTTTTGCAATGATATATGAACAAAGATTGTTTACTATATACGATTCAACATAGTAAGCAAACAGGAAACAATTTTGGCATCCTTGCTTTCTCATGAACCAAGTTTTTTAGAATCAATAGGAGCTTTAGAAGACTCATCCTAATATCAAAATAGTTCTTACCCTTTCACAAACATTATAAATTGAAATTCCTTACTAGGATAGTTTTTTCTGTTTAGACAAACAAAAAATATATTTTAACAAAATAGTAAGCCTAAAAAATTAATATTAGAATCTAAACCAAAATGATACTTGCACAAAAACTTAACTAGAAAATAAGATACAAAGAGTTATAATAACCTGGAAAATAAGAAACTCCTTTAACCAATATCTAATTAAGGAAATTGAATAAAAATTTCAAAAGTAGAGGGTTCTGATACCATGTCAAATAGTTTTAATGCCTTTATAATGAGGAGTTCTTTTCATTAAATAGATTATATTCTTCTTATTTACAGCCTAAATATATTCTTATAATCTCTCATAATCTCTTACACAAGGTAAGTATCAATATACAACTATTAGCAGCCTAAAATTTATTATAATAATCCTTTATAATCTCCTATATAAGGTAAGTCTAAATGTACATCAAAACACAATTGTTAACAAATTTAACAAATGTGCAATATAATAAAATATAATATTTTTTTCATGAAACCACATGTCAAATAGTTTAACGAGTTGACCTCAATGTTTAGTTAATTGAATATTTTTATGTAAAAACTTACAATCTCATTTGGTTATGGTTTAATTTAGTTGATATATAGGTTCAGTTGAGATTCAACCAGTTGATGTCAACTCTTTACATCTTCATATGAGTTTTAGATAATTATTTTAAATTTTATAATTTCTTAAATCACCTTAGCAATATATCTTAGGTAAAATTTATGATCAAAATAACAAAAGTATTTGACGGTAATAATAAAATAAACTCATATAATTCTTTAGCCAAATTCTTTTATTTAAATTCAATATTAAGTTTTGGTTTCTTCTTTTAAATATAAATAACTTTAAAATTTTATTTATTAGATCACATCAATTCGATGTTTTTATTAAAATTTATAATAAAATATTAAATAGTGTTTAGTGGTATAAGTAAAATGAATAATCATTCTATTGTTGTACGACTAATCATTTCATTGTTGTACAAACTATTATCATCATCAATTTTTAGGTGCTTAAGACTTTTATGAGGACTCTATGTCTCAAGATCGTATGATGTGCATGTGTGTGTGTGGGGGGGGGTGTGCGTGCGTGCGTGTGTGTGTGTGTGTGTGTGTGTGTGTGTGTGTCTGTCTGTCTGTCTGTCTGTCTATCTGTGTGTGTCTGTGTTTATCTGTGTGCGTGTACTATAGAGAAAGGAGTCTAAGTATAAGCCAATGGGATGATAAATATGAATTGAGTTTTCTTCATTTGGCTTTCAGTACCTTTACCTATCCCATCTGGTCAACCAGATGTTTTTCTTTTATAATTTGGAAGCTGAAGGCAAACATATGCATTTGACACTTGGCTTTGCCCCTATTATTCAATAATACATTAAATGCATGAAACATCTTTCCAATTTTCCTTTATCATTTCATCTTTACCATATAAGGGACTCCTAAGCTTTAATTGGCTTGAGATGTGGCCAAAAAATAAAAAAAGTTAAGACTTAATGGACATTAAAATGACAAGTTAATGTTCTTGCTTGCTAAAATTGTGGTTGTAAAAGGTTCCATTGGCACAACCATTTTAACTTGGATTTGAAAACATTTCCCTTATTAAGGATATTCTTAGCTATGTGTTCGTGCCTGGGAAACGATGAGTGTCTAGCCTTATTTTGGAAACAATAATGACTTTTTGGTGATAGTAAATAATTTTATGCTTCGTAGGGATGAAGAACGAGTAAAGACAAGACTGATTATGATTGGATCAAGTTTTTCTAAGCAGATACGGTCGTGTAGGGTGTTATACACTTTTTTCCTTTACTCACACGATTGTGCAAGTCAATCGTGTAAGTCTCTAGAAATGTGTACAGAATAACATGAAAGAGCAAAGATATATATGGTCATGTACACACCCATGTTTATAACATACATGGCTGTGTGTAATGACTATATAATGCTCTATAATTATGTATGTCTTCATTTTAATAAAAGTTGAAAGAGACATAGTCACTTATAAGATCATGTATATAACTATATGTTGTGCCAAAAAAACCTATTTTGGAGTAGGTTTAATGAGAGAGTGACTAAAAACACTAAAAGGGAAGAAAATATAATGAAAGCAAGTATAATAATATTCTCATCCTTTTTTATTATTTTCGGGTTTAGTTTGAGAGTTTGTTAATTAATATATCATCTTGGATTAAATCCTGAAACTTGGTGAAATAACTTGTAGTTGTGGGGTGAAATATTATTTTGAGCAATGGTCAATTGCCAAAAATTAAATTTTGTAAATTCTTGTTTGAATTTAGTATATCTGCTTGTCAATTTGGCTTATGGTTTTTTCCTCTATATTGATGGTTAATTCTTGAAGAGTTTTTTTGTTATTAAACTTTGGTTGACTTTTATAGAGTTGTGCTATTGACTCCTAAAGAATGCTATCAGAGCCATTATGATGGAAGGTGGAAACAACTCTATCGTCAAGTTGATGCCAACAAATTACTCTTTTAGAGGCTCATGATGGAGGACTTTTTGTATTGTAAGGATCTTTTCGATCTTACTGATTTGGACAAAGAAGTGAAGGATGATGTTCCTTCAAAACCTGAGAAAATGTAAAATAGAGAATGAAAAAGATGAAAAGGAAAATTTTAGGCATAATTCTACAATGAATTGATATCAGTATATTCAACTGTGTGTCTTAAGAAATGGATCCTTATGAGTTATGGAAAAAGCTAGAAGGTCTTTATGTAAAGAAGACTGCTTATAATAAGGCCTCTCTAGTTAAAAGGCTTGTAAACTTGAATTCAAAAGCTGGGCAATATGTGTTAGAGCTTCTAAGTGATTTCTAAGAAACAATCAATAAGCTTAGTACAATGAAGATCATTCTTGATGAAGAAATTCAAGCCTTGTTCCTGTTAAGTTCAATACTAGATAGTTGGGAGACACTGGTGGTGACAATTAGTAATTCAGTTCCTAAATGTGTGTTTTCTTACATCTAGGCTTTCATGGAAGAAAGCAGGGGGAGAAGCAAGGGTAGAGGTCCCAAAGGACATGAAAAGTCTAAGAACAAATCAACGTCTTAAGGTCACAAAGAGGTGAAGACATGCCACTATTGCAACAAATCAAGACATATTAAGAGGTTCTGCTATAAATGGAGAAGGGATTAAAAAAACAAGATAATTAGAATGATGGAGATGATAAGAATACAGTCGCAACTGTTACAAACACAAATGACAAGGTTTCCCTACTTTGTGTGACAAATGAATGTCTCTATGTGAGTCATTCGAGTCGATTGGCACACAAGCTTCATATCATTGTGTTATAAAAAGAGAGTAAATTTGAAACTACAAGGGCAGAGAATTTAGGAGTGTAAAGATGGAAAATTAAAGTTTTACAAAGATTGTCGATATAGGTGATATATGAGTTTAGACAAATATCATACTCTTGATGAACTTGAGAGGTATACAAACAAATCTTTAATTTATGACTAAATTTGTTATTAGAAATTTTGTTTGATTAAGAAGGATTCTAGGACACTTTTGAGGATAGGAGGTGGAAATTATCTAATGGAGCAATGATTATTACTAGAGGAGAGTTATATTGCACATTGTACAAAAAACACAGTTGAAGAGGAAACTTCTCCAAATCTGTAGCATCGATGATTGGGGCAAATGGGTGAGAAGGGAATAAAGTTACTGGTCATTAAATTCTTTATCCTAGTCAAGAACTTCCTAACACTTAAATTGTTTGGCAATAAAGCATCATAAAGTTTCTTTTAAGAGAAGATCTACAAGGAAGGAAAGAATATTAGAGTGGTGCATTAAGATGTTTATGGAACAATTAAGGAGTCACTAGGAGGTAAGAAAATATTTCATTATATTTATTGATGATGCTTCAAGGAAGACTTGGGTACACATGTTGAAAATAAAAAGTTAAGTTTTTTTAAACTTTCCAGAAGGTTTATGTCTACTAATAGAGGTGGGTAAGAGGAAATGGAAGCTAAGAGGAAGCTGAAGTGCCTACTAATAGATCATAGAGATGGGTATATTTTTAAGGTGTTCGAAGATTAATGTACATTTACGACATAAGACATGAGAAGACTAAACCTAGTACTCCACAGCATAATGGTGTTACTAAGAGAATGAACAGAATAATTATAGAGAAGTCTCGGTACTTATGTCTAAGGGCCTGTTTGGTTGAATGTTAACTAATGGAATGGAATGGAATGTAACAGAACGGAATGGAACGGTTTATAATGGAATGAAATGTAATACAACGAAATGTTGTTTGGGAGGGATGGAAGGGTTCATAATGTAATGTAATGAAATGTTGTTTGGAAGATGGATGGAATTGAATGTAATGTATAATAAATGACTATTATACCCCTTATATTAAAATGATTATTACAGGAGGTTTATTATTTTATTATTAATTATATATAATTTATTATTTATTATATAAAAATATTATTATTAGTTATTTAATAAATTTTATTATATTATATTAAAATTTATTTTATTCTATTTTATATGATTTATATTTAAAAATAATTTATTTTTATTTATATAGAAATATATACAAATAATTACAGAATAACTATTTATATATTTTTTATTTTCATTAATAAAAATTTTATTAAATTCTATTATTTTATTACTAGTTATATACAATTTATTATTAATTATATAATAATAATATTATTAATTATTTAATATATTTCATTAAATTTTATTAAATTTTATTTTATTCTATTATATGTAATTTATATTTAAAAATAATTTATTTATATTTTTATTTTTATTTATATAGAAATATATGCTATATTATTCTATTCTATTTAATATTTTAATTCTATTTAATATAATATTATGATTTGGTCATAGTTGATATTACAAAAAATTATTGAAGGTATATTAGGTAGTTTGTATTTATTAGTTTACATTCCATCATAAACCTCCCAAATCGGAGGTTTCTTATTTTCACTGTTTAGGATGGAATGGAACGTAACATGAAACCCTCCACTTCCATCTCATTTCATTCTATTCCATTATAAAACTTCCTTCCAAATGATGGAAGTGTGTTACGTTCCATTCCATTCCATCCTCAACCCCTCAACCAAACATAGCCTAAGGTTATAACAAATGTGATAAAAATGAAAATAAAAACTAAAATAACAAATTAAACAATTGATTATGAAATGATTGAAATTGAAGTTTTGAAATTAACATCAGAATATCAAAATAGAGCACAACCAATTAACAATTAGGAAATCCACAAGACAAGATTAATTAATTATAAAAAGAGGGGATTCATTCTATCATCAATTGCTAACTTAATTACTTTTGAGTTAATTGGTATCGATCATAGAATTTTGAAAGGTTGATTATTCTCTCTTAAGGCCTAATCATTAAACCTTTATAATCCCTAATTGAATTCGAATTTTTTATTTTGTAATTTCTCAATTAACAAAACAACCAACATTCTAATTAGTTCTTAAGCAATCTAATAGACAATCGAGACCTCACATAAGATCTCTCTTCATGTAATTACCAATTTGATGTTTATGTGATCTATTTGGTTGTTAATTCTTACTGCCCAACCTAATCAAGTTACCATCAGTCCAATCTCTTAATATGTTACATAAGTATGCAAAAATGATAAACAGTCCCAACACCTAAACACATTAACATAAAAAGTAGTCAAATTAGAATTGATTTAAGAATCAATCCCAAATAAGTTTAAAACGTCCTTAAACAAGTATTCATCATCCTCATATTCATCCCATACATCAAATGAAATAAACACAAAGAAGAATCAAGAAAATTAACTTAGAAGGATGGCTAGAGTGGCTGACAGCTCTTCTTATTCTCTAATCTTCTTTCCTCTTCTCTCTTAATTGGCTTCTTTCTCTAAATGGTAATAAAGAGGTTTTTCTTATT
The DNA here is from genome assembly GCA_025629805.1 of Erythroxylum baracoense. Classification (NCBI taxonomy): domain Eukaryota; kingdom Viridiplantae; phylum Streptophyta; class Magnoliopsida; order Malpighiales; family Erythroxylaceae; genus Erythroxylum; species Erythroxylum baracoense. The sequence continues at coordinate 20,315,689 of JAOTAY010000189.1, forward strand.
AGGTTCATATTATTTCCTTATATAGTTCTTTTGCGGTAAAAAATAGGTTTTACCTAGGCCAAAAAGTCTAAAATGGCCCTCTAAAAATGAAATTTAAAGCAAATCCTCGCATTTATCTCGCGCTTGTCACGATCGTGACAAGTATGTCATGATTGTGACCCTTGAAATTAAGCTTCTGTCAATGTGACTCTTGGTTGGATCACTTCTGTCATGAACGTGACAGGGAATTCATGATCGTGGCCTGGCTCTTCCTCCAAACTTTCTCCAACTTCACTCAATCTTCTTCATTTGATTTTAAACATTAACAAACACATCAAAATACCTCAAGCGTACAAAATTAAAGTCCAATAATGTGCTCTAAACCACATAATACTCGAAAACTTTAACACATAATCACATTACACAATTCTAATCCTAAACATGCACAATTCATCTAATCAACACCTAAAAATACATTAAAACATCTAATAAAACATGATATAAACTAAAACTATCAATTCCCAATGGTTTACCACCACTTAGGGAAATATAACATCGAATCAATTTCATTCCTGATGTATCAATTTCTAACCAACCACCCTATAGTAGCAATCCCTAGGTGACAAAGGAACTTCAAAGGCAAGTTGAGGAGTTGCTAGCTAAAGGGTATGTGAGAGAAAGTTTGAGTCCACATGCAGTTCCTATTCTAATTATGCCTAAAAAGGATGGAACATAGATAATGTGTGTTGATTGTAGAGATATCAACAAAATTACAGTAAAGTATCGCCATCCCATTTTTTTTTGGATGATTTGCTTGATGAATTTCATAGTTCTTGTATTTTCTCTAAGATTGATTTGAAGTCTAGTTATCATCACATTCGCATGCAAAAGGGTGATGAAAGGAAAACTATACGTAATACTAAGTATGGTTTATATGAGTGGCTAGTTATACCGTTTGGGTTAACTAATGCCCTAGTACTTTTATGAGTTTAATGAACCATATCTTACATGTTTTATTGGTAAGTTTGTTTTTGTGTACTTTGATGAAATTCTGATTGGAGCTATCAATAAAATTACAGTAAGTTTTGCCATCCCATTCTTAGTTTGGATGATATACTTGATGAATTTCATTGTTCTTGTATTTTCTCTAAGATTGATTTGAAGTCTGTTTATCATCAAATTCATATGCAAGAGGGTGATGAAAGGAAAACTGCCTTTAAGACTAAGTATGGTTTATATGAGTGGCTATTTATACCTTTTGGGTTAACTAATGCTCCTTATACTTTTATGAGATTAATGAACCATATCTTACACACTTTATTGGTAACTTTGTTTTTGTGTACTTTGATGATATTCTAATTTATAGCAAGAACTTAGATGAGCATCTTGAACATTTCTAAAAAGTTTTAAGTGTTTTGCATGGAGAGAAGTTGTATGCAAACCTCAAGAAATGTTCTTTTCACACTAATCGGATTGTTTTTGGGATATGTTGTTAGTGGTAAAGGAATAGAGGTTGATGAAGAAAAGGTTAAGGCTATTCGTGAGTGGCCTACACCTAAATTATAACTCAGGTGCAAAGCTTTTATTGGTTAGTTAGCTTTTACAGGAGATTTGTTAAAGATTTTAGCAACATTGTTGTAGCATTAATTGAACTTGTTAAAAAGAATGTTGGATTCAAGTGGGGTAATGAACAAGAATCAACATTTAATCTGATTAAAGACAAGCTAAGTTCAGCATCATTACTTGCTCTACCTAACTTTTCTAAAACTTTTGAAGTTAGGTATGATGCTTCAGGTATAGGTATTGGGGATGTTTTGATACAAGAAAACTAAACCCTTACTTATTTTAGTGAAAAACTAAATGGGGCATCCTTGAGCTACCCAACTTACGAAAAGAAGATGTATGCTTCAGTGAGAGCCTTAGAGATATGGCAACAAAACTTATGGCCCAAGGAGTTCTTCATTCATATTGATCATAATTCTTTGAAGCATTTGAAGGGCTAAGGTAAGTTGAATAAATGTCATGCAAAATGGATGGAGTTCATTGAATCTTTTCCTTATGTGATCAAGTACTAACAAGATAAGGACAATGTGGTTGTAAATGCTTTATCTCACAGCTATACCTTAATCTTTATATCGGATACTAAATTGTTAGGTTTTAAGTACATTAAGGATTTATATTCTTCTGATCTTGATTTTGGTAATGTGTTTGAAGCTTTTGAACATACTGTCTTTGGAAAATTTTATAGGCATAAAGTTTTCTTATTTTATGAAAATAGATTGTGTATGCCTATTTGTTCTCTAAGGGAGTTACTAGTTCGTGAGTCTCATAGAGATGGCCTAATGGGACATTTTGGTGTGGGGAAAACTTTAGATATACTTATTGAGCATTTCTTTCTACCACATATCAAACTTGATGTAGAAAGAATTTGTGAGAAATGTATAACTTGCAAACAAGAAAAATCTAGATCGTTGCCTCATAGATTATATAATTCTTTGCCAATACCAAGCGAACCATAGGTAGATATTTCTATATACTTTGTCTTAGATTTACCTAGGTCAAAAAAAGGTAACGTTTTAATTTTTGTTGTTACACACAGGTTTTCTAAGATGGCTCATTTCATTTAATGCCATAAAATAGATGATTATAGTCAAAATGTAGACTTATTCTTTCATAAGATAGTACAACTTCATGGAGAGTCAAAGACCATTATTTCTGATTGAGATGCCAAATTCTTAAGCTACTTTTGAAAGACATTAGGGGGTAAGCTAGGTACTAAGCTAATGTTTTCTACAATTTTCCATCCACAAATTGATGAGCAAGCTGAGATAGTTAATTGAACTTTGTCTAAGTTATTTGATGCTATCATTCAAAAGAATTTCAAGAAATAGGATGGTTGTTTTCCATTTGTTGAATTTGCTTATAGTTGTTATGTTCATTCTACTACTAACTTTTCACCTTTCGAAGTTATGTATAGGTTTAATCCCTTGAATACAATGGATTTAACACCTTTACTAATTAATGAGTATGATAGTTTAGGTGGCACAAAGAAGGTTGAATTGGTGAAACAATTGCATAAAAGAGATAGACTTCAAATCAAAAAGAGGACAGAATAATATGCTTTTTAAGCCAATAAAGGGCATGAGAAAGTGATATTGAACCAAGAGATTAGGTTTGGATTCATTTGAGGAAGGGGTGATTTTATGGAACAATGTCATTATAAGTTGCATCCAAGAGGAGATAGACCATTCCAAGTCATTACGTATATCAATGAAAATGCATACAAGCTGGATCTACAGGTGAGTATAATTTTAGTGCTACATTTAATGTTTTTGATCTCTCTCCATTTGATGTAGGTGATGAAGATTCGAGGACAAATCCCTTTGAGGAGAGGGGAATGATAGAAACCCTGCTAAGGACATGCAAAGGATGGTGTAATGTAACACCCCTCTCCCGCAAAACCCGAACCGATATCGACAGTGATACCCGGATCCGTGCCCCGCGAGGGTGGCGTGTCACATCACTTAACAAATCACTTAACAAAAGTCGGTACAGTTTTTTTTTTGAAACACTTTGCACTTATCACTTACGTGTACCCACTTTTTGAAACACTTTATCTATTTAAACTGAAAGCAGAACACATTATAATGCACTGAAAAATCACAATACTTTTATTAGCCACTTGGGCCCATTTTCAATTTCATAATACAATTTTGTTTGTACAAATCTCTCCACATTAACTGTAATAATTGAATACAATACAGTACAATTATTTGTGGAAAATCCACTCAAATAAATAGACAATGCAGACGCGAACTGATCCCAGCCTCTTCTTCTCTTTCTCATGCAGTAGACATACTCC
>JAOTAY010000189.1:20319629-20339562 GCA_025629805.1 Erythroxylum baracoense
TGTGTTAGTTTATGTGTTTAAGTGTTTTTATGGGTTAGTATAAGTCTTTGAGCTTAAATATTATGTTTTTTAGGTACCTTGATATGTTTGTTAGTGTTTCAGGGTCAACGTCGAAGAACGGAGAAGTTTTAAAGACTTTTCGGCCAATCATGGCACAATAGGCTACGATCGTGACAAAAACATGTGAGCCACTGTGCCCTAGGCCACAATCGTGGCACTTGGGCCACGATCATGACAGAGAGGTCTGATCCTTGTACGATCGTGATAGAGAGGTATGTGTGTCAGGGAGACATGCAAACAAGAAGAAAAGTCATATTTCGAGGAACTTTTTGGACCGTTTCCACTCCGAAAATCCCTAAGGCTACTAAGGTATTTAAAGAACATAAAGAATATAGAGGAAGAGCTTTTGCATCAGCCACATCCTGAAAACCCTAGAGAGCTTATCGAGAGATTGAGGAAGGAAACGAAGGAAGAGAGACACGGAGAAGAAGCCTATGTGAAGTACTTCCCGGAACATGAGGTTTTCCACTGTTGCTACCTCCATCATCTGTTCCATTCGTATTTTCTAATTTTATTTCAATTTTATTGATGTATAAAATTGAGATAGTCGTGAGAATAGGATTGTCGAATTGAAATTTGTCTAAACTCACCTTTGGGAATTTTGTCTTTGAGATTAAGGAAATTTGGTTTATTACATTTTTATTGAATTATTTTTGATTTAATTTCTGCACTTCATAATTCAGTAACAAACTGAGACGGTAAACCGAGTGAAAATCATTAAAGTGGGCTAACGAGAGTTAGGTAATTTAATAGATTAAGAATTGAATCAAACCGGTAAAATTGTGTAACGAGAGATTGTGCATAAGTTTTCGGTAGGTTATTGGACAAATTCAGATCTAATTTAGGTTTTGGGTAAATTGTGAATTGAGAGGTTACAATTCCATGATCTAATTAAGGTTAAAGATTATAACTCGAGAAATAGTAATCCACCCTAAGACTGTCTAAACTCGGTAATTCAAATTTTTCATAATCAATTAGGTTTTCATTAAGGTCGAATTAAAATCCTCTTTCTCTCAATTGGTAGTTCCTAGGTTTATTCTTGATTTAGTTGTGCAATTGCTATCTTATTTATAATTTCGAATTTAATTCTTGAAATTGATTGCTTGATTGAATAATTTTCTGCCTAGTTATTTGTTTTGAATTATTGTGAATTTGAGTTAAGCCTTAGATTTTATGATTAGATTATTCCTCCTCGTAGGATCAACACCTTAGGTACTACGCGAACGATCTGCGTGCTTGCAGAAATATTAAGGTTTAAAAATATTACAACTTTATCATACATAAACCTACGATTAGATTATCAGTTTGATTTTAGACTTTATAACCCAAAAAAGTATAAAGTGGTCAGGAGCAGACATGTGGTATTCTTAAAGCATAAGAGAAGTACAGATCTTTTAAAAGGAGTTAAGGTTACTCACAGTAGCTCATCTTATGGTGTGGTTAATTATTCTCCAATTTCTACCACTGCTGAGCAGCCTATTGGTGAAGGAGATGAAGAGTATGACCAAACACACGTTAATAGTGATCAGGTATAACCCCATAATGACGAGCTATACGAACCACACCTGGAAAATGCTGAAGATGAAGTTATTGAGGAAATGAGTAGGGGGAGCAACTGGAATCAATAGCTAACGATATACATCTTCAAACCTCAACAAGGGAGAAAAGACATTCTATAAGATATTTGAGTATAGAATATCTGTTAGTTACTGCTAAGGGGGAGCCTAAGATTGAGCAAAAGGTTACATATTGTGAAGTTAAAGATTTTTGACTCATAACTTTTAGGAAAAGATGAACTCTCTGAAGAAGAATGATGCATATAAGCTTGTGAAGCTTCCAGAAGGCAAAAAGGCAATGAAGAATAAATGAGTGTTCAAGATAAAGAAAGATGGTGATAAGCTGGTGAAGCATAAGGCAAGGCTAGTGCTGAAAGTGTTCAGTTAAAAAAAGGGTATAGATTTTGATAAAATCTTCTCATTAGTGGCTAAGGTGACCTCAATTTAAAAAGTGTTAGGTTTAACTGCTAGTTTAGATCTTGAACTCAAGCAACTGTATTTTAAAATAGATTTCTTGTATGAAGATTTGGAAGGGAAGATATACATGGAGCAACATGAAGGTTTCAAAGCCAAAGGTAAGGAGATTCCAATTTGTAAGATAAAGAATAGCTTATATGGATTAAAACAAGCTCCAAGGCAGTGGTATCAAAAGGGCGACTCCTTTATGACAAGTTATGGTTACAAGCAAACTTATACCAATCCTTATGTGTATTTCAAGAAGTTCACAAGTGATAAATTCATCGTTCCTTTTCTATATGTTGATGATATGTTGATTATGGGTCAAGATGTTGGAATAATCCAAAAATTGAAGGAGGAGTTGTCTAAATATTTTGATATGAGAGATTTGGGACCTAAAAAGTAGATTTTATGCATGAAAATAACTTAGGAGAGGAAGAGTAAGAAATATTGGTTATCACAGGAAAGTTGTATTGAACATGTGTTAGAAAGGTTCAACATTAAGCATGCTAAGCCAGTTCATACATCACTGGTACCCCACTTCAAACTGAGTAAGCATGCATATCCTTCTACAGAAAATGAGAAAGATAATATGTCTTCTTTTTCATACTTATCTGTAATATGGTCTCTGATGTATGCAATGGTGTGTATAAGGACAAATATTCCACAGGGTTTTGGGTTATTGAGTAGATACCTATCTAATCTAGTAAAGGTTCATTAGGAAGTAGTGAAATGGATTTTGAGATACTTGAAAGGTTCGTCTAAGTGGATTTTGTGCTTTGGTGATGGTAAGCCACTTCTAGAAGGTCATACGGATCTAGATATGGCTAGAGACATTAATGGAAGAAAATCCATTTCAAGCTTTCTGTCCAAGTTTGAGAGGGGAGCCATTTCATGATAATCTAAACTATAAAAGTGTATGGTTTTATCTACGACTGAAGTAGAGTATGTAGTTACATTAAAAGATGGTAGGAAGGTGCTTTGGTTAAAGAGGTTCCTTCAAGAGTTGAAGTTAGAAGATTATATATAGTATTTTGTGATAGTCAAAGTTCCATTGACTTGAGCATAAATATTATATATAATTCTTGCACAAAGCACATAGATGTCAAATAGCATTGGTTGAGGATAAACAATTGATGTTGAAGAAGATTCATACGGAGATGAATGGTGCTAATATATTGCCTAAATTGATTTTCAGAAGCAACCACGAACTTTATAGTAAGCTTATCGAGATGTCTTTTAAGCCGTTAAAGCACAATGAGTCTTCCTTATAGTTGGGCTGGAGGGGAAGATTATTGAGTGTCCAACCTTATTTTTAAGACAAGAATGACTTTTTGTTAATAGTAGACATTTTTATGGTTCGCAGGGATGATAAACGAGTGAAGACAAGACGAATGAAGGTTGGATCAAGCTTTTCTAGAAAGACATGGCCAGGTAGGGTGTTACACCCTTGTGTCCTTTACTTAAACGACTATGTGGGGTAACTATATAAGTCTCTGAAAAGGTGTGTAGAAGGACAAGAAAGGGTGAAGATATACATGGTTGTGTACACGCCATGGTTTTGAATTTCGTTTGATACCAACTAGTACCGGGCAGTACGTACCGTACCAACTGGGAAATGACAAGAGACAGGGAGCCTTTTTCGCTTGGTACTGATCGGTACAAACGGTATTTAAAATATCGATTGTATACTAGCCGATATCGTAAATTTTACAAAATTGGAAGACTAAGTTGCAAAAAAAATTTAGTTTTTAAGCAACCCCTCCCATCCCACTCCCACACTCGACATTCACATCTTCTTTCTCTCAAATTTTATTTTTCTCTCACATCTCACTAACTCTCTCTCATCAACACCCACTCCGGTGACCCCTCTCTCTTCTCTGACGACATCACAGCTCCAACACGGACAACCACCACCGACAGCCCTCCCTCCCTTTAGTCTCCCCCTCTGGCTTCTCCCACTTTTTTATTTCTCTCTCACACATCTCACTATCTCTCTTGACGCCCACCACCTGCCATGACGATGCCACCAGACCACCACCGATGCCCCACTAGCCCACCCACCACTCTTGGAGTCTCAGATCTCCTCTTCCATGCCAGATCTGAAATAGATTCGGATTTATTTTCTGACCCGACCTAACCCGCTAAAACTGTTGTTGAATTCTGAAATAATTAGGTGTGTGTATTTTGAATGGGATTGTCAGTGTATTTTGTGAATTGGGAATGAAATTTGTTAATTTGTTGTTGTGTGGACTATTAATGTGGAGTGGAACTGTGGATTTGGAAAATGTAAATTGATTTATTGAAGTTGTTTGCTTTCATCTATGGAAAGAGCACCAGTTATTCAATTCAATCAGTAGTGCACTAAGTTTTTGTTGACAATTTTTTATCATACAATATGTTGTTGTGGGATAAACATAAGGTTACTAATTTAGAGTTGGCATATATTTTTTTAGAATGCCATGCTAAAAAAAGTGACATATTTACATTTATATCTTATCTTATGTTTATAAGATAATTACATTACAAATTTTTTATACGAGATTAAAATATTTAATATACTTACTTTTACAATTAAGTTATGAAGTTTAAAGTTTAACCTATTTAAAATAATAGACTTAAGCTTAATAACAAAAGTTAGAATATAAAAAAAAATTAGTAAAACATTTTAGATTCTAAAAAAAGTTTAGTAAAACATAATTAGCATTGACTTTGTTTTCTGCTTAATAAAATTATAAGTTTACAAAAAAGTAAACGTTATATGCATTAAGTAACACATTTTAATTATGATTAAACATTTTTTCATAACGCTTTCTTATACTTTAGAGTTATTGGTAGGAAGGTGAAAATATGTGAGTTTACTAAGATTAGATAGATCGAATCTATGGCTTGACTTTCAATTATTAGCTTGTCACATATTTTAAATTACAAAATTAATGTATTAACTATATAATTGTTACAAGTTTATTAAAAGCATTGACTGCAAATTTTGAAATTGTTAGAAATGGAAATTGTTTATGTATGCTTTGTAATGGTTGAATTCAAATTGTTGAAAATTATTAGAAATGGAAATTATTTTATGTATGTTTTGTGACTAATGGAAATGGAAATTGTTTTATGTATGTTTTGTGACTAATGAAAATGGAAATTGTTGAAAATTGTTAGAAATGGAAATTGTTTATGTATGTTTGAGAACGTTGGAAATAGAAATTGTTTTATGTATGTTTTGTGATTATTGGAAATGGAAATTCTTGAAAATTGTTGGAAATAAAAATTATTTATGTATGTTTTCTGATTGTTAGAAATGGAAATTGTTTTATGTATATTTTGTGATTATTGGAAATGGAAATTGTTGGAATGAAAATTATTTATGTATGTTTTGTGATTATTGTAAATGGAAATTGTTTATGTACGTTTTGTGACTATTAGAAATAGAAATTATTTTATGTATGTTTTGTAATTATTGAAATTGGAAATTGTTGAAAATTTTTGGAAATGAAAATTGTTTATGTATGCTTTGTGATTGTTAGAAATGGAAATTATTTATGTATGTTTTGTGATGTTTGAATTGAAATTGTTCAAAATTGTTGGAAATGAAATTGTTAGAAATAGAAATTGTTTATGTATGTTTTGTGATTGTTTGAAATGAAAATTGTTTATGTATATTTTGTGATGTTTAAAACTTTGAATTGAAATTATTCGAAATTATTAGAAATGGAATTGTTGAAAATTGTTGGAAGTGGAAATTATTTATGTATGTTTTGTAATGGTTGAATTGAAATTGTTGGAAAATGTTTAAAATGAAATTGTTGAAAATTGTTGGAATTTGGAAATGAAAAATTTTTATGTATGTTTTGTGATTGTTGGAAATGGAAATTATTTATGAATATTTTGTGTAATTATGTATGTTGAATAATTGAATTGTTAGTTTTTGATTTATAGTAAACTGTGTTCGATGAAATTGAATTGTGTATGATGTAATCATACAAAATGAGTTATATTATATAAGATGAACATACGTATTGTGTAATAAAATTATGTGTTATTTCTTTTGGTATATGCATTCATTTATTTTTACAGATAAATAGAAGGAAGTTCAAGTACTCCTGATCAAATCACTCCAGGAAGATACAATGATCCAACTTGAGCTCATGCTGGATTAGTTCTCAATATGAGGAACCATACTATTTGCTTGTTTTGTAACAAGAATTTGAAATGAGGAGGAATAACCCAATTAAAGAAACATTTAGCTGGGGTTAAAGGAGAACAGAAACCCTATAAAAAAGTAAGTCATGATGTGAAGTGGCAAATGAAAACATTGTTTGAAGAATATCAATATGAGAAAGATAGAAAGGAAAGGTTGAATTTTGAAATTGGAAGTGGAAGTTCGTTTGTTGGTTTTCGTGATGATTATGAAAATATTGAAGATAGTAGTGGTAGTGGTATTGTTCTATCCTAGTCCCAACAAGAAGCGCCTGAACCTGATGTTAGGAAAAGAAGAAGGAATATGACTAGTTTTTTTGCACTACGAACAACTCCTAGAGCCTAAACTTCAATTCGTAGTGCTATGCTATCAAGAGATGCGACTCACAATGTAGATATGACTATAGCTAGATGGTGGTATGATACAGGTTCATCATTCAATGCTTCCCAGTTGTACTATTATCAGCCTATGGTGGATGCTATAGCCTCTTATGGTCCGGTATATAAAGCTCCTTCAATTGATGACTTAAGAGGTAAACTTTTGAGTTGCTCTGTTTCTGAAATTAAAAGTTATTTAGCAAAAAAAAAAGTGAATTAGGCTACTTATGGGTGTTCAATCATGTGTGATGTGGTTGGACAAATATGAGATAAGAGCCTATTATTAATTTTTTGGTTTATTTTACCAAAGACTCAATTTTTTTGAAATCTATTGATGCATCTGGCTTTATTAGGAATATTGAGACTTTGTTTGAGATATTTGTCGAAGTTGTGAATGAAGTAGGGCCAAAAAATATTGTTCAGTTTATTACTGACAATGATTCTGCTTATAAAGCGACAGGAAGAAGGTTGCAAAATAAGTATAACTCTTTTTCTTGACTCCTTGTGTTGCGCATTGCATTGACCTAATGCTGAAAAATATAGGGGATCCTAGGTATTTTCCTATTATTGATGAGACTATGCAGAAAGCTAGAAAGATGACTAAGTTCCTCTATAATCATGCATGAGTATTGAATTTAATGAGAAAGGAATTTACCAATGGTAGGAATTTGTGTCGTCTTGTTGTGATAAGATTCGTAACAAATTTCTTATCACTTCAGTCTTTTGTTACGATGAAGAAAGAGTTAAGATAAATGTTTTCAAGTGATAAGTGGGCTGCATTTCAGCAAGTTAGGTCTAATGCTGGAGTGGAGGTTTCCATAATTATGCTGAAAAATAGAGAATTTTGGTTTCAATGCTAATTTGTTATCCGAGTTTGTGAGCCTTTGGTAAGGGTTCTTTACTTAACTGATAGTGAAGAAAAGCCAACAATGGGTTTTTTTTTATACCATGGAGAGAACGAAGGAAGCAATCATGCCCAATCTGAAACATGGGCCTTTTTTATACTCACCGTATCTTGCAATCATCAATAAGAGATGAGAAAGGCAACTTTCTTCTCTGTTGTTTGCAGTTGGGGCAATTTTGAATCCTAATGCCTATTTTAGACAGGATTTTACTAAGAAAGCTGAAGTTAATAGAGGAATGTTATTAACTATTACAACAGTTTTTAGGTATGACATGATACAAGATCTCTTGAGCTCATAAATGGAGCTTTATAAGGCATCTTCTGGGGATTTTGGAATGCTAATTGCTATTCAACAAAGAGGAAAACTTTTTTCTGGTAATAGTTGTTTCCTTTTCCTTATTTGTTGAAAATTAATTATCACTTTATTTTGTTTATAACGCTACTTTTGTTATCTTATGACTTACAGTTTCTTGGTGGGATCAATTCGGAAATGGTGTTCTAGAATTGTAAAGGTTTGTAATTAAGATTTTAAGTCAATGTGTGAGTGCAATAGGCTGTGAACGAAGCTGGTGCACATTTGAATTTATTCATTCTAAGAAAAAAATAGAATGGAGCATAAAAGGTTGAATGACTTAGTTTGTGTTCATTACAATTTAAAACTTCAGGAAAGGTATATTATTATCATTATTATCATTGTTAATTTCGATATAATTTCTTATAATTCTCTAATAATTAAAATTTATTGTTTACTAAAAGTCTTAATAGTATAACTAGTTCAATTGATCGAATTTTCATTGATAATATCGATCTTTTGGCGGATTGAGTTTCTAAGGAACAGAATTTGGCAGATGTGAATGACTTGGAAGATAATCTTGGATAGGAAAGCATTGACATGTCATTTGGTACATTGAATTTGAGTGATGATGATAATGAAACTCCTCTCAATAATGAGGATTTTGTACCAAATGATAACTGGGGTCAATGTAGTTATAGCATGTATCCTCCCATAAACGATTGAACTTCGTTCTAAGTTTTTATTTTTCCTCTTCTTTTAATTTTACTAATATTTGATGCATATGTTAAATTTTATATATGTATTGTAATTGTAAATGTTTTTATTTCAAGTTTAACTTTTACTTGGTTGTTTCCTCATCACAAAGTCTTGTTATAAATTGTAATAGTTTGAAAGTTAAAGATATTTATTATTCTTTTTATTGGATGCTTGATGTAATTATTATTTATTATATAATGAAATTTAAAAATGTAATATTTTAAATACCTTGTATTGTTTTTAATTTTATATTTGTATGATGATGAATGTCTTTTTTTCTATATTAATTGTGGTTATTATTTATATGTGAAATATCTGAAAATTATTGTTATTTTACATTAATTGTGATTATTATTTATTGATATGATTTTTAGAGACAGGGTTTATGTAAACTTACAGTACAATTGTGCAATATGACAAAGAACTATTTTGCAATTTTTAAAAAATTCAATGACTATTTCATAAATTTAAAAAATTACCTGAAACGGTACTAGATATTGACCGGTACCGGTATAGTACCATACTAGAACTCAATTTGGTACCAAGTTCGGTACGATATTCGCAACATTGATACATGCCTGTGTTTATAACATACACGGCCATATGTGATGATCATATAACTCTCTGTAACCGTGTATATCTTTGATTTAGTCGAAGCTAAAAGAGAACATTTACTTGTACGACCGTGTGCGTTGCAACAAAAAAAAAAGGACCTATTTCAGAATATAAAAAACGGAAAGGTGTTGGTTTAATGAGAGAGCAGCCAAAAACACTAAAAAGTGAAGAAAACATATTGAAAGCAAGTATAAAAATATTCTCCTCCTCTTTTATTGTTTTTGGGTTTAGTTTGAGAATTTGTTTGATATATCAACTTTGTTTTAATCCAAAAACTTCGGTGAGATATTATTTTGAACAAGGTCAATTGCTCGAAATTAAATTTTATAAGTTCTTATTTAAATTTAGTAACTCTACTTATCAATTTGGCCCACAAATTTTTCCTCTATGTTAAAGAATTTTTAATGTAAATCTTAATGTTTGCTTACTTAGAATTCACACTAATCTGTTAGTTAATTCTTGAAAAATATTTTTGTTGTTAAACTTTGATTGACTTTTAAAGAGTTGTGCTATTGACTGCCAATACAAAACACACCTTTGGAATAATAAAGTCCTTATACGACTATATGAAGCTTTTCCATCTCAGATGGATAATTCTATCAAGTGACCATCTGGAATAACCAATTAACTAACACTCAGAAGAAAAACGTGGACGCATAGGAACCAGTAGTTGAGAGTCCCCTGTATACTAATGAGTTACTTGTACAATCACAACATACGCATATATATATGATTTTTTTTCTTTTTTGGTATTACTGACATGTACAATATGCTCAGTGCTTGTGCCACATTAGAATTCAGTATATGTACGGTGAATCACATTACTTTGCATCTTTAAAGAATGGTCGAAAATAACATTTGCTTCTTACAAAAAGTCGTGGTTACTTACAGAACCGATCGTTATATGTTCCACCATTTACGTTTCTCCATCTGTTTCGCAAGTTCATGCGCCATGGAGGCAAAATTTTCAGCCCCATTCCGTAATTCCTCACTGCGTAGGCTCAACCTCTGGTTTAAATCACAGGGAAGCAAAACTTCGTAAAGCTTCAATACCACTTTTGCAAAAACTCAAACAGGCCGTGCATAATTAATCATCTTATAGACCACATGGACAAAACATCATATAATTCTCTATTAAGAAAAGAAATTAATAACTAAGTAGCACTACAGCTATGAACTGCTCAAACCGTCTAGCTTATAAAGAAGACAATAATAAGGTTCTAGCTCCCAAAAACAGGTGTCTAGATTCCTAAATGAGTCACATTTGATTAGGTTAGGTTGTCTTCAACCAATGATAGATATTCTTAAAGTTGTGTTCAGTTGTTAGAATTTTGTAAACAGTTAGCTGCCCAAGTTACCCAATCATACATTAGGCATCACTTCAAGAGCCATAAAGACACAGCAAATTTTGCTGTCGAGAGGACAAAGTAAGCAACAATTCTATGGTACCTCGAGTTTTTCTTGCCTTTCTACAAGCTTGTCTCTTGCATGCGCAGCTGCAGTAGAGGCATCCTGGAATGATTGACCACTATATTAGACAAGAAAAAACAAAAAGTAGAGCACTGACCTAAATATGCAGATACAATTACCTGTTTCCTATACTTGGCCTTAATTTCTTCTGCAGTTCTCAATGTTGGCTTAAAATCAGTACTTGCACCTTCAAACAATTTCTCCCTTTCTGTTCCCTTATCTTCAGCATGACAACAAGACTTAATTACATTCTAGTCGAAAAATAAAACCAACCAGAGTACAAGGAGGTTTAGAGGATACCACTTGTATCATTGTTGCTCCTTTCAGATAAAGGTTCAATAATTAAAGGTTCTTTGATATCTATATCAATATCATCTGCAAAAAAAAGTAGGAAGTCAGAAAAGGGGGTAGACCATTACAATAGAAAGATGGATGGATAGGAGATATTGAACCTATGCCGAGCTGCAGAACTTTTTGATAGTCTTCAATGGTTGTTGAAGGCTTTAAGAAGGGAGGGCTGGAAAATATGCTCTCTAAACTTTTAAGGTCAGTTTTACAAACTTCAGGATGAAGATTCACATTGTTGTCAACCTTCCCTGCTTGGAAGCTCTTGATAAAGCCACCTAAAATACCTGGAGCAGGACCCTGTGCAAGAGAAGTAAATACAAATTCCTAACTGGTTCATGAGATAAGGTTAAACGGCCTTAACATAAGTTTAAACCTGCACCTTCCGGGAGGAAGATAAAACGGCTGTTACATCAACAGCAGCTGCAAGAACTTTATCATGAAGTGATGGCAAACAGTCTGGAATCCTATATTAACCAAATACTCTCAGGAAGTGCCACAATAAGTTATCTGGAATTGGATTCAAATATGATTTATGACTTATTAAACAGCATATGCATTAAGGTAGCAGAGAGGGTATCGTCAAAGGTAACAGATGGAAACCTGAAGTCATTTTCAAAGGCCAAAAGTGACAAAGAAGCAAATTCACATCCACTTGCCTGCAAAGAAATGTCATTTACTACACGTTATAACAAGAGCCACACTTTGTGAATAAAAGAATAATTCATATCAATCTATGCTCTCAGCAATTACAAAAACATATGGAAATAATAAATCAAGTACAGCTTCAGTGAACTTTGCAAAGTGAACCCAAGAAATTTAAATTATCATCAAATCAAGATTGCCAGATGTTTTCAATATAGAAAACAGATCCCTGGTCTATTGCAAAAATGAGAGCAAAACACAAACCAGCATAATCTGCCCATGATCAGACGAAGTTATTGTTTTGTCCATGTTAGTCTTAGAGCTCCACCTTAGAATAGACTCTAAAGAGATTCCGCCTACTACATCAAGGTTTGGCAAAGACCTATATCAGATGTTACGGAATAAATTACTTAAGATGCAGTTACATGTGATTTAGTGGTCAGATGAACGTATCATATTGCAGACTAAATAATAAAAAAGGAAGCATGAATACCTCACCTTATTTCAATGAATCCTGTCTGATACAGCACAATAAGACCACACTCTTTGCCATCCTTCTTGAAGGTTGTAGCCCAACAACATGGTTTTGAGAGATTCACTTTTTGAATAGGTTTATTATCCCCCTAAAATTAGAAAGGGTCACTTGCTAGGAGGAGCGCATTAACAAATGTGGAAACTGAAAAGTTTGTAAGATACGGCACCTCCTTCAGGGACTTCATAGAGTGTAAGAGCAATTCATCCTCACAACAGAGTAAAATAAGAAAATTATCCGCTCTATTCTCAGAATAAACAGATTTAGTTGAGATCCCCAAGTCAGCCTTGGTTGTAGTACTTTCACTGGTTTGTTCACACTCCACTTTACTGCTCTCAGATGCGAAAACCAAAGGTATTTCAGCAGATATGTCAGAGATAAAGTTGCTGTTTTCTGCATGGAAACAGATTTCAGTATTCCAAATGATATTATGATAGCAAAAGGGGTAAAAATAAGGGAAAAGACGTTAGTTGTTCTTTTAACACCAATACTTGCCTATCATATGCATCGAAACCACCATTAACTCATTTTCAGATTGGATCTTCTGAGACCAGACCTTATTGCCAGAGTTGACATCTATTGCTTCAATACTAGCATTTTTAGTCGTAACAAAAACCTCACACTTAACATGGTCTTCCACAACTTTTGGTTCATTGTCCTCTGGATTAGATACTGAGGTTTTAGTATCTGAAAATGATTTCACAGCCAGAGATTTCACAGCTGAACTTGAACTTGGGACGCTGTCAGTAAGAAATAACACTGATGATGAACTAATATCAAGCATTGCCACCTGAAGTATGAAACCACAAGAGTCACTGTAATATCAATTAATTTAGCAGCTTTGGCAGGGTGTTGGAGGCTATTAAAGGGAACCAAAAAGCAGAAAGTAAAAATCCAACCTGACCACTAAGAAATCCCACAACAACTCTGCTTCCAGATTTTGCAAATTGCAGAGTGCATACAGGAGAGTTGAGAAAGGAAAACAAAGAAGTGCATTTGGGTCCATCCCCTTGTCGCAGGTCTTGAACTGAACAATTAGTAACATACAATTAAAACTGGAAAAGGAAAAGAAGTCCATCTCATCATAACCTCATTGATGTAATTGTTATCAATTCCTCAATGAAGTCCACAAACCTACAACTCTTTTACCTTATTAAAGCATCATATCCAACTTTTCCAAATAAAACTACAAGATAAAAATCGAAGAATTCAAAACATTACACGGAAAAATAGACAGACAAAAGAAGTATTTATTTACTGGTACCTTCCTTTCCGGTTTCTGTGACAATGTTCAAACTCTTCCCATCTGAATTCTCAATTAACATGTATATTTGAACCTGCATATCTCAGAGATATGAAAAATCACTATTTCCCTTAAATTTTATAAACTCAAAAAAAGCTCATGAAAAGAAATTCATCTCTTACCATACCAAGTTCATTGCCAACGGCTAAAACTAATGTATTGGAGCAAAATTCCAGTGCAGATACAGGTGCAATTGTACCAGATACTTTCACGCCTTTCACCTGTTCATATAACTGTTAGTTTTCCAATCAATTTTGTCCCCCAAAAAAAAGATATAAATCATAGAATATTTGGAAATTAACAAATAGCGGGAAAGAACACACCTCATCTTCTAAAACATAAAGAAGTGAAAAAGATGGATATGTGGCATCCCATATTCTAACAGATCCGTCTTGGTAACCTGCTATGTACAGTCTAGCAACCTGATAATTTTCAATATCATACTGCTGAGTGGGAACACCGCCAGTCAAAGGCCATTTACTTCGTCCTGAAGCATGCAGCGTCTGAAGTTTTTTAGCAGAGATTGCCTGGTCAAAAAATATAGAAGTGAGGAAAACAAAAACGGATGTTCATGAATGAAACATGTAACTAAATTCTTTACTTTATAAGAATGGCAAATCTTATTATTCTCCACAGCCGCTGTCTGATGTAAAGCTTCGCATCCACAATTAAATGAGAGAAAATATTCAAAGATGTAGTCAATTTACTAGAATAATTAAAAAAGAGCAACATAATCACATATAAGACGTACACGTGCTAATTCTCCAAAATGACTAGAGAGTACCTCAGAAAGAGCCTTTGAAAATTTATCTTCTTGGTTGACAGAAGAAAGTTTACCCACAGTTATGCATGGTTCAGTCATTGGTATTACCATAGGATACTGCACTGACAGCATAAAAGTTCTTCTGTCTCTATGGGATATTAAGGATGACAAGAAATCATCATCATAAAAGTCCAGCTGCCCTGGGTTTGTCAATACCAAAGCACCACCTCTTTCCTTTTCATCAGTCCTTGGTAATAGAATCATATCAGCAAACGAACCATTAAGAGTAAGATCTACTCGCACACTGCATTTCAGACTTTGTATCCCAGGGGACCAATCAAGACTCAAAATCTGTCAAACAATAGAACGGATTTGATAATTTGAAAAGATGGATGATCCATGACCCAAATACCAATCAGGACAAACTCTACTGATCAATTGTCTATCTGACACCTTTGCACTTTTGAAATTAAGCCAATCTCACCAATATTAATTTAGCAAATCATTCCAAACAGGAAAGGAAGAATCTAAAATCCATTGTGCTTTCATCAAGTAAGACTGTTATAGTCGACTAGAATACAAAGTTAAAGTTCTCCCAAATACAATTCAGTGCTGAACCTAGAACTTAAAGGTTACCAAAAAGAAATCCATCTTGAAGGAAGAAGTTAAAATGTCTAGCATAGTCCATGTTAGCTCACATTATCTTCTAAATAATTTATTTCCTTCAACGTGCCTTTCTTTCCCACAACCTTAGGAATTAGCTTTTGTTATCCATAAACAGTTCTCATATTCCCCAATGGAATCATGAGGAAGTCCTTTCATCTCATCATTAATCAAGAATCTAATTGAAAGAAAAGGAAGAACATATTTTAGGAAGAACTAATCCAAGTTCAAAAGCACACCGTTAGCACTTCTTCAGATCCAATTGTATCACCTCCATAGACAAAGAGTAGACCACAAGAATCACCATGTGATCTATGGGCTGACCAATGTAAGACAATGACAGGAAGTCTTCTGTCACCCGAAGACAATTGTAGCTTAACAACATTATCTGATGATTTTTCAGCCGCCTGACCTTTAGCAGAAGAAGCAACTGATAGGTTCCACAACATTATATCCCCATCAACGTAACCAACAGCAAGAACTGATCCATTGTCAGAAGCCCAGCAAAGAGAGCTTATCTCTTTATCCACTTGTTCACCATCCGATCCATTATCAGAAAAGTTGTGACTCGTACCAATGTTAGAATCAGTGACCATTTTACTCTTTAACTGTAGATCTCTATTTCCTATGACTAGAATAACTTTATCATCAGACACATCCCAAAGGATGATTAATCCATCCTCATAAGCAATCAACAACCTGAAAAAGAATAAGTTACTAAAAAATGCATCTAGAAATAAAAAATGTAGTAATAAATAGTACAATTATAGACCGAGAGAAATTCCAGCACGAACAAAGTTAAATGTCTCCTAAGAAGACACATCAGAGGGAGAAAGAAAGCATATCCCAGTGCTTTTTCCCTATTAACCTATATATATAGCGTTGACCCAGTGCAAAAGCAGGATATCCTCCCACAGACTATTGAGTGAAAGAATTGAGTCAAGCTTGTCTTGCCTTTTTCCCTGGGAAGAAGGTTGTGGGAGAACTCCAACAACAGATAGATGATTGGGTGAGGACGTCCCAGATGCTTCTGTGAATTCAAGCAAAATATTGGAACTAATAATACGTTTAGCAGCAAAGATATGAGCAGGTAAAATAAAAACAGAAACATGTCTCTGTCCAACCAAATGAGGGGGTTTGTATGTGTGTATGACTTTGTGACACAAGAGACAGGGGAGAAAGATACGTGACACACAAAATTGATTCAAAAGGACATCGAATAAATGTGGAGTTAAACTTTGCAAAACAGGATGAAGTAGGAAGGAATACCATCTATCGAATTTGTAGGAACATAATATGGCATAATCATAAGTTTCTGTTCTTCCACATCATACTTTAATACAGAAATCATCCCATATTCATCTCCCAAATACCTGTTTTAGAATATAATCAATCAAATCAAAAGCATAAAAAAGAAAAGTTGATGAGTGTTCCAGTTTCAAAACTTGTACATATGTCTGGAGCCATGAATAACCGAGAATGCTGTCACATTGGATTCCCATTTCAAAGAAGAGACCATAAACCGTTGCTCTAAGTCCCAAACCTACCAATATCAACAACATAAAGCACAAATCAATAACAACAATAATAATCCAGTGAAAGTCCCGTTGATATACGTGGTCTAAAAAGGTTTAGTAGTACACAACCTTACTCCTAATTAGTAGAAAGACTGTTTTTTGAAACATAAAGCACAAATCAAAAACATAAAAAGATGCAAACAAAGAACACAATAGAGATGCAAACCAAAAATGCTGACCTGTATTTCATTTTCACTTGATACACTAACTAGGAAACCCCAGTTTTGTAAGAACTGTGAGAGGAATAAAACGAAGTGTCTCAATATTGAATTAAATATAGAAAAGCAAATCGTAAGTTATAGGTTAGATGAACTTAAATACCTCTAAATTTTTAATTGGAACATGCTTAGGAGACACAAAAAGCCCTTCAATGTTATCACCACCAATCACTTTTATCCTGCCATCTCTACAGATAAATTTAAAGACACATCAAAAAATTGAAAATTACGACGTTCAAAAGCTTGAACTGATGCCAAATCATATGTACTGCCAGAACTCAGAAGAGTAGTCAGCCTCCATGCGATAAACAAGTTTGTTCTCATACACAGGTAACACAATCTCGTTAGTCGACATCCAACCGCTTAGTTTACATCAAATTAAACAAATTTACTAACTAGAAAAACCACATTGAGCACTTTAAATAACGGTTCTCAGCATTCAGTTATAATTACAGGTAAAGAGAATAGACTCACAATGTTCCTAGTGCAAGAAGACTCTGAATGGGGTCAAAAGCCACAACAGATGCGGTAGACGGAATCCCATAGTGAACAGTGACACGCGGACTTACGTCCTCATGCATCAATTGTCCCTTTCCTACATTAGTCTGCACCAAAACAAACAACAAAATGTTCGCCAACTTCATGTAGAAGACAAAAATTAACCAAACAATGATATACTAGATAAGCAAGGAGCTACTAATCCATAACAGGAAATCTTGTAGTAAAGATATACAAACAGGATTCTGAAATCAGTCGATTAAGAAATGATAAGAACTTCCATTCATCAATTACAAATGTGAGGCGAACTAAAAGCTCCGGAAAGCTTATTAGGACTAACGAGGAAATTAAGAACCTGAGGCAGAGGTTGCGGTGGCGGTGCCGTCGGCGAAGGCGAGAGTTGTTTCTGTGATGGTGTTGGTGGCGCTTGATGACTGGAACTTTTCTGGAACAATCTGGCAAACATAGCGAATCGACAACTAGCGGCTGCAGATTATTTTTTTTTTCACTTCGATTTAGATATAAAAGCACAGAAATGATGATGATGATCGGTGATGCGAAGCTGATGTTTGAGGTTTTCTTTTTCCTCGTTTAATTGTGAATCTTAAAATTTAGGTAACATAGAAAGGGCCAGAGGTCAAAACTGAAGCAATTAGCATTTAGAAGGGAAAGAATCGTGGTGTCTTGTCCAGGTTTCTAGTGATATAGAATCTCACTCGGTCCAAAGAACAAAAATTACCAAACTTATTATACACCAGTTCAATTCATGTTGGATTTGGAAAGTAGAGACATTGACTAGTTGTTCAGTTGGTAGTTACCTCCAAGGCTTAGAAACTTACGGCTAACCAAACGCCTTGTGCGATGGGATGCACTGCCAGCCGTTGATCTCCTCGCGATTCTCCCTTTTGTCACGTTCGTTCCATTATGGAAAAGAAAAGGAAAAAAAGAAGCTTAATTCGTTGCGTCATGCAGACGTTGCTTGCTGGACCAGCTTCCTTTCTTTCTTCAACATTTAGAAGCAATTTAAATTTTCCAACTTTATTTGTTTCATACCATTGCCAGTCAATACGTATTGTATCAGTCCAAAAATGATATTTAAAATTGAATTATCATAACGAATTATGGTTTGAACTGATACCGGTGGGTATGATAAATACCAACTAATACTAAGTAACAAATAAAAGTTTTAAGGACTAAACTTCGAAAAGATTCGTCTCTAACCTCAATTTCAATCTATGTCTCCTCACGCCACTATGACTTTGATTTCATAAAGCAAGTAAGCAAGTATCTCCTCTCCTCTGAACTCATGGTGACTACTAACTCATCATTGTTTCCACTGTCGTCGTCATCATATTCTCTTAGGAAATTGAGTTGAGATCCGATTCCGACTATAGCAGAATAATTACAAAACTTTTTCGTAGTCTTTGATTTTCCAAAAATCAAGATCTCTTTAATTCTATAAAATGATTAACACAACTCATAATAAAGCAGAAACTTAATTCGTACTTTATTCTAAAGCTTGATAATAATCTTGTCGTATCCCACCGATCTGTCTCAACCGCCGTAATTATATAAATATCTGGCCTCTAACGGTATCCACAGAATAGGTTAAGAGAACTTTGTAACTTTTACAGAGAGGGTTAAGCAAGAAATGCTAGCTCCGTAGAGCTTAAGCCTATTTATAATAAGCTTATGACGTTTTAGTAATTTAATTGAAATTAAATTCTAATTTCAATTAAACTTTAATTAGAATTACAAATAATTCTAATTAAATATCAATTATGCCAAAATAAGATTCAATATCTCATATTAATCATTATTTATTAAATAACTCATATTTAATCATAAAGTTTCTAAAACTTTACAATCAAGTCCAACTTGATTAAATGAACTTTGCTCTCTTCAACCCATTCTATATGTGAGACTAATTAGGTTCTCAAATATGTTGACAATTATTACAAATTATAATTCTAATTCATAATTAAAATTAAATAAATTAAAAATCCTTTAAGCTTATTTTTAATTCTCCAATTAAATAGTTTATAATCATAGATTAAGATCAACGTCTAGCAACTCGTCCTGATCATTCAAATATTTAGGAATATCAAAGTGATTTTGACTAACCTTTTTGTGCATAATTTTTTCGTATAATTTAATCATTTCATCATACAATGTTCCTATTAGACATAGAGCATGACATTAACGTCTACTCTATTATGAGTCCATTCATATTAGTTCTCTGCCATTAGCTATTGATTCAATTAATAACATTTGTAAACTATTTATAAAACGCCATTCTATCTTGGCCAAGGATTTTCCGAAAACATTCTCCCTAATTACTTTAGGGTGATGAATCATATTTTGATCACACAACTATCTCCATATAATTTATGCTATATTCAATAACTATCGATTGAACAACCTATGATTAAATAAATAGTAAATAGTATCAAAATGTAGCAATCTTTATACAAGGTAACTTTGGTGATCTCAAGTCAAATGATCACTTATCCAATTATCACAATGAGAATTCTATAGCCACACCAGTAATGTTCCAAATATATTTCTTATATCGGGTCTATTCAGTGAACTTGTTGTCTAACAAGTATCTATACGTTTCTTTAAGTATTTTTATACTTTAGCTTATGAGATCGATTACTTCCTTCATAAGGAAAAATAAAATATGTGCTAGACTT
>JAOTAY010000189.1:20339662-20364664 GCA_025629805.1 Erythroxylum baracoense
TATAAATTATATTAATTTTTTATCAATCTATGATTTCTAATAACCTTTGAGTTCAATCAAAATTTAACATAATTATTGGGGTCATTTCATAATTTTTTTAATTTTTATGATATTTACCAAAAACAAATAAAAAATTGATGAAAAAAATCACAAATAAACAACATAATAAAATTTCAACAAAAAAATATAAAACATCAAATGCAAAAAAATATAAAAATAAATATCACAAATATCTAATATAAAAAATATCATATTTACTATAAATAAATATTACATATAATAAAAAAACATTATGTAAAAAAAATTGTTGAAGAAGAGAACAATTTCCTAGTTTCGAGTGGCTGGCAGTTATGCTGGTGCAAATGTAAGGAATGCTGATGAAGTGCAGGGAATGAAGAAGTTGAAATTTCGTTTAAGAGAGGAGAAGAGAAATGTGAAGAAACGAAGAAGAAAATGAGAAGAAAAGGAGAGGGGAGGGCTTCAGTGGTCAAAGCAGGAATGCCAGCATTATTGCTGGCTCTGTGAAAAGCTGCACGTTGCACGGAAAAGCTGCAGTGCAGTAGGTGCTGTGACCATCCCGCCATCTTGCATAGCGGCTTGGGCCACTTGGCGCCACCTCCTACAACTCCATTCTACGTATTTGCCTAATGTTCTACCCCGCCAAGTACCATGGCGGGGTGTTGTACACGTAATCCACCCCGCCAAGTGCGACGGTGGGATATCCTACATCTAAAAGCTCCTTTTTTTTCTTTCATATCATGGACGAAAAAAAATTTGTAACAGGCTGAGAATTTAGCCTATTATTGATTATTAGACCGTAAAATTTTTTATCTTATGTTGATAACTCTCTCGAAGTTATTAACAACTAATTCATCAGTTGGTTAATAGAAATTTTTATAGTTAAAACCCCAAGGATTGTATTAGCAATTTATGAATTCTGCTATTAGGTTTAATCCTAATATAGAGGATTTATGTCGGCGTATCTCTAAGTTTGTATGCAACTCTTTCCAATTTCAATCTCAATCATAAGAAATCAACTCATGCATTAATATTCCAGATATATTAAAATAAGAATTTAAATACATAATTGAATCGCAATAATCAACCAATATATTTACATTGAATAAAAGATTAAAATATATTGTTATCCCAAAATATGATTCATCACACCTAAACACTAAATACATTTAATTACTAATCATATAAAATAAAACTAAAGATAAAAATGCAGAAAAATTAATAGAAAACAAAGAAGTCATAATTCTAAATTTCTCTTTCTTTTTTATTGAATCTTCTTGCAGGTTTGGATTTGATGTAGCTATTCTTGTGAATCTCTTGATGTTAACTTCATGTTTTCTAAGTCCTTTGATCAAAATCGTCACCTCTCTAGATGTCTTATATCTCAAAACCATTGCAAAACTTGGCTCTTTTTAATTTGCCTCCGTTTATGTCCTTTTATTATAAAATTTAGGGTTTCTCAAATATACAAAGTCACTTACACGACTATATAAGAGATCATGTTGAATAAAAAACACATAAATTTGTAATTTCACACATGCACAGAGATCCTTGAAAGAAAAATTAAATGGATTACAAACTTAAGAATAGAAGAAGATGAGAATTTAAAGAAGACTTCGTACAAATTAACAAAAGGAAGAATAGTATCACAAATATTTTTGTATTCGGTGTATAATAAATTTCTTAAAAAGAATCATTTTTAAATGAATGGAGAGAAACAATAGAGAAAAGAAAATTTACTTTCTAAAACATGGTAAAATAGTTAGAAGAAGCCATGCATTTAGTGCTCTCATATCTCATTTATAGAAATCTCTAATTTAAAAAATCAAATATCTCTGATATCATTTATTATTGTATACAAAACAAAATGATGTTACTGTTTTACTTTTCTCATTAAGTACTAGTAAAAAACGTATCTACTAATTCTTGAAGCGTGAAGAAATTCAGAAGCGTTAACCACAAAAGGGTTTATAGAAAATCAAAATTATACGAGATGGATAATTATCTGATTGTTCATGTAATTTTGATGACACTGTTTATATTTCGGGTTGATTAGACCCGGCCAAATCGTAGCCTAGTAAAATAACTGGAAGTTGTGACGGGTCTTCTCTGACCGGCCCGTAAAATTAGGAGTACAATACTTATCAAAAACCCAACGCAACTTATTACAGTCTTGTTTTGTATTGGTAGCTTACCGAAGTTCAGTCGTGCAAGTAAAGCACACGAACATGTTGTTTTGGAGCCTCCTGCAACTTTCAACTTTGGAAACTCCGGTTAGGAGGTTTTCTTTCAAGCTATTATATGATCCGATTATTTTAATGTACGGGTGCAACGGCTTAGCTGTAAAGTTGTAAATTATGTTAAATATGAAATAACATCAAGCGTTATGCGGCTCGTGGTGAATCTCTTAGGAAAGAGACAAAAGAAGATGATAGATTGGCAGTCAATAACACACAAGATGTGTGCTTCCATTAAATTCAAGTCACCAACTTCTGCAGATGACTGTCTCCTCTAACTTTAACCAGTACGTCTACACATTTCCTGCAAACAAAAATGAAAACTCAGGGTTGTCTCTTCTATAGACCCAGTGGCCTCCAAATCGTGGTCTTGCTTGCCATCTTTCTCCTACTTTGTTCTCTGTTTAATGACCGCATGAGCTTCAAATCAATCCCATTTTCAAGACGTCAAAAGATCTCACATCAACCATCCAACCAGAGCAGTCAATGGACTAAAGAAAACAGCAAAGCAATTGATGTTGATCCGGATAGCAAGGAAAATGAACAAGAAAACGTTGTATTGCCACCAGAGAACTGCGATATTTTCACCGGAGACTGGGTCTTTGACAGATTTACCCGCCCTTTGTATATAGAAGAGGATTGTGAGTTTCTGCATGAATCAATGACTTGCATTAGAAATGGAAGGAAGGATACTGTATATCAGAACTGGAGATGGCAGCCTAGAGACTGCTCCTTGCCCAAGTATGTGTTCATTTATATTTTTCAGTGGTTACTAGATTCAACCCAAATCCAGAGTTTTAGTTTCCTCAACGCATGGTAATAGTATATATGGCTGAGATTCAATATGGTTTTCTGCTTCTGGGCAAAGGTTCAAAGCAAAACTTTTGATGGAAAAACTTCAAGGAAAGAGGCTTATGTTTGTTGGGGATTCATTGAATCATCAACAGTGGCTTTCTCTGATCTGCCTGATTCAATATGCTATCCCTCCAAGCAAGAAGAGCTTAACAAGCTATTCAAGTTCTCTCACCGTCTTCAAAACTGAGGTATTTCCTTCCTCTCTCAAATCAAGATGCCATGTTGTTTCTCAACTAGTTCAGATAACTAGAGCTTTCACTGTCCTTATTCCATTCCCAGAGGGGAGTGAAGTCTGAGGGCAGCCACAGGGCAGATTAATTTAGCATACCGGACTAGGAACTGAAATGGCTATTACATTGCGTTATTTTTTGCTAAACTTAGTCTTTTACTTACGCTTACCCATTCATATTGCAATATTAATTGCGCAGGAATACAATGCGACTATAGAGTTCTACTGGGCACCGTTTCTTGTGCAGTCCAATTCAGATTCTCTGGATGGTAGGAGTGGCCAAGGGGATCGCATAATCGCAGCTGAATCAATATCTAAACATGGAGAAAACTGGAAGAATGTGGAGTACCTGATATTTGACACCTATATTTGGTGGATGAAGTCTATTTATACGAAAGTATAGTAAGTATGATTTCGGCCCTCTGTTTCCTGTCATTTCTTCGCATTTCCAGGTGAGTTGACTGTTCTTTTTACCGTTTGAAAATGGTGGGGAAATAAAGCCGATCAGAAGGGAAATTAGAATACGATGAAATTGAATTGCCAGTTGCATATGAGAGAGCTTTGAGGACATGGGCCAAGTGGGTAGAAGCAAATGTTGATCCTAAAAAGACGCATGTTTTCTTCAACAGCATGTCTCCAACTCATGTCAGGTACAACAATCTTGACCATTAACTTGCGTTATTTTGTTAGCTCAAGGGATTAACTTAACAAACAAAGACAATACAGACCATCCACGAATTGTTTCCCGCAGTTTCTAAACGTTTGACATGGTTATGGAACAGGAGCTTGGACTGGGGCAATCCTGATGGCATCAAATGCTCAATGGAGACTACCCCAATTCTGAACAACTCAAAACCAGTATACGTGGGCACAAATCGCCAGCTTTTTAACATAGCAGTAAATGTTACTGGGTCAATGAAAGTACCGGTGAACTTCCTGAACATAACGACATTGTCTGAATACCGGAAAGATGCACATGTTTCATTATACAAGGACGTGGAGTCCAAGTTACTTTCGCCGGACCAAAAGTTTATTCGTGCCAAGAATGCTGATTGCCTGCACTGGTGCTTACCGGGTTTGCCTGATACCTGGAATGAATTGCTCTATACACGTATCATCTCTCTCTCATGACAGTTTTACTTTTCCAATTTTGCTTTTAACTTCCGACTATCTAATTAGAAACAAAATTAGAAAAGAAAAAAAAAGTGACTTTGGTCTTGACCATACGAACGGTTCTATTAAGGGGAGTAGCGTCATAGTTTGTAAAACATGGATGAAGGAAAAGAGCCGTTTGCTTGTTGTTTCGGAAATTGTCCCTTGGTGGTTTTAATGACAACATTGATCAGTTTTAGCAGACAATTGAAAGTGCACCAACAATTGTCCGCGTTAGATATTTTTTTCTTTGATGGGACAAAAGTACAATGTGATAGATGTGTTAAATTCTTAGGACAGGATTAAATTAAAATTTTAAATATTTTTATATACAAATCAAATGGTAGGATACATTACAACCGATAAAGGTTTCTAGTTCCCTCACACACGAATACCGCGTAAGATAATTACAACTAATCTACCTCTTTTTAACTTTCTCTAAAATGCTCTTAAAAGACTTTTACTATCCGCCTCTGAAATTGAGTACATATATGTATATCATTTTACAGTTCAACTAACTTTGTTGTTATTGAGTGTTTTTGTTGAACTGCTACTTTGAAACTTATCTTCAAATTTTCAAAAGGGTAAGACTTATAACACACACTCCTATTGATCTAATGAGACAATTAAGACTTTCGAAATTTAAATCTAGTGGAATTATCCATAAATTGGGAATCGTCTATTACTCCTTTGAAAGTTAACTTGAAGAATTAGTATGGGTGACAACCTTGTCTCATTTGAAGATGATGGTGAAAATGGGGAAAAAATGCTCAAATTAAGATGACAAAATGTGTTGGTTTTTGTGACAATGGGAACTTGTAGGAGTAAAGTCTAGAGAGATGTGGAAGGCATTGGGTTTAGTTGGCGCAAAACAAAAAAGGATGTTAGGGTTAGAGGAGAGACTGATGATGAGTAGCTATGACATGACAGGGTGCAAACTGAAGAGATCAGGAATAAGATTTCTTCTTTTCTTTTGAAAAAAATGACAATCCAGGACCAGGAGGCCAATGATCTATTTTTTTTCAAATGCAAACTGGCTCCCTTTGCATTTGTTTTGCCTCTATTTTAAGATTAAATTTCCTTTTGTAATCCAGGACCAGGAGGCCAATGATCTATTTTTTTTCAATAAATGTGTATTCTTTTTTTCTTGTTGCCAACTCTTTTCTTTCTAATTTTAAAAACCCTAAAATTCCACAAACAAAAAAACCCCAACTTGCTCTTTTTTCTCAATTATTCAAAATTAATGAAATTATTTTAATAAGTCCTAATTGAGATTGACCAAAATTAAAATAAAGATATCTAAGAAATCTGTTTACCTATTATTAGAAATTAATTAAACTCTATTATAGATAAATATTTGTAATTAATATTTAATAAATAAAATTGAAAATAGTAAAAATAAAATTAAGTTTAATACTACACAAATTGAATGATAAAAATATAAATAAAACAATTAAAATAAATTGAATACAAGCACGTATAAATATATTTAGAACGAATTCAATGAAATGTTAAAATAAGGTGTAAAATATTAAACAAAATTAAGTATCCAATATTACTGTTGCTCACTTCGAAATTCAATACCCTTCCAAAATGACCTCTCATCTTGACACCCTAAACGAGGAGAAAACGACGAGATTGCTACGTAACCAATCAATTTTTACAATTCTAAAATTGATATAAAAACTATTTAAAGCAAGATGAGTTCATGTTGGCTTTCCAGGACTACAATGAGGGATGGAAAATCAGACGCCGTAATAATTCCTGAATCCATATAGAAGAAGCACGGTAATACTTGGGAGCCATTGCTTCCTCAGTCAACGCCTGTAAATGCTGCTCAAGTATCCGACAGTCAAAGCTTATATTGCCTTTTAAGCAATGTTAAACAAAAA
Source organism: Erythroxylum baracoense (assembly GCA_025629805.1). Classification (NCBI taxonomy): domain Eukaryota; kingdom Viridiplantae; phylum Streptophyta; class Magnoliopsida; order Malpighiales; family Erythroxylaceae; genus Erythroxylum; species Erythroxylum baracoense. The sequence goes on from JAOTAY010000189.1 coordinate 20,346,046, forward strand.
TTTAATATTTTTATTGCGTGGTAAAGCATTGTTTTCATGTAAAAGGGGACACCAAGCACGATGAGATCAAGCGGCAGGAGGCTCCGAAGACGTGGGGCAAAATAGGTGGAAGGTTCAATGCTTTAAAAATCGAAAATTAAATCATTAATTTAAAATTAAAATTTAAGGTTTAAAAGATAGTTTATAAAAAATATTAATTTATAAAAAGTTGATAAATTGATCCATTTTTAATAGTAAGAATTATTAAAAGCAATTATTAAATAATGCAAAAAATTTACGACGAAATTACTCAAATAAATTAAAAAAATTTTAACCAAAAGGATAATGTTGATCTAGTATAACCATCCTCTACAGTAGAGCGTGCTTCCTCGACGTCTCGGGTATAGAGGCCAGTACCTCTTTCTCGTGTTTAGGCCCAAAATGGGACAAGCACATTTTGACATCTCCCGAGCCCCCAAAACATGGTAAAACCGTGAACACGACGTACAATTAAGAACCAGATCCTAGCAACTGCATGTAGGGTCCGAACATAGAAACACGACGAAATAGCAACTGCGTTTTCGTGGTCATAAGCAATGGCAAATTCTTACACCATCTTGGTAATGGCATGCGTAGGAGCTCAGACTAACGATCTGGATGCAACTAAGTGTGCCAACAGGACAATGGCAATTTTCCATGACCAGACCATTGGTTGCAAGCAAAGATTTGCAAGTTTTCACAGTTGCGATAAATGTCATCCAATCTAGGATAATTCAAGTCTACTTCCTCAATATAACAACCATTTCAGAATACAGGAAAGACTTACATGCCGTCTACACAGCTCACGATGGTAAACTATTTAAAATGGAGTAGAAATCTGATTCAGCAGCGTATACATATTGTATCCACTGGCATCTATCTGAAGTACCTGATACTTGAGAATGGGATGCTCTGTGCACGCATCATGATACAGCAACATTAACTTCAAGCTTCCTTATCCTTAGCAGCACAATATTTGTAAAAAGTTGAATTTCATTGTATCACTTTATAATTATGAAAATATACACGATTGAGAAACTAAACTACCAATTTTAAACACGAAGCCAGTAAATTGTAATACAACTATATGTAGATCGCTTAGGTTCCGCAGACTCGATAAATACCAACTTTAAAATATCCTCAAAGTAAATAAAATTACTTTTTAGCATGTACAAGCAAACACACAAACCCACCCGCCATGTTGGCCTTCAAATTATTAGGCATTTACGTTTTACTTGGGGTGTAAAAGGGGTAGACGATATGGAAAGCTCAGCTCCGAATGTATCAGAACTCCAAGAGGCGCGCGAAATTTTTGGCCCAACTTTGACTCCACCACAGCTAAAATAGGTTGACACGGTTCAGGTTGAATGGGTCCCAACCTGGCCTCATTAGAACTTGAACTGGTAGGAAAATCACGTTGTACTTAAATGTTAAATATAAAAAAAATCACACATAATTTACACTTACCTTAAAAATATTAATAGACAAAGCAGCATTGTCAACAGGATTTTGAGTGGGGCCTGGTGTCAAGGCCGACGTAGATGTTTACCAATATGATCTCTGGAAGCAAGAAAACGGACTCCGCTTTCTCCAAAACTTTAATTGCTACAAAATGTTTGCTCTTGTTTTCAGGTCACCTAAAGAACTTTTTCAAGGGAGCAAGTTCCTACAGGCTACTAAGCAATATAGAAAGTACTAAGTCTGGTAACATTGCTTTTTTCCAAAGGCCATTCTTCATGCCCAACATCTCACTATGAATGATTCAGCAATTTATCAATCTCAACAATGGAATCAACATGAGTGCTCGGCAACAACAAATGCAACAAGGGAACAGAAGAAGGTGACCAGAGCTTGGGCTTGACTTTCTTCGTAGCTGTCTTAACTACAGAAGAAGTTGGTATCCCAAACCACTGAAGATACCATGAGAGGATCACTGTACTCTCATGTTCTTGAGCTCCATCATTAGGCCATCTCCCAGAATTCAAATAGTTGGAAAGAGCATTTTTCAATCCATCAAACTTTCTAAATAGTTCATCTACCCTCTTTCTCAGAGATCCTAAAAATATAGACTGCACAATGCCACCTCTCAAAGTTGTCAACCTTCCACTTAGAAGAGCTTCATTGTATGTCAATGCAAGCTGCCAAGACAATATAATAATGTTAACAAGTCCGAAGACTGCAACAACTATTTTATCAACATCCTTGTGAAATAGTGATTTTAACTAACTATTGACTGGTTCCTATTCACCTGGAACTATGAGCATCTGAGCATATGAATTGTGCTCAAAATGAAACAAAATCAAAGCCAGAAAACATGAAACTCAATGCTAATCCAGCTACAATTTATTTATTGTCTTAGTTTACCAATTAAGTAGCATGATGACATCCACCAGTTAGTATCATTGCAGAAGATTCTTGTTGTTGTCATGTCAACCCTTTAGTAATTTCATTTCTAATGGAGGCAATTGACTAGTAGGCAGTTAATTCTACCACCTGTACTGTGACAACTAGACAAGAAAAATGCTATGGGAAGAAAAATTTTCGTTATTATGTCATACAGAATAAGATGCCATCATTATACAGTACAAGAATTCTGTTGTTTACCAATACCACTTGCCAGACACTATTGATGTATGAGGAGTATACCCCACTTTTAGAATGAAGCATTAGAAATGTACCTTTAAATTGTAAATTGCAAGGGAATCGCCTAAAATGGAAGTACCATTCGTTACTTGCTCCGCCATTGAACAAATGGTGGTATATAAAGACAAATAGACCTGCACAGACATTGATAAATGGCCTTAACTGCTGCTACAAACAGAAGTGACTGGAGATGCAATATATACCAACTAACAATAAGAAGCTAAATCAATGCAAAAACACTTAAAAACACGTTCATGCACATGCTTTGAAATATACAAACACATAACAGAATGTGGATCTAAGATCCCATCAGTTTCAATTGAACCAATTTGGTTAAAGAACATGTTAATGGGACCAAAAGGAATCAGAACAAAAATTGACAACAGTATCATTACCTGTAAAAGAGCTGGTCTGTCTTTACTAATGCACTCAAATAATACTTGCAAGCAAAATTCCTGAAAATCATTGTCAAATCTGAAAAACACCTTCCATAGTTAGTAATAATAAACCAAGTACATGAGATCTACTTATTGTTTCCACAAAAATAAACTGAGACATTTTTCACAATCATGGTCTCTTGTCTTTTTTCTCAAGAAATAAATCGTTAGCTTTGCTGACATTATATTTATCAAATTAAACGCTATTAAATGAAATATAGACTGAAATGCAATAACTTGCTGTTGGTCCAACAAGTCAAAGTCCGAGAGCACACTCTATAATACATACATAATCGCAAAACAGAATCCCCTATGAAACCAATAAATTAGAGAATCAAATTAAGGACTCCTATGGGTCTCCACCTCCTATGCACTTATTAGACTAAAACCTACAGAGGAAAAAAAAAAAGCATCTAACCAAACAGACATAATACAAGATGAGGTGTATCACCCAACCAGATTGAGAAATAAGCTCCACCAAGAATCAAACAAATTCCAAGAGGTATCAGACGTTATGGATCAATTTCAAGAGACCATTGCTAATTGATTCAAGATCAGGATGCTTACTTGCCACTCCAGGAAGAATCACAGGAAACTTGCGCAAATGCTATTAGGCTAGGATCAGAAGAGAATGTACTGACCAATTGATCAATATTAACAGAACTAGTTCTGCTAAGGTTACTGGCTTTTAAATCAGATGATCTTGTTAAACCAAATACCTGAAACATCGGGGGAAAAAAACATATTTTCAATAGTTGGTCATGGACCAATAAAACAGTGAACTAGAGAGACGTTACAATTCAAATATTACCTTGTGCATTGCTCGTGACAGTAGTGATTGGCACCCTATTGGGTCATCTACATATGAACAAGCTCCAATCTTTCTTTTGACATAGAGAATACCAGAATTGAATGGGTCATTCTTGTCCCCATAACTCCACCAAGGTTTATCTGTCAGTAAATTGCAGGAATTTACTGTAAGATTTCAGAAAAGTATAAAATTAACACTACAGGATCCTCTAACCTTCAGGGGAAAGTTCGATAACTTGAGACCAATAGCGTGGTCCACAAACACATACACTCTTCAACTGCAAATATTACATGAAAAAGATCCATGAGCCTAAACTACTTTCAGCATACACTCTACAACTGCAAATGTCAAATGTAAAAATTAATAAGCCTCACAGACAAGCTACTATGGCAGACCTAAGATAATATGCCTATCTTGGACTCCATGTCAATCATGAATCCTTTGATTATGCTGTTCATATATTCTAGCAAGCATGCCTGTTATAGCCATGCACCAGAGTTACAGAAAAAGAAATAAAGGATTTTTAAAGATCCCCATGAGAGATAAATGATTATAAGCATTATGTATAACTCTGAATGCATAAGTGAGGCTTACAATAGCACGTTCCGGCAAATTGCAAGGTGTAACTTCACAAAAACTTGTTTCTGAATAATGATCGCTTTCCCTAATTGTCACTTCTAAAGGGGCATAGACAGGCAGATCACTGTCAACATCAACAGTCTGAATCCAGCGAGCCTCTGTTGCGAGGACGTACAAGTGTCTAAATGCCTGAAAATGAACTCCATCAGCAGAGTGCACAAGAACGTATATTTAAAACTTCTGTAAAAAGTTCATGTGATGTATAACTCAAATAGGATTTTCGTCCTGATGGTCCGAAAAACTTTAAGGAATGCCTAAAATTGCAAGTGTAACACCACAATAGCTCAAGTTGTCTGTTGTTGTTAGGGAGCAACTTAACACCTATACTAGCACACACTTTATGGTGATTAATACACAGAACACAAAATGGGTAGTGGAGACGGTGCGCCAAACAAGAACAGGCGGTCTATGAGATTTAGGCATGGAGGGTGGGGCCTGGCAGGAAATGGCAGGCAAGTAAGACTGCTTAAGACCTGAAGGCTGTCTACACATATCTGACTCTTGTAAATACCAGTCAATTGAAAAACTGAATTTAGTCTGTTTATGTTAGCAATTCATCACCTGGTTTACTTGCTTCAGAAGAGTTGGATTTTTCATACTAAATTGCATTCTAAAGATAAAATTAATCAACCATAATGGAAGGATTAAATGCAGTAAAGCAAAAATTACTGCAGAAACTAATGAAAGATGAGCAGAAACAATGATTTTACTTTTTTCTCAAAACTGTAGCAAGGTTGATGAATATCAAAATGGGAGCTGCTTTTTTCGTTTACCTGAAGATGGCAGCGATTGTCATTTGGTCCAGTAGGCAACCGCGGGTAAAGAGTGATTAACAAAGCAGCTATAGAACTGTTGCTTGTGGAAAATGTCCGCATCCCTCCCCCAAGAAACAGAAATCCAATTGCCAGGCTAACCTATTTATTCACAGAATTTGCATGTATAATGAATATCAATATGTGAAAAACTTTCTATGTAAAACAGACAGTAAAGCTGATATCAGTAGAATAGTTACCCTCTTGAGCTCTATCACAAAGGAAAATGTTCAAAAGTAACTTTCTTTAGCTCAAGAAAATTCAAATCACTAATGTCTAGCAATAACTATGACACACATAAAAGCCAATCTTCAAAAAGCCAGAGCCAAAAAGTCATATTTTACTTTAGGTATTCAAACAAGATAAGCCATCAGCTGAAAGTAATTTCCATGTAAGACCAAGTGCCACAGGATTTCTATCTGAAACAAAAGTAACCAACCTTACTTACACCCTTAACCAGTCGGATAAAATGACAGGATTAGATATACAATTTTTTTGGATATGAATGGGGCTCAAAATCGAGCCTATCTTTCAAGAGTGGGAACATGTACCATCTGAGCTATGAGCTGAGGTATTACAGCAGGACTATGTAGCAAAGAAGTAGTTTGCCAACAAACACAAGATTCCAATTTTTTACAAATTTGAAAATAGATAGAAGTTAGCAAACAATTTGCATCTAGATTCTGATAGAAAAGAGTGATGACAAGTAGAAGCAATGGCAAATCTCTATTGATAATGGGTGACTTACAGCCATCTGAATACCATAACTAGCATTCCCATCAGCAGAATTACGACTTCTGAGATATCTAAATAAGCGGAGAGTTTGTAGATGCCCAGATCCAGCCATGACCTGCTCTCCCAGGAAGGTTATTATAACTAAGTTAAAGTTGCAATTACTTATAACTACTGTTAAAATAACTCAGAAGTTATAGCAAGGATTAAACTCCACCCACCACAGACAAGGAAAGAACAATGAGATGGAGGCATATTTCTAATGTGCCACGATCGACATAGTGAGACAAGCCCCTAGGTAAGGTGGATATTCCACACGGAGTAGAAACAGGTTTGATCTGCAAACATGCAAGTTAAAAGTCAACTGCAAACTAACAAGGTATCAAATCAAAACCTAAAAACATGCTGAATTTACCTCATTTAGAAAATAAATAGCATATTGATACAGTAATTCCTGGGCATTCCCATCCTTAGTACCAGCAAACCTTAAACCTGTCATAAAGAAACATCAAATTTGGGAAAACAATGTAGAAAATAAAGTTACAAACAATTCTTAAAATTTATATCTAACTTCATAGTTGATTTTGGTCTTTAACTATTCAAGCCCTACAATTTTATGTACAGCCACCCTGAAATTTTATCAATGTTAGATCTTACAACGATTGAAAGCCCAATGTATAAAAAAGCTGAAGTAAGGTCAATTTTGACAAAAATGAAAAAAAAAACTTGAAAGAATGCATGTTATGAACAAGGATTACTTACCAAGAGATATGCAAGCTCCAGCAACTATATTCACATATGCCTGGACAAAAGTTTCTGCTTCTATCTCATCAAAATCATAATTATCATCACCAACTCTATTTACACCTGTTTTAATGATCTCAGGAATCTGGCTTTCGACCCAGTCTTTGGAGGGATGGATCCTAAATAGAAAATTTCACAAACTAGAACTAAAGATCACGCGTACAGTTAAGTTTATTAATGAAAAATATCCAAAAACTAGTATTACCTGCTCCACATTATCAGATTCTTGGCAATGATGCAGAGCATTATGAAGTGAGGCCTCACGTATTGCAAATCAAAGTTGGTCTGTGGAAGAGGAAGCCTTGATACAATTGTCTCTGATTCAGTCTGTTACAAGACACAAAGGAAATGATAAGATTTTGATACAGGTCCAAGGAATACAAATAGATTCAGAATAATGTGCTTACAGGATAGATGTAATGTAGTGATTATGTTTGAGCAAACTGAAGCAGTACATTTGCCTTTCAAATAAAAACAAAAATTACCTTTAGAAACATCAAGGCCAGAGAAATTATGGCTCCAGGAGCAGTGACATCAACATTGACTGCAGTTCCATCCATCATCTATACCACAACAGAATCATGTGCTTAATATAATAGATTGAATTAATTAAATTTTGTGTCACAGGAAGCTGAAATGACCTGCCCAGCACCACGATTATAATCATCCATTGATGGTGTCATGAAAAGGGGTCTTTCCTGATAATGAAAATATAAAAAAGGGGTTATTCACAAACATTGAAACAGTAAACCTAGAATTCCATAATAAAATGACCAATATGACCCATTCTAATTGTTCCATGTTCACAGGGAAATTGGGGGGAAAGTAATGTATATTCAGGACAGATTTCAACAACATACACTATGAATTTCCTTGCCACCAATGTAATGAAATAATCGATCAACCAAACTGTCCACAACACCAAGTGCATCTTCTCCTCGACCTTAAGTAGCATAAGATAATGTTAGGGAAGATGAGCTTTTCCACAATCAGCAACATAAGCACAGACACATTCTTACCCAATGCAAGAAGACCTAATGCAAAACCTGCAGAAACAGCATATCCCTCCCTTTCAAGTACATTATCACCTCCGCTTCTACGACCTATCTCACCCTGTGATAGCAACTTTCTGTATCTAGGCATCAATATATACATATAGCAGTGAAATAATGAAGCACAATCTATAGCATGGTAATTTTTATTATAGTAGAATCAGCTAATTGTGTTGAAAGCAGATCTCAGAGAAATGTGCTTATAGACGGAAAAAAAACATATTATTTGAAATGGGAAGAATACATCTAGCTAATACCAGATTATCATGGAATCGGCGACAAGCACTGAATGCAAAAAGCAGTTAAAGGTGCAAACTGACATATCTTCCATTTTAAAGCACTAATTTACCATGGCCAAAGCCACAATAACCGTAAAATAGGAAGCACAATATATTTGCATTATCTTAGATGTAACAATTAGTTTTCTTGAAATACTAGAATGTGATAAGCAAATAGTTTTGCCAGATAACAGGAAGCCAACAAAGAATAAATAATCTGTTGCATTTCATCAGCTAAAATTTCATGGTATCTAGCAATATAATTTGAAGACAACAGCATAGATATTAAAAATTATAATCAAGGGAATCTAAAAGCAGCGATGTGTAAGCGGTTTACCAAAACAATCTTCATTGTCTGTGGGTGCACAGATCCTTCATAAAGAAGCCCTAAAGACACCAGTGCTGTTGACTGAAACAACAATGGAGGATAGTATAAAGTCAAAAGTGAATACCAGAAGGATTGGTTTATAATCATCTATCAGTACTGGGGTTAATCAGATAACTAGTGCATGAAACAGCTACTTTTGGAACTATTATAGTTGTCAACACTAATGTGGAGACATTGGCTTACTCATACCGTGTGTTTCATGCAAAATCCGCTTATACCGGAATAAAACATCTACTAAGCTTCAAACTATTGAAAAATAAAGCGACGTGCATGCCATTATACATGAATCAAAAATCTAAAAATGTATAGTGTCCTCAATATAAAATGGTTATTCTCCAGTTTTCTAAATCAAAAGACACAAAGAAACTATATACATCCAAATTACATTGGAAACAAGTTTCTATAGTAAGACAATTGCAGTAACCTGAAGAATGATACCTGAAGAAGGGTTGGTAACTCCAACTCTGCATATGCAGAAGAATGCCGTGTAGGAACATGAAAATATAGACACTGACACAAAAAGTTGCAAGTTATTCAACTTCATAAAAGCGATGAGAATGCATATGTGCAGAAGAATACTTGACAAAATTAAATGGCTCCCAATGGGAGAGAAAACATATAACGTAAAACCCCATGTTGAAAAATCAACTAAGGTATACTTTTGATGGAGAAAAAGGGGCTAGAAAGGTGTATAAGCTAAAAATATCTCTGTATGTACTCAAAGTCTCAAACAGTCACCTACTGGTGCAAAAGAACTTAAAGTCTGTAAAAGAAATAAAAGAAAAAAATTACTCATCCACAAGCTTTAATTTGGTGGGATGAAGGGTGGGATGAATTGACAGTAAAAACAACAAGGGCTGAAATTTATATTATGTTAATATTTCTTATTAAATAGGAAGTAGCAGTAAATTAAATATGTTATTCTAGTTTTAGATATGCTATCCTAGATGTTTAGGACTTATACAAATTTTATTAGAATAAGATTTAAATTTATCAGGAACCCTTTCCAACTAGAATAAGGGTCTAGGAATTAATCTATAAATATGTGTACTTTCCCTTCAATAATATATCCTGAATTTTCTTCTACAAATCTCAGTTTTCAATTAGAAGGCGTGAAACTTTCTTCCAAGGGTGATTCTTAGACCTTATGAGTGATTCCTAGATTCTACCCACAGTTGTTTGTCTTCCTGTTACAAATAATAATCGTAATACGTAACTGACAGTAAAGAAGAAGAAGAATGACATCGAAGTATGTAGCAGACAAGAGAGAAGAGGAAGAAGAAAGATGTCAAAGAACTAAGTGAATAAAATGGAAACGTACCGTATCTGTAACAGTTGTAACAAACCAACTTTAGATGAACCTCGTGTCATCACCATATGGCTCCTAGTATTGTTTATTAGCCATTGTAACAACTGTAGTAAGTAACAAAAATCTGAATGAATTAGTTATCCTCTCCCTCTCTGTTCTTCTTCTTCGCCTATTCTTCATCATACCTAACGTCCCAAAAAAATTATCATAACGCTTCCTCACTAAATTCCATCAATTCCAATCTAAAGTTCCAGCAACCAAAACCCTAAATGATAGCCATATTAAAGCCTGAAATCCTAGACTAAATTTTCACCAATCAAATCCTAGAAACCCAGCTATATCAAATTTGAAATTTCAGCATTCCAAGCTGAAATCCAGGCCTGAAATTTGATATTCCAGCAGCCTAATATCAGCCATATGCCTAATTTTTGTGAGTTCTAACCACTAGTTAATATTTCTTCTATTTGTCCTACATCATCTAGGGCTTGGTTCAAAGGATTTAGCTCTATTCTGACTCAATTTGGATATAGACAAGGACAAACAAATTGTAATTTGTTCACCAAACGGGAAGCTAGTGGGAAGCAATCTATATTAATTGTGTATGTCAACGATATTGTGATCACGGGTGATGATACTGGGAGAAATTGAAAAACTAAAACAGTTATTAAGGTTTGAATTTGAAGTTAAGGACTCTGGTACTATGAAGGATTTCCTAAATATGGAATCGCTAGGAGTAAAGAGGGTATTGTAAGCTCTCAAAGAAAGTATATCTAGATCTCTTAGAAGAAACCGGGATGTTATGATGTAATAATACTGGGACACCGTTGGGAAGAAATAAAGTGCGAGGAAATTGAAGCAATAAATTACTGCACAAAAGGAAAATACCAGAGGCTGGTTGGAAAACTTATTTATCATTCACTTACTCCTCCAGATATTGCTTATGCTGTAACTATTGTAACTCAAAGTTATACATTCAACCACTAAATAACATTTGGATACAGTGTTTGTTACAAGAGAAGAATAAAAGGGGAATATGAGGAAGAACAGATGAGCAGGAGGTTAGAGTCGATGAGTAAGGAACGACATCGTTCGAGTTAGAAACGACATTCGTCCCTATGTAATGGCTATTATTGTTTTTATTAAATCATTGTAACGAACGGGGAAAAGGAGTAATGCATAACTAATTCTCCATTCTTCTTCTATTTCCCAATTTCTGTCCCCAAATTCTATTCCAAAATGCAATTTGGGTTTCTCAAATACAAAACCCTAACAGTGCTGATAGCAAGTCAGCTATAAGCACTATTAACAATCACACACAACATGATCATATGAAACATGTAAGAATTGATTGAAATTTCATAAAACGAGAAATGAAGATGGATGGGTAAAGCTCACTCGTTTACCTACAATAAAACAAGGAGCTGGAATATTTACCAAGGGCAATGGATAAACCACGGTTCGAATCATTAATTGGAAAGCTGAGAATGATAGATACTCATTTACTAGCTTGAGAGGGGAGGTTGGAAAGTCATCAAAGGAATCACATACAATAACAGATCGTGATCTGTTATTTAGCAATGTATTTCTGTTATAATTGTAGATTGTAGTCAACTCTAGCAGCTGTCTACAAACAGTTGTAGCAGTAGTATTTTAGGAAGGTACAGATTAGTTTTCTTTATTTGTCTTAGGAAACATGTATGTATATATACACCTATGAGTATGATGAAGAATTGAGCAAGCCATTTTTCATTCCTGACTTGTTTCAATTTCAAATTCGATACACTCTAAGAAGTATGGAGCGCATATGAATTAATAACCCACTGAACATGATATTGAGTACAGATTCTTGTTTCAAGAAAACAAATTTTGCATGATAACAAATTGGAATGCATCTTTTCTGTTTGAGATTTTAAAATTGCAGTTAAATATTGCCAGCAAGACTTACCTAGACACATTACCAGTTGATAAAGAGAAAATTGGAGTACCTTAGATATTGCTGGTTGCATAGTCCCTTTATATGAAGCTGCCAAGCCAAGCATTAATCCCACAGTAGTGCTTTCATGTTCCTAGAGAAGGGAATAAAAGAAACAGTTGGAGAAAACACCAATTAGTAAAAGATGTATAGAAAGAGTAACATAATATGAATAATATAGAATGAGAATATAGATGGAAAGAAATTTTAGACTTTAGGATTTCTAAAGAAAAAATAGTTTAAATTTCAATTATGATAATTCAAGTGATAAATGAGCAAATCAGTTTCAGAGTAGGACACCTTTATGAAACTAAATTTCAATTTAGCATTTTTCTTTTCCAATGACATAGCAAAACACCAATTTGAAGATTGAGAAGGAAGAGTGAATGCATTAAGATAAATTTATCAAGGGGCCAAACCTGTGTCAAATAGGTATATATATCACTAATGACTAAAACACGAAGATATCCATGCAATCCTAAAGCAAGTAGAAGTCCGGCATGGGTAACATTTGGCTGTTTAGGTTTGTTGTACTTTATCCATGTTCTTGATACTGTTTGCTGCTCAAGGGTCAAAAAGTTCATACCATCAAGAAAATAGTATCGAGGTTAGCAAGATTATAAAACAGTAGGAAGAATGAAAAGGTAAAACATACAAGGAATGATAAAACAAGTAATCTATTGGAACTGCAAGATTCACAAAATGTTCGTTTTAGAGATAAAACCTGCAATGGTGCCAACCTCAGTCCAGCAGCAACAGCATTGTGAAACTCAGGCCACGACTTAAGTTCTTGTATATTCCTAATATTGGGGTCCAAATTAACCTAACAAAAACAAAAGGCGAGAAATATATTTAGGGCAAACAGTCCTAAATAAGTTGTTCAAGCTAGAACACCTGAAGCTTACAATAAATTGGAGAAGATAACTTCTTCCATTGAAAAGGTTTAAACAGCTAGGCATGGGCAAACAAACTATACGTTTAAACAGATCAAAGGCTACTTCTATATACCAAAACTTCTGAAAAGTTTTGTGGGAAAGCAAAAAGAACTATAATTGAGTTCCACAATGAGAAACTGATCAACACGTATTTATAAGATCATGGCATATAGTTGAAAAAAATTAAAACCTATTTGAACAGTAAAAATTCATAAACATGTTCTTGGATATTATGAACATACAGTTGCATTTTGCTGGGCAGGCAAGCGACCAACTAAAACAAGTTTTGGGACAGTAAAGGCCTGCAAAAGTTCAAGCAAATATTAGTTAAGCAACAAAGATGCATCTTTAGCCAAGCTATAACATAAAAGAAAACATGAAAACTACAACATAAAAGAATACACTTGAGATAAGGAGTACCTCAGTTAAGAGAGTAGATATGGTTGCCAAAGTAAATGCTCCACGGCCAACAGGAAGAGCAGTGGTCCTTTGTGCCAAATGCCATAGCTGAGCCTTCAGAGCCAAAGAGAACAGAAGAAATATATAGTCCCAACAATAACTAATTATATCTTCAAGGTGAAGATAAACAACTAGCACACACGTGGAAGGTAGTCACATAGAATAATGTGAAAGCACTATTCAGATGTATGATATTCTCTTGGCTTCTTTTGTCTAAAGTATGTAAATATCTAGGTAGTTGAGGCCTGTTTGTTTCCACTTTGATTTTTAGTTTTCTATTTTTGTTTACAAGTATAGTATAAAAAAATCTCGTTTGTTTGATTTTTTGGTTTATTTCAATCTCATAACTTATGAAAACTATAAAAATAAAGTTTTATTTTCTATTTTCATATTTTTTACAATCAAATTTACTATTAACTAAATATATATTATTCAATTATTTAACTTTAGTTACTAATATAAATTACGACTAATATTTTAATAATATAATTATTTCAAATTTTTAAATTTCAAATTTAATAAATATATTTTTAAATTTAAAATATCATAAATATTTATTTTAATAAAATATAATAAAAATTTTACTAATATTTTACATAATTAGTTCATAAAATTGATTTATTTCTAAAGTTTATTTAATATTTAATTATTATCAGTAGTAAAAGTATAACTACATTGACATTAACAACTAAATAATTTTTTGTCTTTGTTTGTCAAAAAAAAAGAAATAAAACTAAAAAATTATAACAGAAAAATAAAAGTGAAACCAAACGATCTCTTAGTGATTCTTTGAAAACCTTTCAAGCAAGGGGAAACAATTTGAAGCTCCAAAGTGAACATGAATAAAATTGCGAACAAGAATAATACATTTGATTAGGAAGTATAAATTGGTAAATACTAAAAGCAAATCATTACGCCCATTTCCACATGAGGAGAAGAAGAACGCATTTTCCATGTTGTTTAACATGAGGTATATAACACAAAACCATGTGACATATAGGGCCTACTAAAAGAAAATTTTAAAAGACATTTAGACATACATTTCTTCTAACGAGGAAAAAGCCAACACAATTTTACATCCAACCACATTCAAATGAGATTAGAAGCTCAAACCATACCTGTTGAATTTCCTGATCAGAGGCATTGGGATTACCGGATGTCTGAATAGCAACTGGTCTAGAAGAGCACAATAGGCGTCTGACCTAGCAACACGCCAAGCAATAGAATATCAATTAGTTGCACAAACGATTATAGACTAAATAATTATTGTTTATGAATACATAAAAAAGTATTAAAAAAAACCTCATTTAGTCTTAAATCACGACCATATCTCAACTGAGTACTAGAATTAAATATATGTTCCATGCCATCCATCATGGACCCATCAACAGAATCAGTATCCTCAAATTTGGCACTTTCTAGTCCTAATGTATCAGAAACTGTGGACGGAATTGTCACCGGATGCAACTGTAGCATGTAAGGTGTAGACATGGATATAAAGTTAGTTTTATGCTGAGCTTTGGGTTCACCAAAAACACAAGCATTTGTCAAACGTGACAAAGCCAAATCTTCTCGACCAAGAAGAAAATATGCAGTAGGAGGCCAGTCATTTGGTGGAGATTCTCGACAAGTATCTAGTGCCTACATAGAGCAGAAGAATATTTATAGTACAAAGAATCAATGTATAGAAAAAGCCATTTGAATCAAGATATTGGTAAAGCTGACATTGATGATCCAAGTGGCTGAGACATTGCTCTACTTTAATAACACAATAAATTGGTTGTCATTTAAAACAAATCAGTATATGGATAACTGCATCATTTTAAAAAATATAGGAATAAAACATTATATAAATTTTCAAATATACTTAATAGACAACATTCTAAAATAAATCCTTGCCTGGCAAAGAGCATAATACAATAAGCCATTTTCTATTTGTTCTTCTTGGAATCGAAGTTTTCAACATACTTGAACTTGATTTGATCAGGCATATCCACACATATCTGACTTACATGTCTTAGAGGGAGAGATACACCACAAGGCAGTGAGTCAAGCTGTTGCAGTCCAAATTTCTCCCCAACCATTGCCAGGATGGTGAGTTCCTCACAAGTATTATGCATTCCCGTCGCAATGGTACAGTATACACCAGACGTTAGCTTCTTTCCAATCTGCTTACCACCAGATAATAACGTGTAAAAGGAGACCACCTTCCGTGCCCAGCTCACTGAATTTTCATTATCATATATTAATGGTGGAAGATCCTTTATATTAGCAGAACTACAACCGTGATGCAAACAATTTTCGAGCCATCTGAATAAACTAGGAGGAAATTTTAGGGACATGGATGTCATACAAACACCGAATTTCTTAAGGATTGGAAAATCACGAATATAATGATCCAAATAATTTCCTTCTCCAAGAGACATGGCAATATTGCATAAAAGAACTGCCAGAAGCTCCAAATCCCTAGAAATAAAGTTACATTTTAATGAGTTGATAAAATAAGACAACATAAAGAAAAGTTTATATGAGCTCAGAATAAAGGATAACATATGAGGGAGATGTAATAAATTTATGAATGTATTTTCATTTTACAGTTGCTCATACTTCAGCCAATACCCTATTCATAATGAGCAAATCCCTGACCCTAATTCATTAACGTATTTATGAATCTCCATCATCATTCTCCTTGCATTTAATTAGAAGGAAAGTTGCCAACTTACAGATCAAGCTCACAGGTCATACAATCTAAGCTCAAGTACTTAACGATAATCATAAAACAAAATAAGGAAGAGGGTCAGAAAAAACTAGAGATGGAAGACTTACCGCTTTCTAAGGTTGTCCAATTTCAAACTTTCATACAATGCATGCAAAGAAACCAAACTCTTCTCCAACAAATGAAAGTAAAATGAATTTTTTGAACTTCTTTTACACTCAACAGCTACCCTCATCTTCCCCTCATCAAATGATGCCTCAGAAGATGCGAAACCTATACAATTTAGCTTTCTGTACGCATCATGATATTTGCTGTTGATTAGGAAATCCCAAGATGAAAACTCCTGTGAACTAGAGCACTTCCTAGACTTAGAACAGTGATTCTCACAAATTCTGAGTATAGCGTTGGAAAACGAATCCCACTCAAAATCAACACCTGCATCAACTCCTGATAGATATTCAGAATCACTATCTCCCCAGAGAAGAAGAAGGAAATGATTGTAGAAATTGGAACCAAGCCCATCAGACATAACTGCAATGCAATCATTCACCAGTAAAGATGAGGGGCTTCTTCGCAAAACGCATCGATACATCTAGAAATTTGTTAAAAGAATTAGCCACAGTTATGATAAACAAAGTAACGATCTTGCAACTACATCGCATCATCTAACAAAATTATTAACAATATGAAATCATCTTCAACTTTAGACCAAATCACACAGAGTCAGCAGCCTTATTATTTTATCTCAGCTTTGCCCATTCTAGGACAACAGGAAACTAATAAGAACTATGATATAAGATAGATAAAAAAAATAATTGAAGACAACTCAAAATCAAATCAAGCAATGCCAAGGCTTAAACATATCATACTTTCCCGTTGTTCATGATCAAATTTATACGTCCCTCCACAGCATCAGCCAGTCCTAAAATCTTTGATTCATAAGGAATAGACATGGTCTCTTGAACCTCCAAGTTATGTGACAAATGATCTCTTCCCAAATAAGAAGGCAGTAAATACTTGCATAGGCATTGTTTCCCTGACTGAAGTATGACACATGTTAATTACTATCTTTAGCCAAATCTAAGTGGTTAGAAATAGAAAGAATTAGAACATAGCCTTTTATCATTTTGAAAAGAGAAACAAAGATAGTCAAAAGATTGACAGGCAATAAATGCAAATCATGGAATGTGAAAATTGCATCATAAAGCAAATTATAGATTATGTGAGGGAGAAGTAAACCAAATGAAAATTGTAGCGTATCTCTGTCATTAGTAAAGTGGTTTCCATTTTAGCAAAGGACACCTCTAGGAAGAATACATGTAGAAGTCAAACGTAACAAAGCAGCTCAAGAAAACAAAAGATAAACCATAATAAAAGATCGAATGCATAGTAATTAACAAGTGTTCAAAATTAGAACCCACTCTTTCCACTTTTATATACGTATAAATTTACAAGATCATTTAAACAAGGAAAAAATAAGTTTGGAATACCCACCAACTAAATAAGATTCGGTCTTTTCCTTGTCCCACTTTCCAAGTTTTTCAAACTCAAATAGAAGGGTAACTAGAATGCCTATATAAGGGTTATATGCACATGTATAAAAATGAATCAATACACTAAAGCATGCTCAATGGCTTAAAGCACAAGTTCATGCAACATACATAAAGAAGAAGAATGCTCTCTGAAGCCAAGACAATAATGTCCACGTAGGGCAGAGATCCAACTTTGACACTAGTAAGAGAAGAAGATAAATAAATGAAATATGTAAGATGATTGATGAAGAACAAGAGGGAAATCTAACATAATAGAAACAAAATGAAATTGTAGATCTACCAAGGACGCGTTACAGTCACTGGTGCAGCTGCAATAGCGGGTATACTCCAACTCATCTCGGGTTTAACATCAAAGATAATTTCATTATTTATTTCAAGCCTTTGAAGGCCTACAGATAACAACTTTTTCTGTTCTCGAAGAAGAAAGCAAATTACAGGAGATGCATCATCATCAGTTGCAATAAAAACCTGAATCAGCACGTGAGACAAGGAGGTTCAACGAATGTACAAATAAAATAATTACCATCATTAAAAAATCTAATTGATAAAAGGCACCTCAGAAGCTGCTCTCTCAGCACTCTTCCCTTGCCATATTCTACGAAAGGAGAATCGTTTGGCTAATAAACCAGCAGGAACTGCTTGAGAAATATGAGAATTCATCCCTTCAGAGATGGAGCTAATGGTTTTAGCAACCCATACTGCATGTTGCATCTTCCCTGCAATATGAAGTGGCATGGTCATACCACCTAGGAGAGTAATAGCACAGGAGAGTGAAAAGGAAAGATCATGTAATCACCAAGTGGAAGAAAAATGAAAAACCTCTATTATATGTTGCCATTAGAGGAATCTGGTCACTAGTCCAGATAGTTCTTTCATCAAAATCCTTCATTGTGCTCAATTTCCCTCTTTCTTCAAAGTAAGTTGGCTAAAAGAAACCATTAATTAACAAAGAGCATTAGCATAAAACACATACGCAGTGGTTATATGATAGAACTCTAGTCTTAGAATACTAGAGATTTACTATATTATTGATATATGATCGTAACGTTTATATCATTACA
>JAOTAY010000189.1:20364764-20374864 GCA_025629805.1 Erythroxylum baracoense
CCTGGAATACACCTTCCATACTAACGGCTTATTCCCTCTTCTATTGGTTCTCTCATTTGCTAAATCACTCTCTCCCCCGTAATTCCTATCATTATACACATCACATGATTCCTACACTCAACCCACAAGAGTGGAATTAAAGAGAAAATTTGAAGAACAACTTATTCAATTGATGATAACCTACTAAAATCACAAAATTTTAACCACTTAAAGTTGATAGCAAAGAACCTGATTACTTATTAATCAAAGTGATGCACATAGCTATGGAATTACCTCCGGATCTTCCAACAGATCCTTCAATATTAGGTGTGAGGATACTGTAACAGGATCTCCTTTTATAGTACGTTCACTGGAACCTAAACACCTTATATTGTGATAATGTCTACTTTCATTCCTAGCACAGGATACATCAGATGCACTAGAAAAAGAGCTTGAGGACAAGAAGGGAGTTTGTGTGATTCTTTCAGCTGCAGGCTGGAGTAGTAAGCCAAATGGAAGGGGCCACATTGAGTTGATGACGCAAGGTAGTAGCACTGATACCACTTCACCTTTTGAACAAGCAAATGGAAAAATATAGTAATAAGAAGAGTGGAAGAAGGAAAGGAGAAAGCAATTTTGAGTACAAAAGGGAAAATATTTGAGCTAAAAGCAATAGGGTTTAAAAGGACCAAACTCTTGTAAAATTAATATTCAAGTTGCATGATTAACCATATGGTAAATTGCAAAATCAAGATCTCAATCCACTTACCAGATATGGTGTATATCGTTAAAGTGTCAGTTTGTAATATACAAAGTTGGGCTTCAGAAGCATCACCAAGACGACACCAACATACCTATCACATGTATAAAAATGCCAGTCAACGGAAATGAAATCTTCTAAGCATGGAGATGATCTTGCAAGTGTTAGTGACGCAAATGAGAACGACATATATGGTTCTCCCAAATGCTTCTATACATGAAAAATTCCAAAAGCATTGCAAGTTCTGTAAGGAAGAAATACCTTGATAACAGGAGAGGACAAGGAAAATCGCTTGAACACTTGTGAACCTGTAGACCATACGATCCTGTTCTCCATTAACAGAGAAGTGTGAGAACTTAGTACAAGTGGTCACATTGACATAGGTAAAGAAAAACATATATAAAAACCACTAGCACAAGGAAAATCGCTTGAACACTTGTGAACCTGTAGACCATATGATCCTATTCTCCATTAACAGAGAAGTGTGAGAACTTAGTACAAGTAGCCACATTGACATAGGTAAAGAAAACATATATAAAAACCACTTTTAAAGTTCATGGACTAACTGCCTCACCTAGCAAGTTTTAACAATTATAT
This sequence comes from Erythroxylum baracoense, assembly GCA_025629805.1. NCBI lineage: Eukaryota > Viridiplantae > Streptophyta > Magnoliopsida > Malpighiales > Erythroxylaceae > Erythroxylum > Erythroxylum baracoense. The sequence continues at coordinate 20,366,101 of JAOTAY010000189.1, forward strand.
GATCATGTTCACCAACGGACAAACAATTGTAGGAAAGAGTAACATACTCAGAATGAATAAGAAACACTGCCAAAAAAACAATAATAAGTCACCAGCAAGGCATATACAAGTTTCACCAAACCAAACAGCCTAAATCGGAATCGTTGCATAATTGCACCAATTTATAGCATCAAATAGCCTGCACTACATGAATCAACTCTATTAGACATTTAGCTGCAAAAGAAACTGACTTTGCAGTGAACTTATAATATTCACGTTTATAAGTAAAATGACAGGTACTAATGAAATGTACCTGTTTCCCCTAATAAAGAGCTCGTGATCAGTGTGATCGCTTAGTGCGGGAACAGAAGCACCACCTTCGTCGATTTCACTCCTGTCTCGGATAGTTACTGAGTCGAAGAGGAAGTAATCGTACTTATCGGCGGCATCATCGGGAGGCTTGCCGTCCAGGGATTCGGCTATCAAGCCAAATGGCTTAAACTCGCCAAGTACGGTGACTTCGCGGACGCCAACGGACATTTTCCCTTTTTTGGACCTGACTAGAAAATTGGAAGAGAAATGAGGTAGTACTGAAGGACTCACTTGCTCCCGCTCTTTTTGCTGTCCTTTCTTCAAAAGGGTCAGTTATATTAGGGCTTCTCTGTTTGGCATTTTGGAGTAACGCGATCCTATTCGGAACAAGTAGTACGCCATTCGGGATAAGCAGTCCGCTACAAGGTAAAACAATTATTAAACATATACCGTAATTATATTTAAATAAAAAATTCACTAAAATAATATTAATTTATTTTTAATTTATTTCAAACATAACTCAAAATTTTTGAAAAATGATTAAAACTAATTCCATTCTATTTTCTAACAACTTCAGAACCTAAATTGATTATTTAATTAATTTTAATATATGTAATTTTTTAAAATTCTTTTATTCTACATTTTTTTCAATTAACACGGCTAGCAATAACCAAGCTTCTAACATTTAATTAATGGCTTTTCATGATAAGTGGTATTTTCACAACACTTTACCCCATTTTCCATAACACTTACTCTCCTTTTACTTTTGTGTGTAAATTGACTCAAATTTTAATAAACAAGCCCCGGCCTTGCAAGGCAATCTCTTTCTTCGTGAAGTTCCCTTTCTCCTTAACTTATAACGGCAATCGCAAATCGTTTCTTTTGCTCCATGATATGTATCAAATATGACTATATTTTCTTAAACATTTTGCTCGTTTCATGTCAAATTATTCTATTTTTGATATTTTTATGTAATTATGCATATTGGCGTTGGAATGAGAATTATCAAGAATTGAAGGCTATTTCAAGCAAAAACATAGAGAAATTTTCAATTGTTAGAGAAACACAATTTGGCATGTTGGCTCGTATCCCATATGGTTAAAGTGTAGGAAGAAACACATCCAAGAACGCAACTTAGGAAGATGTCGTATGTCCCGAGCTACACATGTGCCACAGATTGCATATCAGAGAAATCCATTGTCTAAGGTATGAGCGTACCAAAAGCCATATCTCTCTCTAGAAAAAAATAGAAAGATCTAGGTTACGGCTTAATATGTGTCCAAGGGCATAAAAACGTATTTAAAGAATTTTGCAGACTAAATATCTTAAACATCTTTTTTCTTTTAAAAGGTTAGGATTAGTCGTTTTGTTTGATTTTTTCCTTTTAAAAGAACGACGATGGAGTACGCAAAACCATCTCTAATGAAACACCAATCTAGAATTACGAGGCTAAAAATTAATGTGAATTATTTTGAGATCAAGCCTGATGAGAATCTAAAGGGCGTTACAAGTACAGTTACCAAATTCTAACCCATTAAGCATTAATGAAGGTCTAATCACAAGGGTAAGAGTTAAGAAGATCAAAGAAGCTTGATTTGAAGGCATATGGGCTAAAAGTGCAAGTTGCATTGCAGAATTAAGTTAATCCTCAAATTCAAGACAAGTTAACTTAATTTAACAAATCGGAGGCAGTAAACTATTTTACTTTAAAAAAAAAAAAAAGAAGATGGTAGAATTTTAAATTGGCCAAAACTACAAAGTTGTGTATGACACTTTTACCTTCCTAAAAAGTTAGGAATAATGTCTTCTGGATCTTTGTAGCTCAAGTTACGGTTCTAAAATTTTGACTATATGAAATAGATGTAAGAATGATGAGACAACTTTGACTACTTGACTTGTTTTTCCTATTTTGGAAGGATTTCTTATCAATCCTGGGTTTTATTTATTTTTCTCATTTTTGGCATTTCTTTTGGACTTATTTTCCTATTTCATAGCTGCAAATTAATGAATTAAGTTTATTTTAGAATTTCTTTCATTTTAGGCAAGATGATATTTTTAAATCCAAATTATAATTGGATTCAAATTTGGTTTTTAAGGTTTTATGCTTTCTTCTATATAAAGGCACATTTTCTGCTTGTATAGGACAAAATTATCATCAGTAATATTTTAGAGAGTATTCTCTTTTTTGGTTCTTTATTGGATTCTTTGAAGTTATCAAGTTTTTAATTTTTTTACATTTATAATTCGGACTTATCACTCGTCTTCCCTTTTTTATCCTTGAGTGTGGCCTCTACAACCTTTCTTATCACTTTGATTCTTATTTGGTCATATAAACAACAAGTCTAAGTTCCTTTCATAAATATGGTTTCTTAGATGATCCTAGGGCAAAGTTATTAATTTCAGTTGATGGGTCTTACTACTCTTAGTAAGGTTCACATCATTTGGTATATGAGCTTCGGCTCTAAGATCAGGTTTATGTGTGTATTCTTTAATTGTTCTTTTATTTTTTTGTTCTATTCATCTTATAGAAAATATTTTTGTTTTATTATTGTTTAAAATTCAATTTCGTGCTTATTATGTTAATAGCATATGATCTTAATTAGTTTACAAATAACAAAAAGAATAAAAAAAGAATAATTGAGATTGATGCTTACTATTAAAAGCAAATACAAAAATTATTGCTTATATCTTATTTCCTTATCTATTTACACTATCATATATTTCGAAATACGTTTATTTACACCTTCTTTCATTCTAAAGTTCTCTTTGTTTAAATATAAACTTCCTTATACTCTTCTCATCTAAATATTTGTTTTAATTTTAAAATTTTTCTCTTTGTCCAATTGTTCCTTTTTTTAAAATTGTGTGGGTTGATTTATTTGTTATTGGGTTTTACAAATTAATTCTTGTTTGATTTGTTCCTTAAGGAACTAAAGAAACAAAATTAAAAGTGGAAAAGGCAAGAGTGGTAAGCTTAAAAAAGGGTAAAAGCCTTTTTTTTTAATGAAACATAAGTAGGAGTGCTATTAATCTTGAGGGAAATATGAAAGAGAGTGTTTATGAGGTAAACCAACATTATTTTTCAAGTTTAAAACATGCCTAAAGAGAATAATAAAGATCATACTGAAGGCATTCAAGACACTTTTGACATCAAATTATAGATGAAAGCTAAGCAACATTGGTTGGAGAAGCTTGCCATGAGATTTGATGCGGTTGATGATCTATTTGAAAAGCAGGAATCAAGTATAAATAAAGGGTAGTCTAAAGCTCAATAATGAGCAAGGGAGTATGATGATGATTTTAGTGGACTTAGACGATGGAGAATAGGCCCAAATGCAAGTTTAGGTAGATTTGGGCATAAGAGTAGAGTTAAGGTTGATAACAACTTAGGGAATATAAATTGAAAATTCTACCATTTTAAGGTATGAATGATCCTCAAGCTTATTTAGAATGAGAAAAAAGGCTGGAGTTAATTTTTAATTGCAATAACAACTTCAAAAAGAAAAAGGTGACGTTGGTTATTATAGAATTTATTGATTATGTAGTTATTTGGTGGAATCAGCTTGTCCTTGGTAGGACGTGATATGGTGAGAGAAATATAGACATATGGGAAGAGGTAAATGTATGATGAAATGGCAATTTGCTTCTGGTCACTATCGTAGGCAATTGTTCAAGAAATTGCAAAGCCTTTCTCAAGGTAATAGAATGTGAAAGATTATCATAAAGAGATAGAGATCGCCTTGATTAGAGCTAATGTATAAGAGCATATCAAAGCCACAATAGCACATTTTTGTACTCGCTTAAATAGAGAAATTAGAGATGTGGTGGAGTTGCACCACTATATGGAACTTAGAAGACATGTTACACATGGCGATTGAAGTATAGCAACAACAAAAGAGGAAGAGCTCAAACATGATAAGGCAAAAATCAAGTTCCACTTATTGGAAGTCAAATTGGAGCAAAAGGAGGACAAGGCTATTTCTACACCTAAAATTGATGCAAAAAAGAGCTTAAAAGAAGGGGGTAGCAATAAAATCAAGGTAAAATAAAAACTCAACCAACTGGAACTCGTGATGTGAAATGTTTTAGATGTTTGGGTATAGGACATATTGCTTCTTAACATCCAAATAAGTGGGTAATAATGATTAAAGAAGATGGGGTATTATAAGTGAAAGTGAATCAGATTCGAATGATGAGTTTATGCCACTCTTAGAGGATGTAAACGATGTAGATTTTGCTAAAATTGGAGAAATGCTTATGATAAGGCATGTTTTAAGTGTCTAAGTGAAAGAGAACGAGGTACAAAAAGACAATATTTTCATAATAGATGCTTAATCAATGATAAGATATGTAGTTTGATAATTGATAAAGGTAGTTATGCCAATGTTACTAGTAGTAATCTGGTTGATGAATTGATTTAACCTAATTTTAAACATCCTAGACCTTATAATTACAACGATTGAATGAATGTGGACAAGTTAAAGTGCATAAGCAAGTTAGTTTTTTGTCTTTATTAGGCATTATAAGGATGAGGTATTATGTGATATAGTACCTTTGCATGCTAGACATGTCTTGTTTGGCGTCTATTGCAATATGATGAGCGAGTAGTTCATAATAGGTTTATAAATCAATATTCTTTTGTAATGAATGAAAGACTTATTACCCTTATTCCCCTCAATCCTAAACAAAGTATATGAAGATCAAGTGAGATTAGAAGTTAAAAAAAGAGTAAGGATGAAAATAAAAGTAAGGCAACAAATTCAAAAGAAAAAAGAAAGAATGAGGTAAAATGAGCAAATAAAACAAGTACAAATAAAGAAAGTGAGCAAAATGAAAAGACAGAAAAGTGAGCCTCTATGCAAAAGAGAGTTATATCAAGAGAGATTTTTTTAGGCAAGCTATGCTTGTAATTATGTACAAGGAAACTTATTTTAATGTTAATGGTAAAAAAAATTTAATCTAGTGTTTTTCTTTCTTTATTACAAGAGTTTAATGATTTATTCCTTAAAGGATTGCCTAATGTTTAACACTATCTAGGGGTATAGACATTAAATTAACTTCATTCTCAATGTTATTATTCTAAACATATCAACCTATAAGAGTGTTCCTAAGGAGAAAAGGGGACTACAAAGGCAAGTTAAGGAATTGATGACAAAGGGATTTATGTGAGAAAGCATGAGTCCATTTGTAGTTATAGTCTTACTAGTGCCTAAAAAGGATAGGACATGATGTATGTGTGTTGATTGTTAAAGCATAAACATAATTACTATAAAGTGTAGACATCCCATACCTAGATTAGATGATATGCTTAGTGAATTACATGATGCTTGTGTGTTTTATAAAATTAATTTAAAAAGTGGATGTCACCAAATTCACATGAAAGATTGTAACGAGTGGAAAACAACCTTTAAAACAAAACATGATTTGTATGAATGGTTGGTTATGCCTTTAATTTAACTAATGCACTTAGTACATTTATGAGATTTATGAACCATGTTTTGCATGCTTTTATTACAACATTTATTGTTGTTTATTTTAATGATATTTTAGTTTATAGCAAAAACATTGATGAGCATGTTTACTGTATAAGGCCAAATTTTAAAGTTTTAAGGGAAGCTAAATTGTATGCTAAACTTAAAAAGTGTACTTTTTGTACTAACAAAGTAATCTTTTGGGTTATATTATTAGTGCTAGGTTGATGAGGTAAAGGTTAAAGTAAATAAGTAAGTGATCGAAACCTAAAAGTGTAAGTGATGTTAGAAGTTTTCATGGCTTAGCTAGTTTTTATAGATGATTTGTAAAGGATTTTATTAGCTAAGTCATACCTTTTACTCAAGTAATCAAAAAGAACGATGGGTTTAAGTGTGGGAGCTAATAACAAAACATATTTGCTTTAATTAAGTAGAAATTAAGTAATTCACATTTACTTGCGTTACCTTACTTTGCTTAAACTTCTAGAATTAAATATGATGCTTCAAGATTAGGGATTATGGTCGTCCTAATGTAAGAAGGAAAAATTATAGTTTATTTTAATGAAAAGATAAGTGGTGCATCATTGAATTATCCCACTTATGATAAGGAGATGTATGAGCTTGTTTGAGCATTGAAGACTTGTCACATTACATTTGGCCTAAGGAGTTTATGATTCATATGGATCATAAAATCTTGAAGCATTTGAAAGGGAAAAATAAGATAAACATACGACATGCAAGGTGGGTTTAGTTTATTAAGACATTTCCTTATATGATCAATTACAAGCAAAGTAAGGAAAATGTGGTGGCTATTGCTTTGTCGAGAAGGCATGCTTTACTTTCTACTTTAAATGAAAAAATCATAGGATTTGAATACATTAAGGAATTATATAGTAATGATTCTAATTTTGGCAATGCGTTCAATGCATATGGGAAAGTGGCTTTTGGCAATTTTTGTAAGCATAATGCATTTTTATTTAGAGAAAACAAATTTGTGTGTGCTTAAAAGTTCATCGTGTGATTTGCTTGTTAGAAAAGATCATGGGGAAGGTTTAATAACATATTTTGGTATTCCCAAGACTTTAGATGTATTACATTAACATTTCTTTTGGCCTATCGTAAAACATAACGTTGAAAGATTTTGTGAAAAATGCATTACGTCTAAGCAAGCCAAGTCTCTAAAGTTAAACCTCATAAGTTATATACTCCTTTAGCAATATTTAAACATCCTTAGATTGATATTTCTATAGATCTTGTGACAGGGGTACCTATATCTAAAAGGGGTAATGATTTTATATATATGGTTGTTGATATGTTTTTTAGATAGTACTTTTCAGTCCATGTCATAAAATTGATGATGCATCCCATATTTTTGATTGTTTTTCAAGGAGGTTATAAGATTGCATGGCATAGTTAGAAGTATTTTTTCTGACAGTGATGATAAGTGTCTAAGTTACTTTTGGAAAACTTTGTAGAATAAATTAGGATCAAAGCTTTTATTTTCACCTGTCATCCATAAGAGAATGGGTAGACTGATGGTTTAAAGAAGGCTAATTTTTTCAAGAAAATTCATAAGAAAGCAAGACAAAATATTGAAAATCAAATAGAGCAATATGCTAATCAAGTTAATGAAGGGCAAAACAAATCTTTTTTTAGCATGGTGATTAGGTTTGGTTGTATACATGCAAAGAAAGATTTCAAATTCAAAGGCAATTTAAATGCATACAATGAGAGATGGTCCATTTTAAGTAATTGCAAGGAGCAATGATAATGCATATATGTTAGATCTATCTAGTGAGTATAGTGTGCCTGCTACTTTTAGTGTTGTTGATTTATCTCCTTTTGATGTGGTGATCATTTTAAGGATGAATCATTTTAAGGAGGGAGGGAATGAAAAGAATCCAAAAGGCATTAAAAGTTCAAGTTCAAATTTTAATCCACTGAGCATTAATGGAGGTCTAATCATAAGGGAAATAGCTAACAACATTAAAGAAGCTTTAAATAGGCTAATTAAAGCCATATGGGCTAAAAGGGCAAATTGCTCTAAAGAATTAAGTCAATCATAAAATTCAAGACTAGTTAACTTAATTCATCAAATGTAGTAGTAAAATGTTTTTTCTTAAAAAATGCAAGAAAATGGTAGAATGGTTTTAAGAAATTGACTGCATGACTCAGATGTTAGAATGACTAGGCAACTTTGACTATTTGACTTGTTTTTTCCCTATTTTGGAAGGATTTTTTGCTAATTACGAGTTATATTTGGTTACCCTATTCTTTTGTATATCTTTTGGTCTTATTTTCATATTTCATAGTATAAATTAGGGAATTAAGTTTATTTAGAATTTCATTTATTTTATGCCAGCTGAATATTTCTAAATCTAAGTTATAATTCAATAGAAATATGGTTTTTAGGGTTTTACGTCTTCCTCTATATAAAGGCACATTTTATACTTGTATAAGAAAAATTATCATCAATAATATTTTTGAAAGCATTCTCTTTATTGATTCTTCTTGAAAATCTTTAAAATTATCAAGTTTTTAACTTGTGGTGTTTATAATTCAGACTTATCACTTACCTTATCTTTTCCATCTTTAAGGGCCTGTTTGGTTGGATGTTAATTAATGGAATAGAATGGAATGGAACAGAACGGAAAAGAACGATTTATAATGGAGTGAAATGTAATATAGTAAAAAGCTATTTGGGAGGGATAGAAAGGTTCATAATGTAATGTAATGCAACGTTGTATGGAAGATGGATGGAATAGAATGTCATATATAATAAATAACTATTATACCCTTGATATTAAAATGGTTGTTGCAAGAGGTTTAATGCTATGATTTTAAAACAGAAATCATGTCTAATTAAAAAGTCACGGTTGTTCAAGTCACATCCGTGACAAATAATTTTTTAATATATTTTCTATGTTAAAATAATAAAAATTTTAATAAAAGTTTTATTATTTTATTATTAATTATATACAATTTATTATTAATTATATAAA
>JAOTAY010000189.1:20374964-20386472 GCA_025629805.1 Erythroxylum baracoense
ATGAGATGTGGTAATTTACCACACCTGGACCCGTTTCTTTGGTCCGACCCGTTCTCTGGAAACGGGATGTTACATTTCTTCATAGAGTGATGATAGAATGGCAACAAGGACTAACTGGTTTTGTTGAAACCTGTTGGGGTTGGACAGCAGAAGCACGGAAAATATCTTGAATAAACTCAACTCCTCTTGTGTTATTAAGTGAGGATAAAATAAAACATGGACAAAGAAAAAATTAACTGTAAGGATAACGAGAATTTTAATGTGGAAAACCCGTAAAAGGAAAAAACCACGGGACCATAGTCCAAATAAAAACTTCTACTATGAAAATAATAGGATTACAACTTCACCCGTAGGTGGATCACTAACATACAAAATACAAAATATTTGTGTCTTTAATTTGTGGATTACCCTCATAAATTAGCTCTCTATTTTTTCTCCCTCTTTTATTTCTCTCTCACTCTGTGTTTGTGTTTATGGCTCAGGACTCTATTTATAGAGACCTGAGCTGCGTGATGCGTTTGATCTTCAACGACTGTGCCTAACCAAGCTGCGTCGAAATATGTTTTTCTTTCTTCACATGTGCGTGGGTCCCACATATCTGTGCGCCCCGCCACTATCTCCTTTCTTTTTATTATTTTTTATTGGTATGAGTCTGACCATATATGACGGGACCTCACAATTCTCCCCCTCACACCCATATGGGGGTTCAGTCATGCCTGCCATCTCTTTAAAGACGTTAAGCTTCTCTGTTGATAATGCTTTGGTCATCATATCCGATCCGTTGTCGTCGATATGGATTTTCTCCAATTGAAAAGACTTCATCTCCAGAGTATCACGAATCCAGTGATACCTCACATCGATGTGTTTGGATCTTGAATGGAAAGCTAGATTCTTGCTGAGATGAATTCCGCTTTGACTTTCACAATACAAAGCTCGTCTTGTTCCAAGCCTAGTTCCTGTAGGAACTTTTCATCCACAGTAATTCCTTGGCTGTTTCCATTGCCGCAATGTACTTTACTTCGGTACTAGACAAAGCAACACATTTTTGTAGCTTTGATTGTCGTGATACAACTTCCTCTGCAAAAGTCATCAAATATCCTGATGTGGACTTCCTGGAATCAATATCTCCTACCATATCTGCATCTGTGTACCCTTCTAACACAGGTTTTCCATTACCAAAACGTAGACATGTTTTGTTAGTTCCTCTGAGATATCTGAGGATCTACTTCACTGCTTCCCAGTGTTCTTTTCTAGGATTTGCAAGATATCGACTTACAACTCCAACCATATGAGCAATATCTGGCCTTGTGCATACCATAGCCTACATCAGGCTGCCAACCGCAGAAGCATTTTTCATCTCCTCCTTCGCTTCGCCATTTGTAGGACACTGTTTGGAAGTTAGTTTGAAGTAGCCTGCGAGTGGAAAGCTAATAGGTTTAGACTTGCTCATGTTGAATCTTTCCAACAATTTTTCAATATATCACTCCTGCGATAACCAAAGATATTGATTCTTCCTGTCGTGAGTGATTCTCATGCCAAGGATCTGCTTAGCTGGTCCCAAGTCCTTCATGGCAAATGACTTATCCAATTCTACTTTTAAGCTTTGAATTTTCTGACCATCTCGACCAATAATCAACATATCATCAACATAAAGCAAGAGAATTATGAAATCACCGTCAAAAAATTTCTTGATGAAGACGTAGTGATCTGCCGTTGTTCGGTTGTACTCAATTCTCTCCATAAATGAGTCGAACTTTTATACCACTGCCTTGGTGCCTGTTTCAGACCATACAAACTCTTCTTTAATCTGCACACCAGCTTCTCTTTTCCTTTGACTTGGAAACCTTCGGGCTGCTCCATATAAATTTCCTTATCAAGATCACCATATAAAAATGCAGTTTTTACGTCAAGTTATTTAACTTCCAAATCAAGATTGGCTGCCAAGCCAAGAACAACTCGGATTGAAGACATTTTCACCACGGGTGAGAATATTTCATCAAAGTCAACACCCTTTTTCTGCCCGAATCCTTTCACAACCAACCTTGCTTTGTAACGTGGTTGTGAGCTGTGCTCTTCATTTTTAGTCTTATACACCCACCTGTTCTTGAGAGCTTTTCTGCCTTGTGGCAGTTTCACCAAATCATAAGTGTGATTCTCATGCCAGGATTTCATCTCTTCTTGCATAGCTTTTAACTACTCATTTCTGTGCTGATCATTCACAGCTTCTTCTGTCTCTCTAGTTCTCTCCCGTCAGTGAACATCACATATTCATTAGGGGAATATCTGCGACTTGGTTGTCGCTCTCGGATAGATATCCTTTGTTGTGGTTCTGATGGGACCTGCTCTGAAACAGTTTCTGGCTTTGAACTTTCAGCTGGTGGAGTAACATCATCAGTGTCTGGTACCTCTTCCCCGTTATCAGAATTTGTTGGTCAAAAGATAGGTTTTAGATCAACTGGAATTTCATCTGGTTGTGGCTTTTTTGGTTTCTTGAAATCTTCAATTGTTTGATCTTCAAGGAACACCACATCCCTACTTCTGAGGATCCTTCTATCGATAGGATCCCAGAGTTTGTAGCTGAATTCTTCATGGGCACATCCCATAAAGACACATTGTTGCGCTTTTCCATCTAGCTTGGACCTTTCATCTTTCGGAATATGAACAAATACTCTGCAGCCAAATACTCTTAAGTGTTGGTAAGAAACGTCACTCCTCGCCCAGACTTTCTCTGGTACATCCTAGTTTAGTGGAACTGATAGAGAAAGGTTGATTAAGTCAACTGCTGTTCTCATTGCCTCCCCCCAAAAAGAGTTTGGCAGCTTTGCATCTGAGAGCATACATTTGATTCTCTCACAAATGGTTATATTCATTCTCTCAGCGATACCGTTATGTTGAGGTGTCTTTGGTACTGATTTTTCCAACCTGATGCCGAATTTCTTACAGTACTCTTCAAATGGCCCATGATATTCTCCACCTTTATCTGCACGTACACACTTCAACCATCTGCCAGTTTGTCTTTCAATTTTTACATAAAATTCCTTGAAAACTTCTAACACTTGATTTTTAGTTTTCAAGGCAGTGGCCTATACTTTTCTAGAGTGATCATCTATAAAAGTTACAAAATAACATGCACCTCCTAGTGTCTTATCACTCATTGAACAGACATCTGTGTGCATTAAATCTAGAAGATTAGCTTTTCTAGATGGTGAAAACCTATGAAAAGTGACTCTGTGTTGTTTTCCCATAATACAATCAACACAGGTATGTAAAGGTGTACCTTTCATTCCCGACAATAACTCCTTCTTGGAAAGAATCTTGAGTGCTTTCTCGATCATGTGTTCGAGCCGCTTATGCCATAAATCAGTAGGATCTTCTTTCCTTGTTGTGTTTACCTTTCCTCTACATAGCTTGGCTTCTGTGAAATAGAGAGAGGTTTCTTTCTGACCCTTTACTACCAGTAAACTTCCTTTGGTGAGTTTCCATCTATCTCCTCCAAGGTAATTATCATAGCCTTCATCATCAAGCTTTCCAGTGGAAAATCAAGTTGAGACGGATATCAGGAACATGTCTCACATCCTTCAAAAATTAATTTGCATCCAACATTGGTTTCAATACCAACATTACCAATGCCGAAAATATCAGTTGCTCCATCATTTCCCATCTTCACATGGCCGAATTCACCCTTAGTGTAAGATGAGAAAAAATCTCGTCGTGGCGTGACATGGAAGGAAGCACATGAGTCAATTACCTAGGTGGAATCTTGGGATGCAAGATTAACAACGTCATCATCTCGAATAATGATAACCTCATTTGTGACAGCTGTTGTGTCATTTGTTCGGGCTCCAATTTTTTGTTCTACTTTCAACTTTCGACATTCTCCAATAAAACGTTCGGGCTTTCCACAATGATGACATTTCTTGTCATGTCTGTATCTGGACTTAGACCGTCCTGTACGTTGATTTTGGCTGCGGGGATTTCGACTTTTACTTCTTCCGCGCCATTCTTGCTTGCCTTTCTTCTCTATGACAAGTGCTTCAGACTCAAGAGTATATCCTTCATCCTTTCATCGAGACTCTTCATTCAACATTTTGTCTTTTACCATATTCATGTTAAGTTTTCCATCCGGAGCAGAGTTGCTCACTGACACGACTATAGTGTCCCAGCTCTTCGGTAAAGAGCTCAGCATCAACAATGCTTGCAACTCATCATCTACAGTCATCTTCATAGAATTGAGTTGATCTACTATGCCTTGGAACTCACTCATGTGTTCCGAGACACTGCTCCCATCTTTGTACTTCAAATTTACAAGTCGTCGCATCAGATTGGCTTTATTTTGTGCAATTGTTCTCGCGTACATTTTCTCTAACTTTTTCCAAAGAACGTAAGCATCATGTTCATTAGCAAAGTTTTGAAATATACTCTTGTCAATCCATTGTCAAATTTGGGCTGCACATTTTCAGTTCAACACCACCCATTCACAGTCTGAAAGGGTCGTAGTTGTGCTTTCAGTTGATTTTGTTCCTGATTGTTCGCCAGTTTGACTCTCCGTCGTAGTTATTGAAGCAGTTGTCACTTTCTGCATCGACATTACAATGGGTTTCCACAGATCTTTGATGTATAAAAGATCTTCCATCTTCGGCTTCCAAATTGCATAACTAAATGCAGTCAATTTGATCATGTTGCCCGTACTCTCCTCCATTTGGATCGTTGATTGGCAGGTTTTGTTTAACCCAATACTATGTTCGTAAATAAACAGTACCCATGTATAGTTCTCTGATACATACACGTACATATGAACAGTACCGTATACAATACGTATATGTATGTACGTATGAATAGTATCATCGTATATACCAGTATGGTATACTACGTATATGATATCCTCCTTCTGTCTCTTGGACCTTGCTCTGATACCACTTTGTTGAGATTGGACTGCGGAAGCGCGAAAAAATATCCCAAATAAACTCAACCCCTCTTGTGTTATTAAAAGAGGATAAAATAAAATATGGACAAAGGAAAAATTAACTGTATGGACACCGAGAATTTTAATGTGAAAACCCATAAAAGGAAAAAACTACGGGACCATAGTCTAAATAAAAACTTCCACTATGAAAATAATGGAATTACAACTTCACCCATAGGTAGATCACTAACACACAAAATACAAAATATTTGTCTCTTTAATTTGTGGATTACCCTCACAAATTAGCTCTCTATTTTTTTCTCCCTCTTTTCTTTCTCTCTCACTCTGTGTTTGTGTTCATGGCTCAAACATCTATTTATAGAGACCTGAGCCGCATGTCACGCGTTTGATCTTCAACGACTGCACTTAACTAGGCTGCGCAGAAATTTGTTTTTCTTTCTTTATATGTACATGGGTTCCACATATCTATGAACCTCGCCACTATCTCCTTTCTTTTTATTATTTTTTATTAATATGAGTCTCTCTATATGTGGTGGGACCTCACAAAACTAAGCTTGATAAGTTAGATTTGGCGCTTGAATTGCACCTAACTGAAGTGGCTTTAGTAATTGTGTTTTGTGAGGTGACTTAGTTGAAAAGAAAAGATTTGTTTGTTGATAACTCTAGGTTTTAGTGAATATTCTATCAAAATGTAGAAAAATAAGTAGTGGTCTAGGACACAAAATAAGGGTTTGTTGAATATCGGCAATGGTGTTCAACAAAAAAACTAATAATTAAGAGAAGGCATAGAAAAATGTTTTTTTTTAGTAAAAGAAGAGAAGATGTAATGTCTCCTGTTAAAGAAAGAAAACCACTTATATAGTTATATTACGTGTAGATTCTACCCCAAAGCAAGGCCTAAGATACAACTAAAGGATGAGTAAAATGTAGGGTCGTTTAATTTCATCTGTTTTTTTTTTGTAGTTTTCAGTTGTGTTTTATTTTTAGTTTCTATTTTTAAAACAAAATAAAAATATGTTTGATTGTTAATGTGTAATAATTATAAATAAGATAAATTATTTTTATAAATTTTATTTTATTCTTATATAATATTTTGGTAAATTATAAAATATAGATGTTTAAATTATTAAAGTAAATTTTATTTAAAATTTTTATATTTTGAAGATATTTTAAATTTAAAATATATTTATTAATATTTATTCAATTAAAATTATATTATGCTAAAATAATATTTAAATTATTAAATTATTAAATTAATTATTTATAATTCTTATTAATAATTTATATTAAATAATTGAATAATATATTCAATTGATAGTAAATTATATTATGAAAATATAAATGAGTAATGATTGTCGTTGGCATTTATTTATCGTAACAATTGAAAATATAAGAGACAGATTTTCGTATTTAATTATTAAAAAAATCTCAAATTTTGTTCAATTTTATAATTATAGCCTAAACATAAAAAATAACAAATAAATGCTTTCATTTTCATATTTTTTCAATTCTAACTCGACGTTAGCGTCTCCGTTAAGTTTTACTGACGTGACTTGTCACGTATTCCATAAGCCCTAACTAACAATACACATCAGTCAAAATTAACACAACTAATGAAGATTAATGAACTGATGTCGTTTAATCACATAACTAAACGACGTCATTTAATAATATAACTAAAACGACGTCGTTGTTAAAAAATGACACAGTTTAATCTCACAATCAGTTTTCGCAGCCCCGACATCCTCACCCTTTGTTTTCAGTTTGTTCCTTTTGTTTTCAGTTTGTTCTTCCTGATGCCCTTACTCTTCGTTTTCTTTTTTTTTCCCCAACACTCTCAACCCTTCATTAATCTTATTAGTTATGTTAATTTTGGCTGACGTATATTATTAGTTAGGACCTGTTTGGTTGGATGGTAATTAATGGAACGGAACGGAACGAAATGGAACAGAATGGAAAGGAAGAAAACGATTTATAACGGAATGGAATGTAATATAGTAAAAAGTTGTTTGAGAGATATGAAAGGGTTCATAATATAACGCAGTGAAATATTGTTTGAAAGATGAATGGAATATAATGTAATGTATCGTAAATGATTATTATACTCCTGATATTAAAATGGTTGTTGCAAGAGGTTTAACGCTATGATTTTAAAACAGAAATCATGTCCAATTAAAAAGTCACGCACAACCGTGATAAATAATTTTTTATATATTTTCTATTAATTATATAAAAATAATATTATTAATTATTTAATAAATTTTATACTATTATATGTGATTTATGTTTTAAAATTATTTATTTTTATTTTTATTTATATAGAAATATATACAAACAATTAAAGAATAATTTTTTCTATTTTTCATTAATAAAAATTTTATTAAAATTTTATTATTTTATTATTAAATATATACAATTTATTATTAATAATAAAAATATTGTTATTAGGATAACGAGAAATAATATAAAAATATTATTAATTATATAAAATTTATTATTAATAATATAAAAATATTATTATTAGGGTAAGAAGAAATAATATAAAATATTATTAATTATATACAATTTTTGTGGACCGTAATAAATGAGTATGGGGAAAAAGGGGTTAGGATTAGAAGCAATAATTGATATTAAGAAAAATTATTGAGGTTATATTAGGTAGTATGTATTTATTAGTTTACGTTCCATCTTAGACCTCCCAAATTGAAGGTTTCATTGTTTAGGATGGAATGGAACATAACATGAAACCCTCCGGTTCCACCTCATTCCGTCTCATTCCATTATGAAACCCTTAATCAAACGTTGGAAATGTGTTACGTTCCATCCCGTCCCATTACTAACTCTCCAACCAAATAGGGCCTAAGTGTGGCGTAAACAACCTTTATTATCATTTGGGTTCTTGCTTGATCATATAAAAAATGTGTCTAAGTTCCTTTCATAAATTTAGTTTCTTAAATGATCTTAAGGAAAAGTTATCAATTTTAGTTCGTAGGTCTTAATACCCTTACTAAAGTTCAAGTCAAAGCTCAATGACCCAAATTTCATAACAAAATATGTAGTTTGATGGATTACCAGATGAGGATCCTTATGCACACATTGTCAACTTCTTAAATATATATTATATTTTCAAGATTAATGTGGCCACTAAAGTTGTCAATAAAATGAGGTTATTACCATTTTTATTGAGCGATAAAGCTAGCAATGGTTAAAAGCATTACTTGGAGTATTGATTATTATGTGGGAATCTTATGAAGAAATTTCTTGATATATATTTACATCATCTAAGACAGTGATGTTTAAGGAATGACATCTCTTCCTTCTTAGTAATTTAATGGTGAAACTACTAAAAAATGTAAGAGAGATATAAAGATCTATAAGGAAGTATACACATTATGACCTTCCTATATGAATTCAACTCCAAACCTTTTGTAGAAGTCTAGTCAATTCTACAAGGTAGATGATAGATGCTACAATTAGTAGAATTCAAAATAACAAAAATCTAAAGGAATCCCAAAATTAATAAAATATATGAAAATAAATACTTATAAATCACAGTTCAAAAGATTGAGAACAAACAAAAAAAGACTTTATAATATAGATGTTGTAACAGCTCTGATAGCTCAAATAGACATAACAGTAAGAAAACTTGATAAAGCTTGCCATCGAGAATAACTCATATCATGAATTCTAAATTTTGTGGGGTAGAAAACTAGGGAATAGAATGCTAAGATAAAAATCCTAAGATGGAACAAGTTAGTCAATAAATGTGTCTACTAAACAACTTCTATACAAATCTTTAACAACCTACATTAGTCAACAACTAACCTATATAAGTCGACTAATACACCTAAAATCATGATTCCATCATCTTAAAATGCTCAAACTTAATTCTCTTAATACAAAATTGACTTAAGCACTTCTTCACATGTTCCCCAAAGAATGTTTTAAGGATTAAGAGAGTTTTCTTTGAGATTAAAACATTAATTCTTCTTAGTGATTGAAAAGACCCATGCGATAAGTTAAAATGATGATGTATTTATGCATGATAAGCCTCTAAAATATCAAGGTGACCAAGTAAGAAGTATAATAAACATTACATATTCATTTATAACTTTATTGTATCTATCTAGACCCTATGTCTCAATAAAATATATATTGGGATGCTGTTCTTGTTATTGTTACTTGAATAAGTTATTCTCTATCTTCTCTCTGATATCTTTATTAAATGTATTTTTATTTATGGATAACCACTATTACTTTCATATTTCTTTCATAAGAAACAAACTAAAATATTTATGTTTTGTTATCAACGAAATATGGATTGAACCTCCTTTAGTTCAATAATCTACCCCTTTTATGATGGAAAAATATTTTGTAATATTAGATAAACAATGGTAAAATCAAACACATGCAGACTGTTATTCCAAAGTGATAAGAATATTCAGATCCCCCTAAATTCATACATAAAAAAATTACAATGGAGATCACTTACAAAAATCTTCAATAAACTTTTGTATAAATATTACTAAGATAACACTGAAAATAATCACTCCCCATAAATCTAATATCACTAACTTTCTCTACCCTAAAAATATAAAAAATGATTAATTATCCAAAAGTATACCAAACTAATATTAAAACACTAAAGCATGTAATAAATTAGATAACTACTAAAATCAAATTTAAGCACTTATGAAAATCTTTTTCTAACAAAATTCCTACTAATTATACCTAGATATCTCCTAATTTTGAAAAATCTATACTCACTTATTGGTTTAGTAAATATATTGGCTAAATAATGCATCAACAATTCTTAGCTTAATATCCCCATTTTGCAAATGATTTCTAATGAAATGATATTTAATTTTTATATGCTTAGTTTCTCCTAGTCCAGGAATTATTCAAAGACTGTACTTCCAACTCTTTAGTCAGAAGATGTTCACTCGAAATAGACCTATTCAAAGCCTTTGATAAACTAGATTAATAGTTCATCGTTAACTCCTTGCATATGTTTGGGTTTTCCAGGCAATTCATCAATTGGATTGAAGCATGCATCATGACCACTTCTTTCAGTGTCTTAATTAATGGTGAACCGACTCATATTTTCCATGGTACAAGATTTATAAGGCTCATTATCCACATATCTATTCACCTAGGCAATGGATGTTTTATTCAGGACCTTGAAAAGCATATCAATAACTTGGGAAGCTTCATATACCATTATAAATGCAAAGATATTGGTCTTTCTCACTAATGTTTATAGATGATTCCCTTTTGTTTTGTGGGAATGATCCCAATTCTCTCTCCACTATCATCTCCTTACTACAAGAATTCTCTTTTAATTCAAGCTTAAACATTAACTAGGAAAAGAGTAAGCTAATAGTTTTTATAGAAGTCTTTGATGTTAATACTCTAACACATATCTCTGGGAAGCTTCTTATACCAATATAAATTCAAGGAGCTTGTCTTTCTCCCTAATTTTTACAGATGATTACTTCTGTTTTCTAGGAATGATCCGAACTCTCACTCTATTATCTTCTCCTCATTACAAGAATTCTCTTCTATTTCAGGCTTAACCTTAAGTTAGAAAAAATAAGTTGATAGTTTTTACAAGAGTTTCTGATGTTAATACTCTAAAAAGTTGTAATATTTTTCATCTTTACATCTTAGTCTCAGCTAATTTGAGTGATTAATGGTAATGACCATAATCGTGTTGGGTTGGTTCTCTCATAACTATAAGGCACAAGCCCAATTTTCAGTGTGTCATTAGACACATCATGTGGGTATCTAATTACCCTAATTGTTGCTTAAAGAGGTGTGCGACTATTTTGAAAGAGAAGAGGTGTGGGGCGTTTTTTCGTGTGGCTTTTTCAGCACTGTGCAGTTTTCATCAAGCGAACGATCGGATGGTCAAATGATGTTCGTTTGAGCTGCAATTTTAACCAGAGACTCCTCACACATAGTTCTTGAAAGTGGACGGTCAGTTTTTCAATCAGAGGTCTACAGATTTTTAGAAAAATCGGTGAACAGGCTCTATTTTTCTGGTGACGTTTTTCAACTTTCCTTTATGTTTTTTCATCTTTTGATGAGTTTGGGTCTTTGTGTGTAACACCCCATTACCCTAGGGTACGCAACGGGACGCCTGTAGGTCATTCCGGTACATATCCTAAGATAAGGGAGCGCTACGAGCGATCACTACAGTACTCCACATGGCATCATATCAATTGAATAATTAAAACAGTAATTATAAATCACAAGATTTTTAAAACCAAACGCTTCCTCTTTTCATTACTCAAAATCAACAGTTTATACAACATCAACTGTACACTCTGTACATATCTGTACATACAAAAAAACCTAATACAGATACTATGAAAGAGGAAGAAATACTACAACTATCTAGGTCATCCAAAATCCAAAAATCCCAGCTGACCAACCTGTGTGCCATGACCTCTCTCGCCAATCTGATCTACACAGTCTCAGAGAAGTCCCTCTGGAGCTAGGAGCCTACTCTCTCGGTCCTGAAAAATATGTTGCAATTTTGGGTGAGTTTGCGAACTCAGTGAGGTAACCATCATCGATGG
>JAOTAY010000189.1:20386572-20423680 GCA_025629805.1 Erythroxylum baracoense
CTGAGACTGTGTAGACCAGATTGGCGAGAGAGGTCATGGCACACAGGTGGGTCAGCTGGGACTTCAGATTTTTGGGACGACCTAGTTAGGAGTTGTTGTATTTCTTCCTCTTTCATAGTATCTGTATTAGGGCTTTTGTATGTACAGTACAGGCTGTACATTTGATGTATAAAACTGTTATTTTTTGAGTAATGAAAAGAGGAAGAATTTGGTTTTAAAAATCTTGTGATTTACAATTAATGGTTTTGTTTTTCAAATTCATATGATGCCATGTGGAGTACTGTAGAGATCGCACGTAGCGCTCTCTTATCGTAGGATATGTATCGGAATGACCTACGGGCGTCCCGGTGCATACCCTAGGGTAATGGGGTGTTACAGCTCCTCTCCTCAGACTGTATAGGAAAGCTCCTGGCACTCCTCTCTGACATAGGAGTACTACCTCCCCACTTGAATTGTTCTCTCCCCTTCGTCTTCTTATTCACAGCACTCTTTATATTCTCGATGTTTTCAACCCTCTGTGCCACTTTAACTAGCTATTGCAAATCACAGAAGTTCTGCACCACCACTTTCTCTCTGATGGCTATATGCAAGCCTGATTCAAACCTACGGCATTTAGCCGCCTCACTTATCATCGTATCAGTTGCATACCGGGATAGCTGTGTGAACCAACGCTTGTACTCGCTCACTGTCATCTCACTCTGGGTGAGACTTAGAAACTCCCTCTGCTTTTGCTGAATGTACATCTCAGACAGGTACTTCTTCTTAAAAATAGCTAAGAAGTACTTCCAGG
The DNA here is from genome assembly GCA_025629805.1 of Erythroxylum baracoense. NCBI lineage: Eukaryota > Viridiplantae > Streptophyta > Magnoliopsida > Malpighiales > Erythroxylaceae > Erythroxylum > Erythroxylum baracoense. The sequence goes on from JAOTAY010000189.1 coordinate 20,387,363, forward strand.
CCAAGACTGGAGGTTTCATCTGGCTCCCTAGCACACTCTCCCAGTAATGAAGAGCATCTCCCTGAAGCAAACTAGCAGTATATACAACCTTCTCGTCATCCCCACACTCCATCTGATCCAATATCCTATCGATCTTTCTTAACCAATTCTCGGCTTCCTCAGGATCAGTGGTCCCATAGAAGTCCACTGCTCCATACTTCCTTAATTTTCAAACTGTCTCACTTTCTTAACTGGGGCCGAAGCAGAAACCTGAGGCATCTGTCCCATAGCCTGGAAAAAGGCTTGAGTAAATGCCTAAAACAATCTCGGATCCAAGGGAGGCATTTTCTCCTGTAGAATAGGCAACTCCCGGTTTGGGGACCGAGAGGGCTCACTACTATGCCCTACAAAAGCCTCAGCATCGGTACTTTCCTCTCTTGGTGGAGAGTCGGATGCAACGGATCCTTGCAGAACTCCCCGTGTCCTTCTACGAGGTGGAATCTTACTCTTTAAAAAATAAGCACTATAGATTAGCTTATTATTCATTTTAATCTTATTTCGTATATGTATGCAGGGTATGCATGTCACTTAATGCAATCAATCGATTCGCAATGCAACAAATAATCACACAGCACACAATTCGTACTATTATACATGCTAAGCCTAGGAAAAAAGCCTAAGCTCTTATACCACAAAATGTCGGACCCCATTTCCGGAGCCTGACTATCGCATTCGGATACCCATAATTTTACACAACCATTTGCATTCAACTAACCCCTTTTTGGTTCATCTCCATTCCAGCCCAAATATGTCGAAGGATAGCATTGGTGAGTCCCCAATTTGCACATGAACATGTTTCGGGTCAATTAGCATAACTTATTAACTTCTTCTTCTGTGTTTGGCCTATCGTCTGTCTTTGACTTTTTATCATCTGGGTTTGACCTCCTATCATCTGTGTCTCATTTGCATCTACCTTTCATTTGCGTCTGCCTTATGGCATGTCATCATAGACGATTCCTTGCGTTTATGTCATGACGTATCGTCTGTGTTCCTTGTGTCTATATTTCTTGCGTCTGCCTCTCATTTGTGTCTGTGTGTGACGTCATCAAAGACGATACTCTTCCTCTATATTTTCTTTTTGCGTCTGTGCGTGACGTCAGTACAGACAATTCCTTTTGTCTGTGTTTTTCGTTTTCGTCTGTGCTTTTCCTTTGCGTTCAGAACACAATCTCTCCAATTCTAATATGCTATTCTAGTACAAACAACCTTAGCAATTTTAACAGAGGAGAACATGCATATGTTCGTTTCATTATTCCAATTTTCAAATATAACAAAATTAGACATGGAAGGGAATTCGGCCTCACCTTCTCATTTTAAAACACAGTCAAAGTTTGTTACATGTCAGTATACACCTCAAAACTTAAACAAAATGCAAAGGATGCTCAGGTCTGATATGCTTCTAAAGCCATCCAAAAATGTTCACTGACTTAGTATAAAAGACTTCTAGCTATCTTGGAGTTTTCGATGCCTTGCAAGGATCACTGATCTTCTCGATCTACACTTGAGGAGTGGAAAAATATTGGGTTGAGCTACACAGCTCAGTGGCTAATATATTTATAGCCATTGGTAATGAGTCACATAATCAAACACATATATGTGTAAACATTCATATAGGCGTACACTTACTATCTCAATCTAGAAATGACAACTTGGCACTTACAACATTATCACAATTTAACACATCAAAATTTCAAATGCACAACCAATGGCTCGAGGGTTCCGTGGAACAAAACAGAGAAACCGAAGTTTACTCCGTGAACAAAACGAGTCCATTTTTCAGATCTCGTGTGCCACAAGTGGGCAGCCAGGAGAAGGCTTATGTCGACGTGCACGCCACTACGAAACGGTTCCTCTCTTGACCAAACACAATCAAATCTCATGCTCAATTCAATCAATCACAATTTGTATTCTCGTGCTTTTTCTTCTTCCCATTTGATCAAAATTCCATGATACAATTTCAAGGCATAGCATAATTATACTTACAATTCGATTATATCAAATGTCATACTCCTTTTAATGCATAACATAAAACACATTATAATGCATTTTTCATATCAAATGTCATACACCTTTTAATGCATAACATAAAACACATTATAATGTATTTTCATATCAAAGAAATTCACAATTTGGCAGTTTATGCATACACGCACACATAGGCACATTGCCCATTACACAATAACTATAAATAAATTACCCACCTATTTTGCTGAAGATCAAAGCTTAAGATTGCCTTTCCTCTTGCTCTTGTGTAAGGTTTTCTTGATTCCCTTCAATAAACCAATTTCTATTTAATCCATATTCAAATGAAACTTCATAAAACTTCAAGAATCAAAGAAATGCTAAAGATGAATTTAAACCTAGCCTACCCATAGTCCATCTAGGTTAGAAACCCCAAAACCTAACTTGGAAACCCTAAGATCAAATGGGTTCCCTTTAACCATCTTCTTCCACATTCATTCCCAACACAAAACCCATTTTCTCCATTTCCATTGTCAAACCAACAAGAAGAAAGATGAAAACTTACCTCCAACGAATTGATTTCCTCTTCTTTTCTTCTTTCTTCCAAGTTTCCCTCACGACTTCCTCTCCTTTCTTTCTCTTCTTTCAAGTTTTTCACTCTTTCCTTCCCCAAATTTTCGTTTTTGTTCCACCTTAAGGCAGGACAACATTTTTCCTTTGCCCATTATGCCCTTAATGAGTGTTAAAAGTCATTTCTACCCTTCATCTAATGCTTCTTGACTTTCTTAACATAGTGACATACCAAAATTGCCCTTATTCCTTCTAACATGTAAGACACTCTTTTCCTCTTCCCATGAATGCTAAAAGTCACATTTGCCCTTATACATTCTTACTACTTTAATCTAATTAGCCAATGTAATAAAATCCTACTAACGCAAAAATTAATTATCTTCCATAATATTTCTATCATGACCTTATAATTCATGCTAAGGTAAAAATTTAATTTCCACGCTTATTCCATAACTATCATGCTTAATTCGACAAAATATTTCAGGGGCCAATAAAAAATCCTAAGGTTACCCAAAATATAAAAGAGTATAAAAAGAACATAAAGAGGCGGAGAAAAGAGAGCTTTTCATGGAGCCACATATAAAACTTAAAAAGAGGATAACAAGAGAGATAGAGAAGAAGAAAGAAAAAGAAGGAAGAGAAGATGAATTTGACTCAATGTGCTTCTCAGATTCGGAGGTTTTTTGATGTCGCTACCTTCCATCGTCTATTCCAAGTTGTATTTCCTTTTTGTTTTGATTTTATTTATGTATAAAATTGAGATAGATAGTATGATGATAGGATTTGGAATATTGATGATGTTCTAAACTCTCCTTCAGGATTTTATTTTTATTTAATGATAATTTAGCCGATTGTGTTTAATGGATGAATGTTGTGATTTGATTGCATTCTTATATAAATCGGTAATAAACTGAGAGGGTGAACTGAATGAAAAATGATTAAATCGGATTAATGAGATATAGGTGAATTAATAGAAACCATGACAAATCATATTGGTAATTGTGAGGAGAGCGATCCCGTGTGATGTTCTGATAGTTTATTAGAGTGCTTCAAATCTAATTAGGGTTTTGGATAATTTGTGAATTGAGAGATTGCAAATTCCATAATCTGATTAAGGTTTATAATTTAGGGTTTAGTGGTTATAACTTGAGAGAGAATAATCAACTTTAGGATCGTCTAGAACTGACACCCATTAACATATAATTAACTAGGTTAGCATTAATGATAAGTAAAATCCCCTTTCTCATAAATTGGTAAATTCCTTAGGTTGATTTCTATTGTGATTGCATATTGCTCAATTGTTAATTCCTTTGTGTTTAATTTCTGATTTAGGTGGTTAAATTCCATTCTCGTGATGACTTTCCATTGCATTGTTTATTTTGAGTTCATATCCTTTTAGCCTTAGATTTGAGGATTAGATTATCCCTCTTTTCGTGGGATCGATACCTCTTATACTACAATCATGACTTGTGCGCTTGTAGTATTTGAGGGCTTACAAATTTTAAATTCGAATGACAAGATAAAGTTTTTGGCGCCGTTATTGGGGAGGTGTAGATTAGTTTAATTCTTATAGTCTAAGGCATTTCATTATCTTTTGTGATTATGGTAACCAATGATAAAAAAAGTATAGAAAGTTTGGGTGAAAAGTTGAAAACATATTGATTTGGACATCATAAGGCAACGATGAAGAATCCATAAAATTAGATATCAAGGAGAGATAAAAAGAACGATCATGGAGGATATATATTATAGGGAGAAAAGGACTTTTACGAATTTCAATGAGCTCCAATTTAGTTGGGGAAATCATCATTTTTATATAAACATGTACACTTCAGAGTGGTAGAACCACCCAGATTTTTATTGACCTAATGATTGTGGTTTTTTAATATTTGTAAGTTTTAATATTTAACCTTGATAATTCACAAGCGTACGGGTCGTTCACGTAGTACCTAAGGTGTCAATTCCACGAGAAGGGTTAATCCAATCCTAAAATCTAAGGCCAAATAATGCGCAATAATCAAAATGAAACTAAACTAAAAGTAGGAATGTAATTCATTCAAATAATTCAGTTCAAGAATCAATCACGAAATATTAACAAATTAGCAATTGTAATGCACACCTTCAAGAATCAACCTAAAGAACAACCAATTGAGAGAAAAGGGAATTTTTACCTATCTTTAACACTAACCTAATCGATTATGAATTATTGAATCATTGGTCCTAGATGATCCTAAGGTTGATTACTCTCTCTCAGGATATAACCGTTAACCCTAAATTATAAACACTAATTAGGTTATAGAAAATTGCAATCTCTCAATTAACAAGCTATTCAAACCCTAATTAAATATGAAGTTTTCCAATAGACTATTGGGAACCTATGTGAGATCTCTCTTTACACAATTTCCAATTTGATTGATTTCTTGTTCTTATTAAATCACCTAACCTGCGTTAGCCTAATTTAATTATTTTTCATTCGATTCACCCTCTTAGTCTATTATCGAACTATGCAACCTTAGAAATCAATCACAATGAAACCTAATAACATAAAACAATAAAAATTTTATTAAATCAAAGGTAAAAACAACCTGAAGGTGAGTTTAGACATCCTTAACATTCATACAATCCTATCATCAACGATTATTCCAATTCTATACATTAATAAAATTGAAAATACACCAGAAGCAGGATCGAAATGGATGAAAGAGGTAGTAACAGCGGGAAACCTCCTATTTTGCGAAGTACTTCGCGTCAACTTCTTCTCTATGTCTCTCTTCCTTCTTCTCTTTCTCAATCTCTTAATGAACTCTCTCTAGGGTTTCTCAATGATGGCTAATGCAAAAGCTCCTTCTTTTTGTTCTTCTTGTTCTATTTATGTTTTTTGTGTTTAGGATTGAACTAGGGTTTTTCTGGGGTCTAAAAGGTCCAAAAAATCCCTCAAAATGCGAAGTTTAGAAGTGGCTATACCTCTGCCTGATGCAGGCCATGATCGTGGCCTACTCTGGTGCTTTTGTCACTATCATAGGCCGTTGTTTCGACTTGAATGTCTCCGAAATTTCTCCATTCTTCAATGTTGACCCTAAAATACTAGAAAACACATCAAGGTACCTAAAAAACATAATATTTAAGCTCAAAGACTAGTACTAACCAATAAAACACTTCAAAAATAAATAATTAACAAAATAACACAATTCTAACCGAAACACATACCAAGTGATTGAATTAATAGCTAAACACATATCAAACGATGCCCTAAAATATGATGCATTTTACATTATCAACATCCCCACACTTAAACATGCTTGTCCTCACGTAAACAAAAAAATCAAACAAATTAAAAAAACACAAAATATGCATATACAATAATGAGGCAATGGCTTAAAATTAGCGAAACAAATTTAATTATAAACACAATCCTTTAAGTTATTCTAACTTATTAACAAGGGAAATCCATGCCTAAATAGCTTAGACTAAATATACAAACTAATCAAAATTTTAATGTTAAATCTGTTCACCTCTATCACTTGCACACACATATTGATAATCATTCAGTTAAAACAAAAGTGTAGCTATTCCTCAGTAGTTTTCATGAAAAAAATCAAAAAACTAACAAGTTTGGTAGGTTTTTATTTGAAAACATTCTTTTTTGTTAATTTTTATTTAAGGACATGAACTTAGTCTTTTTACACGGAGGCAAAGATTTGTGATGAATGTCGATCTGATTACTTAACTAAGTCTTGTTGTTATTAAGCTGCTTAGTTGGAATGTCATTATAGACTTTTTAAGCGAAAGCACATATTTGTGATGCGTGTCGATCCAGTTACATAGCCACATCTCATTCTTAACTAGCTACTAGCTCTATTCATAACCCAAAGGCTAGTGAAATAGTTATTTTAATTAAAATTTATATGGTCGAGAATATCTACAAGCGCACAGAATCGTTCCTAAAGCCTACAAATCAAGTATTTCAAGTCCGTCTCCTATAAGGACTAAGCTACTCAACATTGAATTAATCCTAATTAATTAAACTAAAATAACAAGAAACTTAAAAGATGATTGGATTAGAGCAGAAAATAAATTGTAAAGATTGTAAATAAACAAACAAGGGGAATATGATGATTTAGATTTAAGGCTTTGGGCTTTACCAATTTATGAGATTGATCAATAAATTATGGATTTGATTGAATGATAGGTTATAATAACAATTGCTCAAATTTACTTATATTCTCTCTCAAGACATATGAGAATACCTAACTAGTTGATTACCATCTCTCAATGCGAAACCTAACTAGCCAAATTCATTAAGAACAAGCAATCATAAGTTATCACACAAGTTTAGGATATCTCTTTCTCTAAATCTAATGTGTTTATCTTCCTAGTTCACAAATCATACTTCACCTCTCAGTTCATCATATAATTCCTAAGATTGCATCTATGGTGATCAGGCATAGAAACAATAATGAAGTTCAAGAAAGATAAACATAACTAAAGAACTTTCATTGAAAACTAGTCAATCCACAAAATATAAATCAATCCCCCAAATTATGCCACATCCCTAACCCTAATTAGGATTTAGTTCAAGAACATGATAAAAGAATCCATATAGATAAAGATAATTAACATCCAAGAAAGAGTAGAGAGAAGATTGAATGAAAACAGAACAAGATTGCTTCCAATGCTTGATTGAATCCTTCTTGATCTTCTTCTTTGCCTCTTTTGGGTGCCTCCTTGTCTATGTAGAGCCCCTTCTTTTGCGTCTTAGAAATAAGTATTTATAGTGCCTTGGGCTCAAAGAAACCTAATTTTTTCAAATAGGGGAATAAAGATCGTAACAATGCCGTCAATGTTCGTTAGGTGGACCTTATGTCTGTTAGGCAGACATATGTTGTCTTTCGGAGTGAATTTGGCCAGTAAATATCCGTTAGGTGGACTTCATGTCCACTGGGTAGACATGTGTTGCCTTTCGGAATGAATTTGGGTCCAAATGGCCAATAAATGTCCATTAGGAGGACTTTCTATTCGCTAGGTGGACCTTCTCGAGTTTTCCATTTGTCCATCTCTGTTCATGTCTGTTTAGAGGGACATCATGTTCGTTAGGCGGACAAACACTGAACATCTACAAAAACATGCAATTTTGACCATTTATACAGAAAATCTCTCCTCAAATTCTTACAGAAGTTGTAGAAATCGGAGTCCTCTTCGAAAGCGTACTTGAATGACCTTAATATGACATCCAAAGCAAAAGTTAAGCCTCTTGCCCTAAAATCTATCCATTTGTACCTATTAAGCAATAAAGTTGAAATGTGTAAGAATTAACCAAATAAAACTCAAAATTCATATAGAGATAAGTCAAATTAGTTTCAATTCATCTCAAAATCGTATATAAATAATTTTACTTATTATACAACTTTTTTCTCTTTTTTTAATACAAAGTTTTGCCTACCTTATTGCTTTAGCTAATCATTCTCATGAAAATGTACTAATAATGACACTTATATTGGCCTAAAATTATGAACGAGCATGGAAAATTCTTAGGGTGAATGGAATAATATCGTATCCTAATTAACCGTCATATTTAGCCCAATGTAATTTAGGTCACTAATTTCACAAGCTAATAAATCTTTGTAACCTAAAAGGTTATGTTTAAGGCTAAATCTATCCCGTTAAGTCCTAGCCATTGTCATATTCACACAATTCACATCATGTAACCTAAACAAACTATCATACAATATGTAAAATTCACACTCAAAGTAAAACACCCAACTCTCCCCACACTTGAATAATACATTGTCCTCAATGTGAAAAGGATACACAAACACACTAGGGGAAATAAAACACAATATACAAAAAACATAAGAACAAAATACTAAAAAATGAAAAGAAAAAGGTTAGTACATGAAATCGTCAAGGTGACTAAGGTAGTGATGGTGTCAGAAATAGAGACCAAATATACCTGATGCTAAGCTGGCTTTCCTATCTTATAATTGATTCAGAGAGAGTAAGAGAGTTAATAATCCCAGTTCATTTCAAATTATTAAAATTTTATTTTTGAAATTTGAAATAAATCTAACTACACACCAATTTAAACCTAACTACCAAGCATGCTAATTTATGGTCATTAGCTTGGCCTTTTATCATTGAAAACTTAGCCAGGATCAATTATAAGTGGCTTGCTTCCACCCTTCTCATTCAACATCAATTTTGTAGCCTATAAGTAAGCTACAAATTGGAAAATGATAAAAAGGACAATATTGATAAAGTTGAGAAAACAAATTAATTTTAGTACTGTCCTTTTATTAATAAAGTATCAATAAAATAGGGAATAAAGAAACTTCCTGAATCTTTCATCGAATCTGACAGTTTGTCCTATAAAAAGGTGAGTTGCTCTCTTTCTTCCTTAATCACCTTCGTCTCCTCTATTTCTTCTGCTTCACAAACAGAGACTTTCATAGCTTCTTCAAACTCGATGTCTGTTGTCATCTGTTCTTCATCCTTTTGTTCTTTGGAAGATTCGAACACATCAATTATCCTGAATGAGCTATTATCCTTCAGATTCTTTAATACATGATTCATGTTGAATGTCACTTGGTCATTATTAATCAGAAGGATAAGGTTCTTTTCATGAACATCTTCCTAAGATTTTTCGATGTTCAAATATGGTATATTGGGAACTGGAGAGAAGGAAGGGTTGGCATTCTTTTTTTAAATCTCTTTCTTCATCTCTTGGTCTTCAGTAAGGTGGGGTTCAGTTTGGCTTTCGACTAGTCTTTCTGACTCTCCCCCATTCGTAGGCGCGATAGCCTCATATTGCTCTCTTTGATGTATTTCCATATTACTTAGAGAGTCTTCCACACTTCTCTTACAAAATTCACATGAAAGATGTCTCACTCAAATCTTTAGGTTATGAATAGACAAGGAATTGATTTTCTATTACTTGCTTAATTTGCTCTTCTAGTCTCTTCTGTCCCTCTTCCATGTCCATGAGCTTATCCAGGATCTTGTCCAATTTAGAATCCCATAAATTGGACTAATCTTACTGAAGTCCTAATATATCTTGACGTCCTAAACAAGTCCCTACATTGTTGGACTAATAAAAATTAGGGTGTTTTTGCCACCTCAAAGTGTACATGTTCCAATAAGGATTGTTACTTCCCTAACCATACTATGCTTCATTGTAATTCGTAAAAGTTCCTTGCTCCTTATAATATCTATCTTCCATTATTGTTCTTTCCATTTCTTTTTGGCATCTAGCTCTTCAGATGTCTCATTTCTCATTCTAAGATATCTTGTTGTGTCTCTACCTTATGCCCCAAACTTCTTTCTCTATTTTTTCCTTTTATTTTCTTAAAAAATAAAAGATAGTGAAAAACCTTAGACTAAGAACTAAACTAATCACCTATCTGGCAACGACATCAAAAACTTGTTCATGATTTTCCGTTATATGTAAGTTTTAATATTTAACCTCAAAAATTTGCAAGTGTACGGGTCGTTCACATAGTACCTAAGGTGTCGATCCCACGAGGAGGGTTAATCTAATCCTAAAATCTAAGGCCAAAAAATACGCAATACTTAAAATGCAACTAAACAAAAAACAGGAATGTAATTCAATCAAATAATTCAATTCAAGAATCAATCATAAAATATTAACAAATTAGCAATTACAATGCACACCTTCAAGAATCAACCTGTAGAACTACCAATTGAGAGAAAGAGGAATTTTTCCCTATCTTTAATACTAACCTAATCGATTATGAATTATTGAATCAATGGTCCTAGATGATCCTAGGGTTGATTACTCTCTCTCGAGTTATAACCATTATTCTTAAATTATAAACCCTAATTAGGTTATGAAATTGCAATCTCTCAATTAACAATCTATCCAAACCCTAATTAGATATGAATTTTTCCAATAGACTACCGGGAACTTATGTGAGGTCTCTCTTCATACAATTGCCGATTTGATTGATTTCTTGTTCTTATTAAATCACCTAACTCTCATTAGCCCAATTTAATTATTTTTCATTTAGTTCTCCCTCTCAGTCTATTACCGAACTATACAATCTCTGAAATCAATCACAATGAAACCAAATAACATAAAAAACTAGAATTTTATTAAATCAAAGATAAAAACAACCTGAAGGTAAGTTTAGACATCCTCAACATTCATACAATCCTATCATCAATGATTATTACAATTCTATACATTAATAAAATTGAAAATACAATAGAAACAGGATTGGAATGGATGACAGAGGTAGTAACAGCTGGAAACCTCCTATTTTTGGAAGTACTTCGCGTCAGCTTCTTCTCCACATTTCTCTTCCTTCTTCTTTTTCTCGATCTCTCGATGAACTCTCTTTAGGGTTTCTGAATAGTGGTTAATGCAAAAGCTCCTTCTTTTTGTTTATTTTGTTCTATTTATGTTCTTTTGTGTTTAGGATTAAACTAAGGTTGTTTTAGGGTTCGAAAGGTCTAAAAAATTCCTCGAAATGTGAAGTGTGGAAGTGGCTATGTATTTGCCCGATGGAGGGCCAAGGTCAGGCCTACTTCTAAGTCTTCTGTCATGATCGTGGCATGTAGGCTATGATCGGGGGCCATTGTTTCGGCCTGAAAGTCTCTGAAACTTCTTCGTTCTTCAATGTTGACGCTAAAACACTAGTAAACACATTAAGGTACCTCAAAAACATAATGTTTAAGCTTAAAGACTTGTTTTAACCAATAAAACACTTAAAACACAAATAATTAACAAACTAACACAATTCTAACCTAAATACACACCAAATGATTGAATTAATAGCTAAACACATATCAAACTATTCCCTAAAACATTATGCATTTTACACTTATCATCTAACAATGTAAGTACTCACATGGGACATCAAGACCTATTAGGATTTCAGCAAGATGAGTCTACTTATTGGATAAGCTAAAAGACATGGAAGATATCCAAAAGAGGCTAGAAGAGCAATTTGATCAAGTAACTAAAAATCATTCCTCTTCTATTCACAATTTGGAGATTCAAGTGAGACAAAATTTTGGAGAATTTTGGAAGAAAAGTGTGGAAGACTCTTTGAGAAATATAAAATTACTTCAACTAAAGCAATATAAGCCTATCATACTTAAAAATTAGGAAGAACAAGAAAAACAGTGGGAAATCAAGCTAAACCACATCTTATAGAAGACAAAGAGATGAAGAAAGAGGATAAAGAAAAGAATGACAACCCTTCCTATTATTCCCTAGATCTCAGTATACCATGCTTGAAAATCATAAAAAATGGGGTAGATGTCAATGAAGAGAACCTCATTATTTGGATTATTGATGACCAAGTGACATTTAACATGAATGATGTATTAAAGAATCCGAAGGAGGGCGACTCATTCAAAAAAATTAATGTGCAGGAATATTTGAAGAGAATGAGAGGATGAAGAACAGTTGATAATGGAAATCAAGTTTGAAGAAGTTATGGAAGTCTCTGTTCAAGAAGCAAAAGAAGAAGATGAGATGAGGGAAAATAAGGAAGAATCAAGAAGAGAACAAATCACCCTCTTACTAGGCAAACTACTGCGTTCCATGGAAGATTCAGGGAGTTTTGTTATCCCTTGTTTTGTTAACAGTTCGCTCAAAAAAAGGACATTAATAAGCTTAATTGGTTTTTATAATTTTATCAATATTTTCCTTCTGATCATTTTACAATTTGTAGCTTACTTATAAGCTATAAAACTGATGTTAAATGAAAAGGGTAGAAGTAAGCCACTCATAATTGATCCCGGTTGAGTTTCCAATGATATAAGGTCAAGCTAATAGCGTTAAAAGAAGCACTGTTTTTAAATTATTAGTTATTTCTTTGATTTTAGATAGTTTGAATTTTGTAGTTAGGTTGTCTCAGTTCCAAACAAATATCGTGGAAGAGTAGGGCATTAATTTTGATAAAGTTGGTCGGGAAGGAAAGTGTAATGAGTTGATAATGTTAAAAAGAAGTTAGGAAAGGATCTCAAAGGGTGTGTATAAGGACAAAAGATGAAAAAAATAAGAACTGGTGAAATTATTATAGGTCATAATTATGGCCCGATAGGGTAAATCTATCCCATGCGACTTTTAACTGAATTTTTTGCCATTGAACCCTTCTTTCACTTATATATTCATTTCTAACCTCATTTTTTCATTCACTTTCATTTTAACTTTATCTCTCTAAGTTTAAAACCTCCAAACACTCTCCCTTCTCTCTAACCAACCTTCAAACTTCTAATCTCTTCCAACTTCCACCTACTTGTAATCATTATGCCATGCATTAAGCTTTCAGTAAAATGTAACTAATCATTAGAAAGAAATCAGGTTTCGAGCAATAAGCAAAGGAATAGGGTAGTATAGTTCAGAGCACCCTTCCTAATCTATATAGAACAGGAAGGTATTCGATTCCAAAATCTTAGTGTTAATCAGATAGTAATCCCTAAGTACTTTGATTTTGGTACACTTGATAGGTTATAACTGCGAGATAAGGTCAAAATTTTAGTAGAAAGAATTCAGCAGAGCAATTTTATACACTTCCAATATTTTGTCTACCAGGAGCTCACCCATGAATTCTTTACTTCCCTTCAGTTTGAAACCAGTAACTTTAAGGAAATGTGGATTAGGTTGCAGGGATAACCTTATGAGTGTAACCTTGAAATTATATATGATACTTACAGTTTCCTTAAATCTTCCATTATGGATCAGCATGATGACTTTAATGTTTCCCATTATTAGAACGAGCTTACTTGACTGGAGTAGTTTATGTTAAGAATGCCCACAACAACATTATATGAAGTCATAAGCACTTGTTGTTACTAAATTTATGTGTCAAATAGTCTTTGACAAATCAAAAACCAATAAATGTTTAATGAAGTATTTTTTGTTGTTGTGGTGCATGGGTCACAACGTCCTAATGTAAACCTCCATATATGTGCTAAATGCTATTATTACGACTCTACATAAGAGGAGCAACAATTTGGGTATGGGTTACTTGGTTTATGCCGTTGTTAAGTAATACGATGTGGATTGTCGTGGTCTAACTGCTCACTACCCTAATTTTCTAAATCAACATCAATTGTGACGTGCTGAATTCCTAAAGTCCTATAACATGAAACTCTGAGATATCAGTAAAAAATCTCATATGAAGATTAGGGCCAGCCAGGAAAATTCTAACGTAATGCCACCTCAACAGGCAAAAGAGGACTCGACTAGCGAGGCGTCTGAAGAGGAAGAAGAAACAAAAGAACCTAGTTTGAAGAAGGTGTTTGATACAATATCTACCAACACCAAAGCAATCACAGACACACTTGCAAAAAACTCTAGAAGGATGAAGGAGATGGCCCACACACAATGACATTAGAGCTGGGATATACATCAGATTTGTCGATACTTTGAGGCTCAAGGCATACAACTGCCGCCTCTGACACCATCCCCCCTCTATCACCATAAGATTTCGTTTCTAACCCTTTTCTTTTAAATTTAGTCTTTATTTTTATTTTATTTTATGTTACTTCCTTCCATGTGTATTTATTTGTCTCCTTCTCATATTGATGACAATGTGTTGTTCAAGTATGGGGAGGGTTGTGTGTTTTGATTTATTGCATATTGTTATGTTAATATGTTTAGGTTTCATATCGTGAATTGTGTGAATGTATCGATGGCTTAGATGAAATAAAATCAATTTAATTTTTAATATAATCTATTAGGTTGTGAAGAGTCATTAGCTTACAAAATTAGTGATATGGGTTCTCTAGCTAAAATATGCAAGTTAGTTAGGATTTAGTGTTAGTTATTACCCTATAAGTTGTCACATTCATTCATAATTTTAGGTTTTTTGACTAAGTAGCTTAGCTAGTACTTTTTCATAAAAATGAGTATCTAAAGCAACAAGGTAGGCATTAATTAAAAAAAGAAAAAGTATTTGTAAATTTTAAATAATTAACTATTTCACTGGCCTTTAGGTTATGAATAGAGTTAGTAGCCAATTTAGAACTTGATGTAGCCAGGTAACCAGATCTACATGCATCACAAATGTGTACCTTCGTGTCAAAAGGCTATAATGACGTTCCAACCAAGCAGCTTACTAAAAAACACGACTTAGTCTAGTACCCAAATAGACATTCATCACTAATGTTTACCTCTATGTAAAAAGACTAGGTCTATGTCCACAAAAAGTAACTAAAAAAAGTTTTTTAATAAAACCCTACTGAACTTGTAAGTAGCCTAACTTTTCATGAAAAAGTACTTAGGATTAGTTACAAAGTTTGAATTACCAAATAATTATTAATTTATGTGTACAATTGAAAAGGGTGACATTTGGCTCTTGATTAATATGTATATTTAGTCTAGAGCTCCTAGACGTGAATTTTACATGTTAGTGATTTGGATTAACTTGAATGAATGTGAAGTTGAAGCCATTGTCTTATTATTGCATTATGTGTTTTGTGATTTTGTGTTGTTTGTTGTTTTTTTTCTTGAGGACAAGGAAACAGTTAAGTGTGGGGATATGATAAGTGTAAATTGCATCGTATTTTAGGGCATAGTTTGATATATGGTTAGCCGTTAATACGATCACTTAGTATGTGTTTAGGCTAAAATTTTGTTAGTTTGAGATTTATTTGTGCTTTATGTGTTTTGTGGCTTAGTACAAGTCTTTGAGCTTAAATATTATGTATTTGAGGTACCTTGATGTGTTTGCTAATATTTCAGGGTCAATATCAAAGATCGCAAGAGTTTCTTAGGGAATCCGAGCTGCAACGCAGGCCCATGATCATGGTACGTAGGCCATGATCATGACAAAAGCTCCATGTTTTCCACAATCATGACAAAAGCTCAAGGAATGGCCCATGATTGTGGCCTGGCTCAGATGTGAGCCACAATCGTAGCTTCCGCCAGGCAGACAAGTAGAAGCTCACGAACTTCATGTTTTAAGAGATTTTTTAGTCCTTTCAAACCTCGTAAAAACCCTAGGGTTACCCAAAACATAAAAGAGTACAAAAAGAACATAAAGAGGTAGAGAAAAGAGAGTTTTTCATGCAACCACACTTGAAACGCTAAAGGGAGAATACTAATAGAGAGAAAGAAGAAGAAGGAAGAGGAGGCTTTCTAACGTCGTTGCCTTCCATTGTCTATTCCAAGTTGTATTTCCTTTTTGTTTTGATTTTATTTATGTATAGAATTGAGATAGATAGTATGATGATGTTCTAAACTCTTCTTCAGAATTTTATTTTGATTTAACGATAATTTAGTCAAATGTGTTTATTAGATGAATGTTGTGATTTGATTGCGTTCTTGCATAATAAACTGAGAGTGTGAACTAAATGAAAATGATTAAATCGAATTAATGAGATTTAGGCGACTAAATAGAAACCATGAAAAATCATATTGGTAATTATGAGGAGAGAGATCCTGTGTAATGTTCTGATAGTTTATTAGAGCACTTCAGATCTAATCAGGGTTTTGGATAATTTGTCAATTGAGAGATTGCGAATTCCATAATCTTATTAGGGTTTAAAATTTAGGGATTAATGGTTATAACTCGAGAGAGAATAATCAACCCTAGGATCGGCTAAAACCGAAACCCATTAACATATAATTAGCTAGGTTAGCATTAATCATAAGTAAAAACTCCTTTCTCATAAATTGGTAAATTCCTTAAGTTGATTTCTATTATGATTGCATATTGCTCAATTGTTAATTCCTTTATGATTAATTTCTAATTTTAGTGGTTGAATTCCACTCTCGTGATGACTTTCCGTTGCATTGTTTATTTTGAGTTCATATCTTTTTAGCCTTAGATTCTAGGATTAGAATAGTCTCCCTCCTCGTGGGATCGACACCTCTTATACTACAATCGTAACCAGTATTCTTGTAGTATTTGAGGGCTTATAAATTTTAAAGCTCAAATGACACGATCACCATTGACTCATTATTACATTGTGTGATTTGTGTTTTTGGGTTATTGTTTATTTTGTTTGCTTGAGAATGAGAAAATGTTTAAGTGTGGAGATGTGATAAGTGTAAATTGCATCATATTTTATGGTATAGTTTGATATGGTTTTAGCTGTTAATTCAATCATTTAGTATGTGTTTAGGTTAGAATTGTATTAGTTTGTTAATTATTTGTGTTTTAAGTGTTTTATGGGTAAGTAAAAGCTTTTAAGCTTAAATATTATGTTTTTGAGGTACCTTGATGTGTTTGCTAGTGTTTTAGGGTCAATATCGAAGAACGGAGGAGTTTAAAAGGGAACCCAGGCCATAACACAGGCCCACAATCGTGGCCTTCATGTCATGATCGTGATAGAAGTTCTAGGAATGACCCACAATTATGGCCTTCATGCCACAATCTTGAC
The DNA here is from genome assembly GCA_025629805.1 of Erythroxylum baracoense. Classification (NCBI taxonomy): domain Eukaryota; kingdom Viridiplantae; phylum Streptophyta; class Magnoliopsida; order Malpighiales; family Erythroxylaceae; genus Erythroxylum; species Erythroxylum baracoense. The sequence continues at coordinate 20,404,292 of JAOTAY010000189.1, forward strand.
AGAAGGCTTAGATGTGAGCCAAGATCGTGGCCTACATCAGGCACACGTGCAGACACTTATGAGCTTCACATTTCGGGGGACTTTTTGGACCTTTTAGACTCCAGAAAATCCTAGGATTACCTAAAACATGAAAGGCTATTTAAAGAACAACAAGAGGGAGAAAGAAGAGTTTTTTCGTGCAGCCACACTTGAAACCCTAAAGGGAGAATACCGAGAGAGAGAAAGAAGAAGAACGAAGAGAAAGAATAGGAAGACGAAGCTGACTCGATGTGTTTCCCAAATCAGGAGGTTTTCTGACATTACTGCCTTCCATCATCTATTCCAATTCATTATTTCCTATTCAATTCGAATTTATTTATGTATAGAATTGAGATGGATAGTATGATGATAGGATTTGGAATATTTATATTCTTCTAAACTCTCCTTCGAGATTTTATTTTGATTTAATTTTATTCATGTTGATTTTGTCTTATTTGAATTAGGTATTGTGATTAATTGCATTTCTTGTATAATTCAGTAATAAACTGACAGGGTGAGCCGAATAGAAAATAGTTGGATCGAATTAATGAGAGTTAGGCAATTTAATAAAACCCAGAACAAATTAGATCAGTAATTGTGCAGAGAGAGATCCCGTGTAAGACCCGATAGTTTATTAGAGTGCTATAGATATAATTAGGAGTTTGAGTCTTTTGTTAATTAATAGATTGCAAATTCATAATCAATTAAGGGTATAAATTAGGGTTTAATGGTTATAACTAGAGAGAGAGTAATCTACCCTAGGATCGTCTAAAACTGACACCTCATTAACACATAATTGACTAGGTTAGCATCAATGATAGGTAAAATCCCTCTTCTCATAACTTGATTAATTTCTCTTAATTGATTTCTATTATGTTTCTGCATTGTTAAAAATTTTCATTTCCTTTTTTGTAATTTCTGAATTACATCTCTTGCCAATCAATTTCTCGAATTTACTTGTCGTATGAAACTTTATTTTCGTTATTTCAATTTTCTTAGCCTTAGATAACATATAATTAGATTAGTCCCCCTCCTCGTGGGATCGACGCCTCTTATAGTACAGTTGCGACCCGTGCGCTTGCGGCATTTAAGTGCTTATAATTTTTAAAGCTCGAACGACACGATCAGGCTATTTGGAGGTAATATGTTCCTTTTACACCAGCAATTATATATGCATTCATTGCATGCTTTTAGGTTGTCTATGAGTGGATTTACCATGGAAATGACCTAATGTTAGTGATGGAAGGGAAAACACAGGATTTGCATTTGAATGTTGGGATTAATTTGTCAAGTCTATAAGATGTTCGATGAAATGCTTGTAACGATTTGCATTTGAAAATTGCTCTATTTTGGGTATTATTTTTGCTTTAAATGTTGTTAAATGGTATGTGAATGGTCAATTTTTGGGTGATTCTTTGAGTTGTTTCCATATAAATGGAGTGTTAATTTATATGGGACGTGTTTGTATGTGTGAAGGAAGGGAGAAGACAGATTATTTATTGGTAGTTAGGATTTAATGTTTAAAGCATATAGGATGTTAAATGAAATTCCTCTTATGTATTTATTTATTTTTTTTGATAGGGAATAAATTCTTCTTAACATGTATGCTTTGAGTTTGATAGGTTTAAGCGTTCAAACATTCAAGAAATGAAAAAATATATAGGTCATACTGTTAATGCTATAAACATTCCTAAAATGTTTTGTAAATGTTAGAGTTTATTGAACACTCTTAAATGTTAGGTTCTAGCTTATACTTTAGTGAATATTTTAGGGTTAAAAATACATTTTTTATCTTTTAACTTTAAGAATTCTTCAAACAATTCACATTTGTACTTTAAGAAAGCAATGTAGCTATACTTACTATAATTATCAATGAATATAGGTAAATTTTGTTTCCATTTAATAGGACCTCACTCATGTTCATATAGATCAATGTGATATAGTTCCAACCTCTTTTTAACTTTTTAAGAAGTATTTCCCAAAGGATATCTTAATTACTTCTCAAGTTGTCATGCTTTACACTTTTCTTTAATTTTATTGACTTACAAAATAAAACCTTACATATCATCATTCTCATTCATTTTATTAAATGTATTAAGACTAATATGCCCCAATTAATTTTACCATAACATTGACTCATTAATATAAGCAAATTTGGCAAAGTTAATGGCATTATTGTCTAATAAAGTTAACGTTAACATTTTAATCAATGAAAACATTTTAATTCTTTATGTAAATTTTCATCAATCAAGGTCCTTTAGCATCCATTATCACACTTTCACCATTACCGAAATTTATAGCATATGAACTTACTGATATTTAACAAATTTTAATCAAAGCTAGAAACTAGAAGTATATTAATTATTTATAGGATACCTGTTTAAGTGTGCACAATAACTGATCCTCTTTCTTTTACCTTTAAGAGAGCATCATTGCATATTAAAACTTCTCTTTAGAAGCTCCTATTAAGAACTTTGAAAAGAGACTTATCATGTGCCATATGGTATGCATATCTAAAGTCCGCCAGCTAATAATATGTGCTAGTGCAAGTAAGTAAAGAAACAATATGAAAATATTTTCTTCAGCTTCTTGATCATCATCGTCTAATATCTTAGCTTATTGTATTATCTCTTTTCTTTTTCTTTTGCTCAACTTTTCAATATGCCCATATGTTTACAAGTCTTAAACTTCACATTATACCTAAACTAACAATAGTTGAGAGTATGATTTGTCTTACTATAGTAGGGATAAGTTTCAAACTTACTTTCCTTTTACCCTCCAATATGTTGACCTCCTTTCTTTACTAACTTTTTTCCGTTCTTCTTCTTTCCTTCTATATAACTTGTGCTAACTTGGTTAGGTTTTGTATTCACCTAGAAGGCTCCTTTAATATTTTCTTGTCAACCTAGCATTGTCCTTTATTTTTGAGCTTAAAGAAAGTTTATAAACTCTAGTATTTTGATTTGTGTCATAGCTTTGGACTATTACAAAGTCAAAATCTTAGTTCCAAACTTCTTAGGAATAGTGATGAAAACCTTGTCAACAATTCTCCTATTGTCCAAGAATTCCCTAAGTAGCTTAAGTTGATTCACAACTTTCATAATTTTGCCACTATATTCTTTGATGGTTTTCCATTTTCAATGCCTGAATTTCTCTCCAAAAATTTAGAACTTGAATTTTTATTTTTTAAAAAAATTATACTTGTTTTCTAATGCCCTCTACATAAGCAACAACAAGATTGAGGATTAATAGTAGAATATCTTTTTAACATGATTGAGGATTATAAGTATAATATCTTTTATTATTTTTTAATGGATCCAAATTTCTAAATAAACAAAATGAAGTATATTATAAGTTGTAGGATATGAAAGCATTAATACTAGGAAAAAATGCAATACATAACTTAAAGCTCATGCATATCTGTACCTATGCTCAATTAAAAACTTATTAAAAACTATCTAATTGTTTATTGTCTTTCTTGCAAGCCGTGTTTCATGTTGAAGAGCATTGATAATCCTCCAACGTCATCTGTCTTCCTTATAATTTGTGGTTGTTTGTTTGTCAAGGTAAGTCATTTAACTAAGTAATGTCTATACTGTGACCAATTTTGTGTTATTCTTTGCAATTTTCCCTCTAAGAATGATTGATGAGTTTTTAGGCTAGGTTTATTAGTCTAAGTATTTATTTTTTGGGCATTGTTTGAATTGAAACATGAAGACTTGAAATTCAATGTGATTAATTCAAACTTAGGATTAACATTAGAAGTTCACACAATAGGAATGACAATCCTTTTCATAATAAACCTCTAGGATGGTATATAAGCTGGAAACCTATGATACAACTCCTATAAGGCTTATCAGTGAAAAATTCCACGAGTCTAGGGGCCATAGCGAGAACTTGCTTTCTTAATAATTGATTTAAACTTAGTATTAACATTAGAAATTCACGTAATGGGAATGACAATCCTCTGTATAATAAACCCCTAGGATAGTATATAGGCTAGAAACTTGTGATGTAACTCCCATGATACTTATCGGTGAAAAATTTCATGAGCCCAAGAGTCACAATGAGCACTTGTTTTCTCGATTCATATGGTGTAGCAATGCCATGTATTATATAATGTTTCCTTAAACTGAAACATAAAGACTTGAACTTTAATGTGATTGATTCAAACTTAGTATTAACATTAGAAATTCACGTTATGGGAATGAAAATCCTTTGCATAGCCTAGGATGATATATAGGTTAGAAACCTGTTATACAACTCGCATGAGGCTTATCAGTGAAAAATTCCACGAGCCTAGGAGTTACAAAGAGAACTTACTTTCTCGATTCATATGGTGTAATAATGCCACATACCACAGTGTTTTCTTAAATTCAAACATAAAAACTTAAACTTTTATGTGATTAATTCAAATGTTATAAAGTCCTATTATTGCATTTAGTAATTAAGTTATTAAATTCAATTGTATAGCTGGATGGACAAAAGCTGGATGTCTTATCAGAAATGATCCACTAAGTACTTAGAAGGAGTTAAAATTTTCATGCAATTTGTAAAAGATCAAATGGGTGATGAATTTCGTATTCGTTGTCCATGCATAGATTAATTAAATGTCGACATTCAAAGTCAAGATGTGGTACATAATCACTTGCTAATCTGAGGCATAGATAAATTCTTTACTTTATCATAACGAACAACAGGAAACAAGTTACAGTGGAAGTGTTTGTACAAATGTTGATGATAGTAATAATAATGATGGTGATGATGGTGATGATGATGATAAGATTGGGGAGATGTTAGAGGATTATGAGAATTATATAGAGACAATGAATGATATCGGTTTGCTTAACATAATTGGTAGTATTACAAAAGATAATTTTGGGAAGTTATTAAAGTTGCTCAACAAAAATTATATCCAGGGTGCTCGAATTTCTCACAACTATCTTTTGTTGTCAAGTTAATGCATTTGAAGGTTTATAATAAATGGAGTAAAAAGTATTTTGACATGTTAATTGACTTGCTAAATGATGCATTACCTATTGGATACAAATTGCCTAAATCTTACTATGATGTAAAGAAAGGGACCTGGATTAGGATATATATCAATACATGGTTGTAAGTATGATTATGCTATATTTTAGAAGGATAGTAAAGATCTTGAAGAGTGCCCTATTTGTGGTACATCAAGGTGACAAGTGGATGATAGTAGAGGGAAGAAGATACCGCAAAAAATCTTGAGACACTTTCCTATTAAACCAGGACTACAAAGTCTTTTATGTCAACAAAAATAGCTATAGATATGAGGTGGCATATCCAGAAACGCATTGATGATGACATTATATATCATTCAGTAGATTCAATGGCATGTAAAGACTTTAATGAAAAGTTTCCATATTTTGTATAGGATTGTCATAATGTTTGACTTAGATTAACCTCAAATAGATTTAATCCTTTTGGTAACATAAGTTCTTCTTATAGTATGTAGTTGATAATATTAGTGCCATATAATTTACCTCTATGGAAGTGTATGAAGGAGCATTTTATATTATTTTCTTTACTTATTTTAAGATCTATTGCCCCTGGTAAGGATATTGATGTATACATGAAACCATTAATTGATGACTTAAACGATCTATAGGAAGTTATATTAGAAACTTTTGATGTTGATTGAGGTGAAACATTTATAATGAATGCAACTGTTTTATGGACTATAAATGATTTTCTAGCTTATGGGAATTTGTTTCGATAGAGCACTAAAGGTTATATGACCTGTCCTGCGTGTCACTATCAAACTTATTGAATGAGGCTACGAAGTAAAATATAGTATACGGGACATCGTCGTTACTTACAACATGGGTATAGATGGCAAGGAAGCAAATTGTTTAATGGCAAAGTAGAATTGGGTGAAGCTCCTTTATAGTTATTTGGTGATGACGTGGTTATGCAACTATCACACTTGGGTGACATTACACTAGCAAACACCCAAGTAATAGAAAGTGAAAGCGAAATGTTGTTCAACTCAATTGGAATAAAAAAACATATTTTTCAATTCGACGTATTAGAAGGAATTGTTATTGAGGCATAATCTTGATTTGATGCATATTGAAAAAAATTTGTGAGAATATTTTAGGAAATGTTATGGGAATTAAAGGTAAATCGAAAGTCACAATTAAGGTTAGACTCGACTTGGAAGACATGAATATAAGAAAAGATTTGCATTTGAAAAGAAGAGAAGATGGGTCATACATTATTCCACTTGCTTGTTATTCCATATCCAAAAAGGGGGAAGCAAGCTTTTTGTTAATTTCTTAAATTAGTCAAGTTTCCTAATGGGTATGTATTGAATATAGCCTATTATATCAACGTCAAAGAGGGAAAATTATTAGGGATGAAAAGCCATAATTGTCATGTACTTCAATAACGATTACTTGCTATTAGAATACATGGATGTTTGCCGAAGGATGTGTCCGTAACTTGAGGTCAATTGGGTAAGTTCTTTAAACAATTATGTTGTAAGACACTTAAAGTTGAAGAGCTTAACAAAATAGAAAAAGACATAACTTTGATTCTATGTAAGTTTAAACTAGTATTGCCCCCATTGTTTTTTTATGTTATGGTGCTTTTGGCAATTCAATTACCATATGAAGCAAAACTTTGTGGACCTATTCAATTTCGATGGATATACCCATTGAAAGGTATTTTTTATTAACTTTAAAATTACCTTTTTTTAGAAACTCATTAGTTAGTAACAATTGTTAAGTTTTATATTTTGTTTAGGTTTTTATGCTTTCTTAAATGTTATACATGTAACAAAGCTCAACCTGAAGGGTCTATTGCAGAGGCTTATATAACGAATGAATGCTCAACATTTTGTTCCATGTACTTAAATGACGTTGATACAAGATTTAATAAACTATAACGTAAATTTGATTTTGATCAAGATTGTGGCTTGTCAATTTTCTCCTAAAAAGTTTAAGCCATTTTGTGTAGGAAAATATGTCAAGTTAACTAAAGACGAGTTTGAAATTGCCCATTAGAATATTTTGAACAATTACAAGGAAGTTAACAAATATATGGAGTGTGCATATTACTTTTGAATCCAAATTTCATATTTCAATGTTGTCATTCAATCTATATTTCCTAATCTCAATTTACTTTTTTAATTAGAGAGCACAAAGAGTTGATTCGAAGCAAAGGGATTATTAATATTAAAGAAAAAAATAAACTTAAGTTCCTATCATGGTTTAGGACTCAAGTAAGTTATATATTGATGAAATATTACAAACTTATGAAAGTTTGTATGTCAGATGAACATCTAATTTCATTTTATCGTACAAATGATACGATTACATAACTATAACATGCAAGAGGCAAATTTTGTATTATATTCTTTGGCATGTAAGCCTCATATTTGTGAGAAAAATATACAGGTTGCATTGTTAATGGGGTTAAATTTTACATAAAAGATCGAGATAGTCAACTTAGAAGCCAAAATTGTGGGATTTTTATTGAGGGATGTCATGATGATAATTTAATTGATTTTACAGTGTCATCCCTAAAATAATAGTGTTGCATTACATCAAGAATAAAAAGTTTGTTCTATTTAAGTGCAAATGGTTTAATCTTGTTGACATGAAGGTGAATATGATTATTATTAGCATCAATGTCAGTAAGACATGGTATGATAATGACCCTTTTGTCTTTGCAACTTAAGTGAAGAAAGTTTTTTTCCTCAACAATATTATATGAGGAAGAAATTGGAAGGTTGTTCAAAAGTTTCAACACCGAAATCTCTTTGATTCTTGTAAAAGAGATAATGGTCTAATGAGTGAGGATGGTGATGAATTATATCAAGAAATTGAATCGGAGTTGAATAATAAAGCCATTCGAATAAAAGATGTAGATATATCATCATTCCATAGGAGAGATGTTGATCCCAATATAGTACAAGTGGATGAAGTACAAGCCAATCTTGTTATATAAAGAGATCACAAATATATTTAAGATGAATTTTATGACAATGAAGATACTTTAGCCGAATATAATAGTGATGAAAATTCAAATCATAATGTAATTAATGATGGCGATTTTCAAAATGTTGATCATAATGATTGAAGGTTAAAAAAATTGCTGTTTATATTGATTGTAAAGTGATAGGTAGCCATTTTATTTAACTTATCATTAGCCATTTGTAAAAGCAATGTATTTCATTATGCTTCATTTTGTAAAAGTAATGAATTTCATTATGCTTCATTTTGTAAAAGTTACGTATTTCATTACGCTTCATTTTGTATTTCATTATACTTCATTTGTAGAATTTATGTATTTTATTTGGCTTCCTTTCATATTTCATTATGCTTCATTTTGTAAAAGTAATGTAATTTATTATGCTTCTTTCTCGATACATTATGCTTCCTTTTGTAAAAGTTATGTATTTTATTATGCTTCATTTTCTAAAAATAATGTATTTTATTATGTTTCATTTTGTAAAAGTTATGAATTACGTATAAATTTGTTTATAATTTAAGACCATTGAATCACATCTATTAACTATTATGGTTAATCACTTCTTATTACTATGTTGATTGAAGCAAAAATGCCTCCCTTGTATGAAATGCACGTCACTAAATAAGACTAAAAGCCCAAATTGAGGCCTAACGTTTTTGAGTTTGATCAGTTTAGGACTTAAACTTGTACCTCGATCAATGAAGGTCTAAACTTTCACAAATCTGCCCAATTTGAGGCCTTTTTGGAGGAAAATTAGGAAGTGTCATACACGCGCCATTATAGACAAATCAATTGGTCTTTAAATGTCACATTAAAACACACATGGATTTTTAGAAAATAAAAAATAAATAAATTCATTTAAAGTTTTAGTAGAAACCTAAATTAACATATAATCCCTAAATTTTCACCTTATTTCCAATCCCTTTAAGTATCATTGCCTTTTCTCTGCATTTCCCTCATACTGCTGATCTCTCACGAACTGTCCCCATGATTCTTTCGGTAGAGAAATTTGTTCAAAGTCTCGAGTATGTAGGGGATAAATGAGCTACAATATACGTTTCTTTCCTCGAATCTTGAGTGTTCTAACATAGACTTTTCGATTCTTCTTTTTGCTTCTGTTGGTGGAAAATCTAAGAACTGCTGTTAATGGTTAGATGCATGTGCATCAATTATTCCAAAAACATTGTCTGTAACTATCTTTAGGTATAAAGGCAGAAGATAATAACTATACGCAAAATATTTGTTTCTTTTCACAAACCAAACTCAATCATCTTACAATTACACTCATCACAAAAATAAACTCAATCACCGTATTAAAATTACAAATGGGAGTTTCGTAGTAGAATCAATAATACTCTAGAATTTATTTGATGATGCAAAGCACACTAAACTTTGCAATTGCAAAGTTTATGTCTTTTTGTTTGTCACGAGAGTTTGTCATGTAGTTTAGAACCAATGCTTAGGCAAAGTTCATTACAATATAAATCTGGTTTAGTTAAGAATCATGAAGATTTGCTCAAAACTTTGCAAAGAAAATGCATCCATCAACGAGCTGCCAATTGATCCATAATCCTGTCATTATTTATTATTTTACCCATTTCATCCAAATTCCATAGAGAACTATAATTTTACCTTTCCGTTCATCCCTATTAAGGCTCTCGGGGCTTCATCTTCTTAGTAAAAAATCACGTATATGAAACATTTAGGTCTTTTAGTTCTTATTCATTATTATCTTAAATGAAACCATGAGAATGAATTTATTGAGAAGAAAACGAGTATAAATATAACTAAAATAAGAAAAAAAAATGTTCTTTTCTAGTACAACCTTGCACGACTTTGCCATACTTTGAAAACGCTTATGCTATTGAGTTGTATATGCTGGAAAAAAGATATACCTATAGTTAAAAGTCTTTAAAAAGTGTTTAAGTAATAATTGGTAAAAAAGTTGTACAAATTTCAACAGCAACAGAATGAAGCAATATAACATAAACCAAAAATCAATTTTCGATTCTACATCAAGGACATCGAAATCAAAAACCTAACCAAATTATAAACACATTAACTAATCAATTGATATTATTTCATTTAAAGCGCACAAAACTAACCTAAAATGGGTTTGTTGATAAAGGCAGTGAGTCCGCAATAAAGACGACGATTGAGGGGACAGACAAATCTAAAAAGTGTTTTTTCTGTTTATTTTCAAGTAAATAAAAGAAAATGACTGAGGAAATGTTTGAGAGGTAAATGGATGGATATGTAAATATTATACAAGTTTAGTATGAAAATTTTAAATGATTTTCTTTCTAAAATCTACATGGCTTTATGAAAATTTTAAATGATTTCATTTTTAAAAAAATCTACGTAGCTTTTGTGTTTTTTTTACATGGCTTTTAAAATCTACCCGGACTTTAAAATCTACCCGGCCTCTCTAAATATACTTTTTATATATGGAAATGGCGCATGTATGACACTTCCTAATTTTGGTCCAAAAATGCCTTAAATTAAGCAAACTCGTGAAAGTTTAGACCTTCTTTGAGCAAGTTACAAGTTTAAGTCCTAAACTGATCAAACTCAAAAACATTCGGCCCTAATTTGGGCTTTTAGCTATTAAATAATTGAAAGCTTACTTCCTTATTAACTTTCACTCTATAAGCATGTATTAAAATTTGTAGAGAGTTGGTAACAATAGTACTAATACATGTAACAAAGTCCTTATTGAAAGAAAAATACTACCATATTAATGCTAATTTCTAAAATACGATTCTAATTTTCATTATATTTGTTAGATGTGTTATTTATAGACATAGAAAAGTCAACACTTTTGAAGTTCTGAAGTTATTTATCGTTTCTTTTAACAAATAATCTACCAAAATGAATGTAACATCTTAAAAAATTTTGTAATGTGATTCAAACTGTGGGGCCAAAGATCCAATCATCTCTTTTTGTTCAAAATTGGATAACACATTTCTATAGTAGGAACTAATACAAAATAGTAACAACTTCGTGGCCTAGAAGCCTTTAGGGGTCATTACAAAAAATTAGTATAAAAAGAAACAAGTAATAGGAACTAAGAGCAACTTTCAGGAAAAAAATGCTTAAAGTTGCCATCGCTTCCAATCATCTTTGATAATGATTTGTTAATGTTTTGTCAAATGCTATGAAATGATTTAAGGAATAATTTTACAAGTTCTTTATATTGTCATTCTAATTAGTTTTATTTTATATTGGAAAATCATTAAAAATAATTTAATAATATTATATATTGGAAAATCATTATAGCTATTGAATATAATGGCACCTGGACGAAACAAGGAAAAGAAGGTGGCAACTAGCAAAGATGTTCCTTCCCTACAATGAAGCCAATCAACAACAAGCTCTATCTACCTCAACTAGTGCTAAGAGATCTTCAAGTTTATGAATCTTTACTACCTATAATTTCACTTATTCTCAAATATATCTTTACATGTTTAATGTGTTTTTTGTTATAATTATTTTTCTCAAGTTCCAATAATGGCATCAGAAAAAGACGTAGAGGTATTGATAAAGGTTATGAGTTCCAACATATGAATGCTGCAATAAACAATAAGTTGTTCGTTCATATTGACACCTCACAAGTTCATCTTATTGATAAGATCCATTCAGCAAAATTATCCAGTAAGTTAGAGGTCATTGTCAAGACTGAATTACCTTGCCTTTAACATGCCAAGCAATTGAAGGAAGACAACTTGCTACAAAATGCTCTAGACAAAGTTTCGGTAATTTCTCAATTTATTTAATTATATGCAAATTTTTTACTTATTTAAAGACTAATTTCACTTTTACTTATTCACAGATGAAGATCAATATTGTCAATATCAAGAAGCCTAAAGTGTCAAGCTGTGTGAGTTCACTGTTGAAAAAAAGGGCCAAGGATCATTGTTATCGACTATATAAATACTAAAAATCTTTTCCTTTCAATAAGAAGGCAAGTAGACATCTTCTTGAGTAGGTAACTCCAGAAAATTAGATCCAAATGTGTGATTATTGGTCGTCTGCCAACTTTCAGTTTTGTCTTCTTTCTCTTCACAATTCTTGTTTCACAATTTAATGACAATTTCTTATCTTTGTTTAGGAAAAGTGTGAGAAAGCCAAGTTTAATAGAGGAAAAATAAAAACTCCTCACAACCAAGGCTTCAAATCATTTGTGGTCGTACAAAATGAATTTGTAAGTTCTTTGATTATAAGTTATACTTATATCTGTAAATACAATAGTAGTTATTGTGTTTCAATCCTTTTTTTTCAATAAAACAAAGTCAGAAGGAACTACATGGAGAAAAATGTGATAGGATCACACTCTACAAACTCACACACTACAAGGAGGAGAAGGCCGGACTTTTGAAGAAGTGCAAAATAATTGTTTTAAAATATAATTATTTATTTATTATTAGATTTTTATACTTATTTATTTATGTAGTACTAATTAATAATATTTAAATTTTAGAATAAGATGCAAGAGTTGTTGCAAAGATCATTATCTGATGGAAATGAGCCAAATGTAGATAAGATTTGCAACAATGTCCTTGATACAAGATCATAGTACATCAAAGGTCTTGGGCATAACCCTGAGCCAATTAGTTCATCATCGTCATGACCAGCATATGTAATGACATTTCAAGATGAGAACCGGTTGCTAAAGGTTCAATTATAATGTAATGAAGAAAAATTAGACCGTACTAATCAAAAGTTGGCCAAGCTTGAAAAGATGGTTAAACAAATAAGTGACCCAAATTATGTAAGTAGTAAGGACAATGAACACAAATCTTATTTTGTAAATAAAATTTTTTATTATCATTTGTAAATAATGTTTAATAAAATTTTGTTTTTATATAAAAATGCTTCTAATTTTAATTATTTTAAATTTTATTTTCGTTTAATTAATTATAAATAAAAATTCTAAATATTATAAACAATAAAATGGATTAAAAATCTTACCATTAATTATAATTAAATGAACAATTATTAATACGATTGTTTAGTCAAAAATAAAAAATCGTCACCAAAATTTTTTAACTATGTTCCTAAAAACGTTTACAATAATTTTTAAAATTATTAAAAATTCATTTAAAAATTAAATAAAATCGTAGCTAAAAGGATTTGGCTACGATTAGCTACGATTCCACACCAAATCTTTTTAGCTACATTCAAGAAACCATCACGAATAACTTTTAGCGATGTTCTGAAAATTGTCATTAAATGTTATTTGCTACAAAACACAAAAATATCGCTAAATATTATTACGTAAAAATAAGTTAACGCAGCTAATAACTTTTAATGACGATTTTCAAAACGTCGTTAAAAGTTAATAACTTTTAGCCACAAAAACAAAGCGTTCGTAATAAATTTTAGCGATATAACTAAGATCGAAGCGAGACATGATTTACGACGATATTCGAAAAATGTAGTTGATAATATTTTGCTACTGTGATTTTGCGACGATTCATGCCATAAAATTTTGTCATTGGTAAAAAGAATTGGCGATGACTTTTTGGTTTTTAGCGACGAAAATTTTTGTCGTCAAAAGCTCCTGCTGTTGTAGTGAATGTATCCTTGTAAAAGTATCATAACAATATGTTTTATTAATTATATTTTTACTATATGCATCAAAAAATATATTTGTAAAATATTCAAATAAACATTATTTATTTCTATTCATATATATATCAAAACAAATCAACACAATTATAATATTTTAAAAATTCTTTATCTTATTTACACATATACATATAATAATATTATTAAACATACGTATATTTGTTTATAAACTTTAAAAAATCAATATCATTATTAATCATAATATTGTCAACACTTGAAAGAATATAAACAACTCTTGTCATAAAAACATAACTAATATATGAAAGCAACTGTTATTTTTATTAAAAATTAACGTATGTTATAAAAATTAAGGCATGACATAATTTTTATAATTTATAAATGTACTTAAGATAAAGAAAATTTAAATTTTAAAAAAATTATGTTTTAATTTATAATACTAGTCAAAATTACTAGAAATATTAATAAAATATTCAATTTTTTAATTTATTACAAACTAATTAACCATTGAGATATAAACATTTACGTAAAATAATTTATACGATAACGGATGAAGGATTGAAAAAAGAAACTTAATTAGAGAACCAAAATTTTTACTAAAACTAAATGTTCTTTCTAACCCAAAACTAAGTGTTCCTTTATAGTTATCGCAAATCCACCATACACTATTGATTGGAGAGGGAAGACTTACTTGGAACATGTCTCTAGGTGCCATAATTCATTTCATCTCATCAATGGTCAAACAAATTCACTAGTAAACTATTTACAATGATGAATATTTGAAGTGAGTTAAGAGTTAGACGACAAGTTACAGGAGAAGGGGGAAAAAAGGAAGTTATGGAGCTGAAAAAAATTGAACAAACTCAAACGTTCATTTCCATTCTCTATGCCACCCCTTTGGAAATCCATGATTGTCGTCTATTCTGATCATTGTTTAGAATACCATTCCGTACTGGTTAGAAAACGAAACAGTATATAAGGTTTTGATACCAGTCGTCGATACCAGCTAATATCGGGTGTTTTCGTTTGGTATCGGCCAGTACCAGCTAGTATTCAAAATACCGGTCATATACCAACTAGTACCGTAATTTTTAGAAATTTGAGGACTATTTTCCAAAAACCTAAACTTTTTGACCCAAAACCCCCTCACTCTTGATGCTTACACGCATCGTCTGTTAATTTGATTTTTTTCTCTCTCTTAGACTCAGCTCACCTCCATCCTTTATCTATCTCACGCTCTCATCTTGTCTCTACTCTCTCTCTCTCATTCTCCTCTCCATCTTTGGCAGTGCTCCTCCCTCTCTGGTGACAAGACAACCACAAACCACCACTTCACACGATTGTCATCTTCGGATCTTCCTCCACCACACGCCACCACGAGCCTCATCTAGACGTCCATCAAGCTTCAACCCTCCTCCACAAGGACCACCACTGCACCATGCCACCATCGGCTGCTCTGCTCCTGTCCTCCACGTATCCGTAGTTGCCAGATTTGGAATAATACCAGATCTAAACCTAACCCGACCCAAAAACTGATTGTGAATTTGTTTGGATGTGTTTTCACTTTTCAATTGCATTTTTCTGCTTAATTACATTTGTGTTGTGATTGTGAATGGGTTGGAAGTTGGAATGAAATTGTGAATGGATTTGTGATTTGTCGTTGGTTTGATAATGGACTGGAGTTGAATGAAAGGAGTTTGGTTCATTGTTATGGTTTGGTTGGTACTTGATTTATCTTTAATTTTTTGGTCATTGAAAATTTGAAATGCTCAACAATATGCATCATGCATGATTTAAAAGTTAGAAATTCTTTGAACTTAAATTAAAACCTTAAAATTGAGAATGTAAATTGTAAAGAATTTAAAGGAAATAATTAATTGACATATTCTTAAAATTATTGAAATGGTATTTGGTTATTGTGTAAATAATTAATTGAGTATGATAATAATTCGGTTGTGGTCTTATGGAAAAGCCGAAGAGGAAGTTTTATAATTGTAATTATTGTATAGAAAAGTAGCAAAAAAGGTAAAATCTATATCTGTATGTTGTCTTGAATCTTTACCTCAAAATTAGTCCATCCTATAGTCTTTGCATATTTAAAATCATATTTTATTATTATTCCATTTTTATCTCATTTATAGTACCTTGGCATTATATCTTCAGATAAGTCTGAAAGTTTTTTAGTTCATCTTAATGAAAAAAATTAATCAACTTGTGCATTCCATTTCAAGATATTTATTAAAGGCGAGGATTTATGAAGATATGTCGATGGCAATCATCATATTCCTGAAAATGAAGTTAAGGATGTTTAAGTCATAACTTGAATTTTTTGATTCGTTGAGCCATCATCTTAAATCTTTGAACCTTCAAGCCTATAAAACATAACACTGTACTTCGAAAATCTTTACTCTCTAATAGGAAAGTCTATCTATTTCTAAATTTTACTTTAGTTCCATGAATCTTTACTTCTTTATGCTTAATATAAAGAGTTAAAAACATTATTTATGCTGCATTACCTCATGAAGGACTTAGCATTGCAAATTTTGTTGATGAAACTACTAAATGATTAATTTTTTACAAAACTAATATCTTCATTTATTGTTACAGATAAATGGAAGGAAGTTCAAGTACTCTTGATCAAACAGCTTCAAGAAGATATAATGATCTAGTTTAGGCTCATGTTGCATTAGTCCCAGGTATGAACAATCATACAATTTGCTTGTTTTGTAACAAACATTTGAAAGGTGGAGGAATCATTTGATTGAAGAAGCATTTAACTGGGATTAAAGGAGATGTAATACCTAGTAAAAAAGTAAGCCATGATGTGAATTAACAAATGAAAACATTGCTCGAAGAATATCATCATGAGAAAGATAGAAGGGAAAGGTTAAATTTTGAAATTATTAGTGGAAATTCGTTTGCTAGTTTTTATAGTGATTGTAAAAATATTAAAGATGGTAATGGTAGTGGTACTAGTAGTGTTCCATCCCAGGCTCAGGAAGAAGTGAATGTTACACCTGGACCTGATGTGAGGAAAAGAAGAAGGCAGGTGACTAGTTTTTTTGCGCCATGAATAACTCTAGGAGCCCAACCTTCATTTCGTATTGCAATGCAATTAAGAGATGCGACTCATAATGTCTATATGATAGTAGCTAGATGGTGGTATGATACAGGTTCATCATTCAATGCTTCTCAGCCTTATTATTATCAACCTATGGTGGACACAATAGCCTCTTATAGTCCAAGATACAAAGCTCATTCGATTGATGACTTAAGAGGTAAACTTTTGAGTCATTTAGTTTCTGAAATTAGAAGTTATTTGGCAGAAAGAAGATTGAATTGGGCTACTTTTGGGTAGTCAATCATGTGTGATGATTAGACAAATAGGAGACAAGAGCCTATTATTAATTTTTTGGTTTATTCTACAAATGGCTCAATGTTTTTGAAGTCTATTGATGCATCTGGCCTAATTAGAATTACTGATACTTTGTTTGAGATAATTGATGAAGTTGTGAATGAAGTAGGGTCATAAATGTAAATTGCATAATGATTTATGGCATAGTCTGATATGTGTTTAGCTATTAATTCAATCATTTAGTATGTGTTTAGGCTAGAATTATGTAAGCTCGTTAATTATTTTTGTTTTAAGTGTTTTAGGGGTTAGTACAAGCTTTTGAGCTTAAATAATATGTTTATGAGTCATCTTGATGTGATTGTTGGTGTTTCAGGGTCAATATCGAAAAATGGAGGAGTTTTGGAAGATATTCGGGCCAAAACAATGACCCACGATTATGGCCTGATAGTGCACGATCATGACAAAAAGGCCTGACATAGGCCACAATTGTGGCCTTCGTCAGGCAGATGCATAACCACTTCCAAACTTCGCGTTTCAAGGGATTTTTTGGACCTTTTAGACTATGGAAAAATCCTAGTTTAGTCCTAAACACAAATGAACGTAAACAAAACAACAAGAACAAAAAGAGGGGGTTTTTTTGCATAAGCAATATTCCAAACCCTAAAGAGAGCTTTGTCAAGAGATCGAGAAAGGATCGAAGGAAGACAGACACGGAGAAGAAGCCATGCGAAGTACTTCTTAGAACGGGAGGTTTTCTACTGTTGTTACCTCCGCTATTCCGTTCCAATCATATTTTCTGATTTTATTGATCTATAAAATTGAGATAATTGTTTAGAATAGGAATTGTTGAATGTTGAGTTAGGTCTATACTCACCTTCGGGATTTTGTCTTTGATATTAATGGAAGTTGATTGATGGTGTTTTTATTGAGTTATAGTGATTCAATTTTTTTTCTTAATAATTCGGTAATAAACTAAGAGGGTGAACTGAGTGAAAATCATCAAATTGGGCTAACGAGAGTTAGGTAGTTTGATAGATTAAGAAATGAATTAATTCGGTAAATTTGTGTATTACGAGATCGTGCATAAGTTTTCAGTGGGTTATTGGACAATTTCATAACTAATTTAAGTTTTGGGTCAATTAGGAATTGAGAGATTATAATTCCATAATCTAATTAAGGTTAAAGATTATAACTCGAGAGAGAGTAATCCACCCTAGGATTGTCCAGACTTGGTAATTCGGTAATTTGATAATCAATTAGGTCCATTAAGGTTAGATTAAAACCCTCTTTCTCTCAATTAGTAGTTCCTAGGTTGATTCTTGATTGGGTTGTGCAAATTTCTTTCTTGTTTATAATTTCTGAATTTAATTCTTGAGATTGATTATTGATTGGTTAATTTTTTACATAATTTACTATTTTGAATTATTGTGAAATTGAGTTAGGCCTTAGATTTTAGGATTAAGTTACTCCCATTCGATACCTTAGGTACTACGTGAATGACCCGTGTGGTTATGGTATTATTGAGGTTAAAAATATTAAGACTTATCATATAAAAATGTTCGATCAAGTTTTTACTGTTGTTGCCATGGAGATGATTAGTTTAGTCCTTTAGTCTAAGGTCTTTTATTTTTAAATTAAAAAAATTAGGGCATAAAGTAGAGACACAATAAGACTTCTTAGAGTGAGAATGAAACATCTAAAGAGTTGAATGCTAAGAAGAGATAAAAGAACGATCATGGAGAATGTATATTATAGGGAACAAAGAATTCTTGTGGATTTCAATGAGACCCAATTTAGTTGGGGAAATCATCATTTTTATATGAACTCATACACTCCGAGGTGGCAGAACCAACCAAATTTCTATTGGCCCAATAATGTAAGGACTCACTTAGGACATCAAGACCTATTAAGAATTCAGCAACATGAGTCCAATTCATAGGATTCTAAATTGGATAAGATCCTGGATAAGTTTACAGACATGGAAGAAGGCCAGAAGAGACTAGAAGAGTAAATTAAGAAATTAAGAGAAAATCATGCCGCTTCTATTGACAATATGGAGATTCAAGTAAGACAACTTCTCGTGAATTTTGTAAGAGAAGTGTACAAGACTCTCTGAGAAATATGGAATTACATCAACAAGAGCAATACGAGGCTATCACACTTAAGAATGGGGAACACCTAAAAGAACCAGTGGAATACCAAGTTAAACCCTACCTTATTAAAGGATAAGAGACGAAGAAAGAAGATGAAGAAAAGAATGTCAGTCCTCCTTTTACTCACCAGTTCTTAATATACCATGTATGAACATTGAAAAATCTTTAGTAGATGTCCACAAAAAGTAACTTATCCTTCAGATTAATGATGACCAAGTGACATTCAACATGAATGATGTATTAAAGAATCTGAAGGAGAGTAGCTCA
>JAOTAY010000189.1:20424767-20452678 GCA_025629805.1 Erythroxylum baracoense
ATCCTTGACCCATGGCATACGTGAAGGCCTGGGCAAAAGCCTGGAAAAATTGCGGATTAATCGCAGGCATAGAAGGAGGAATCGGTGGCACGCAATACTAAAATTCAAGAGATTAAAGGAGTGTTCTTTTTCCAAAACTTAAATTAGATGATATGCATTTTGTTAAAAATATTTCTGCCCAAAAGTTTTAAATCTTATTATTAGTTCTGAATTCTAACTTTCTATTTATTATTTAACGGTCTGTGATATTTAAATAAGATTATTTGTTAATTTATATCTTTTTAACATGACAAGTCATGTTACGGATGTGGTAATATTTACATGACCATCAAATTCATCTTGTACTGCATTGCAAAGGCCGACTGCTAGGTGTCGTTGGCTGCTCTCGCCAAGCAGATATGATATGCCAGTCCACATGATAACTTAATGGACTTTTGGAATGGTAGCGTAACTTAGCTTCAGGCATCGTTTACTTTCAATTGGCGGGTTGAAATAAGGTAGTCGAATATACTCGAACTCGATATCGAATCCATTTCTAACAATTGCAACAACAAATTTTCTTTTCTTTCTAGTGAAAGATACATTGCAGATGTTGTATAAAACAAGGTTATGAGGTGGAAAGAGTAGTGGAACTATTTTTATGTTTGAGTGAATATTGTAATACGATTAAACATTTTAGCCGGTAGTAGACCAGTTCATATCCGGCCGTTGCATTTTACGTCCTCTAGTTTGTATATATTCTAAACATGTGGAACAGTTCAATTCAGGGAAAGATCAAATGAATTAGATATGGATTTGGCAACAGTTTCGACTATTCGAGATGCTTGAAAATTAGGAACAAGTATGCTGTAGCATCAATATTTTCAATGTCAAAGCAGGAGAGAATTCTACGTTGAAACCTACAGGCTGATTGTGTTGTTCAGTCACATGTTGTAATTACATCAAAAGGAACCAAACTCCATTCAACCAATGGGTGCAGACAGCACTAGAGCACCATTTGAAGACGTCCATTTCTGAACTCTTCTGGTGTATAAATTTTTCATTTTTTTGGCACCTTAGGACTTTGACCAAGGAAAGGATTAATAATAAATATTCGGCTCCGGCCAGCAAAAGAAATGTTTAGTTGATTTCTTCTTTTATGACGTAACCGGTATCTGTACATGCAGCAGTTCCTGAAGGGAAACTGCCCCGCCACCACTAATTTGAAGGGCCACCGACGCACCGTCACCTACACCGCCAAGTTTCGTTATATTTGCATTCTAACGCAAGTGCTACCGTCTGTGGCCTAGGATTTGGACCATTACTATGGCCACTAAGTATCTGCCACGTATTCAAACAGGACAATATATAATTCTATATTACATACTAAAAGGACAAAAATGGGGGGAGGGAGCGAGACCTGGTCTCCAACTCAGCGCCAGACCAACTAACGTGTTTGACCGTGAAACGATTTAGTCATTAGATACACATTAATATTATTGTTAGCTTTCCAATTATATTACTCTCATTCCGAGTGCGTGCACAACACATCACTTGCGGTTTGCAGAAAACTTTAACTCGTTTTACTCAGTCAACTTAAACAATTTACACATTTCACGCTCTGGACAATAACGTGAATGATCCTCAATCCATTAAAAGCCAAAGGGATAAAGCAAACCAAATATGTTCAAGTCAAGTCAAACCCAGGTCAATTAGCCCGCACGGCGTCGTGTTACCGTTCCTTCGTCCACATGTATTCCCATGTTTCTTATTTAGCCAATTGCAATCACCCTTCGCTTTTGCTTCTTAAGAAACAGAGCAGCAGGAGAAAACTCGGCGGGAGAAGGAAACCGGAACAAGAACAAGCTGTTTGAAACCTAAAACACGTAAAGACATGCCGTGCGCTCTGGCTGGACCAGTATCGAACTCCCCGATATTTCAGCCATCGAGAATTCCCACAATCTTCCGCAAATCAATAGCGTCTCCGAACATCCATGGCCCTCAATCTCCGACGTCTTCAACGATGTTAGTGTCGTCTCCACCTTCTTTAGGATCATCACCGACGTCTCCCTTGTCATATCCGGTTGAGAAAACGAGATTGGAATCAAATTCGGGTACACTTCTGAAGAGGAAGAGACCAGCAAGAATACATATACCCGTGACGAGTGCGTCCGGGTTCGGATTAGAGACGTCCAGAGGAGATGAGCAGAAAGTAGAGGCTGTGGAGGTGGAAGATGATGGATATTCTGTTTATTGTAAAAGAGGGAGGAGAGGACCATTGGAGGATCGTTACTCTGCTTCTGTGGACGTCAAGGGAAATTCTAAACTGGTAAAACTCATATCCGTTTTATTTATTTTAGAAGTTGCTTTGTTTCCTAATGTGCGCTGGAAACTGAAGAAAAATGTAAAAGGCAAAAAAAAAAAAAAACTATAGTTGATATCAAAGAGGCAAGAAGTATGCATTGATAAAGACGTGATCACGTTCTGTCCTTACAGGCTCTATTTGGTGTCTTTGATGGTCATGGGGGTCCAAAAGCAGCTGAATATGCATCCAGGAATTTAGATAAAAACATTATGGCTCATGTATTAAGCGTGGAAGGGGAAGAAATCGAAATGGCAATAAAACATGGATACTTGACCACAGACAGAGAATTTCTGGAGCAAAGTGTTGGCGGTGGTGCCTGTTGTATAACTGCGTTGATTCACAAAGGCAATCTAGCGGTCTCCAGTTCCGGAGATTGTCGAGCCGTAATGAGTCGAGGAGGAGTTGCTGAGGCGCTAACATCTGATCATCGACCGTCGAGAGAAGATGAACGCCGCCGGATTGAAGCCTTGGTAAGAAGATGCGAATATGATGTAGCAAAAGTGAATACTGGTTAACACCATTTTGATAAATTTCGGCGATTTGTCTTCTTTAATGTTGTGTTTACAGGGTGGTTATGTGGATTTTTGTAATGGTGTGTGGAGAGTACAAGGCACTCTTGCAGTAACAAGAGGAATTGGGGATGTGCATCTTAAGCAGTGGGTGATAGCTGAACCCGAGACCAAACTTTTGGAGTTAAAACCTGAATGCGAGTTCTTGATCTTAGCAACCGATGGTCTTTGGGACAAAGTAATTGAGTCTGACAACCAAAGTTGTTTTTCTATGATTCTTAGAATTGGATAGTCAATTTTCAATTTCTCTCTTTTCCAGGTATCTAATCAGGAGGCAGTAGATATAGTTCGACCTTTGTGCATTGGCGTTGACAAGCCAGATCTATTCTCTGCTTGTAAAAAACTGAGCGAGTTATCATTACGCAGAGGCTCAATGGATGACATTAGTGTGATGATAATCGAGTTAGGGCAGTTCGCTTTAGAAGCTAATTGTAAGATGAGGAGCAAGGTGTGACCCATCGCCTGCTTCTCCCGCAAGTATACTTTGAAGCACTGATTCATTAATTTTTAATTGCTTTTCCTCGTTCTAACGACGGAAAAGGCCATTTTAATAGGTTAGATGGTAGCGGTAGAATGCAGAATTGCTCCAGGCGTCTTTTTTGGCTAAAATTTCGAGCCTTTTTATTTTTATATATACAAAATCACATGTCATGTACATCAGTCTCTTCAAAGCTTATATAATTAGACGCTAATTCACAAATGGAAAATGTACCCGGCTATCTATGCGTCGGTGGAGGGATTGGTTTTTTATTTGTGATTGAAAGATCACGTCAGTCTTAATGTTTTTCGTTTTATTTTGAATGATGTAATCTTGTGGTTCCGCCCCGCGTTCAAATGGTTCGTATCTTGTTATTCAATGTCACCGCCTATTGAAACTTTATGTTTTTACTTTTTAGTCTCATAGATTTGACCGTGTTCCTAATCGTACATTTGTCTCGTTGTTATCTTCTAGCCTAGTCAATCAACCCATTTAAATAGATCTGGGCTATTATGTGGAACACAGTATTCAATGGGCCTATGTGTATGATTTTACTTGGGAGTTAAGGGTTGTTTAGTTACACCTATATTTTTTTTGTAGTTTTTATTTTTTTAGTTTTAGTTTAAAAAAAAAACCTATTTTGTTGAATTTTGTAACATAAAAATTGAAAACAAAAACATATTTGATTGAGATTTGTAACAAAAAACTAAAAACAAAATTATATTTGGTTTTATTATCCTATTTCTATTTTTTAATTATTCTCTTATGTTAATAATTTTAATATAATACATTATATTTTAAAATTAATTAATTATCATTATTGCTAAAATTAAAATTTATGCAAATTAAATACAATTAAAAAATTACAAATTAATTGTAGTCGTTCTAATCAATAAAAGATATCCATCATATTATAATTCTCGAAAACATAACAGTACTATCATTTACAAAAGGAAACATAAATCAATTAGAAATAATATAATCATTTTACATTTGTCTAGCAATTTCGTCTTGCTTCCAAGACATACCTCGAAGTAGTGCTGGAGTGATATTATACTCCACTTGAGAACTTACATTTTTATTTTAACTTTTCCTAATTTATTATTCATTTTCAGTACAACTGTTAAATAATTTATCGTTTTGTCCATACATTCTAATATAATTGTGTATAATACAACAAACAATAACCATGTATTTTTATTTCTTCATATCATAACTCGACATGTTTTTAAGTATATGGAATCTTGTTTTTAGAATACCAAAACATCGTTGATTGATTTTGTAAAACAGTCTACTAGTTTTACGCTTAAAAACTGCAAGTATATGGGTCGTGACTTGTGGTTAGAAAGTGGATATCAATCCCATAGGGATTGACGCTTAGGCATTATTTAATTCAGATTAATCTTTATTTAAGAAACAAAATTATTTAATGGAAAGAATCTAGAAAATTAAATTAAAATTAAATGACTAACAATGAACAATTAATAACACTAAAATGCAGAAAATTAGAATTCAAGGTTCTAACAACTAGAGTAGGTTCTAATGACTAGAGTACATCCATTTTAGGATTATCTCCAAGGTCTCGGAAACACATACCTTCATCATCATAATAAATGAGAAATGGGGCACAAAAAGTTGCCGGCAAATCGAGATTACCTTCACCGGAGACTTGAAGGCTCAATTCGTCGATCAGTTTTCGAGTTTCCATCTTCTTTGAAGCCATTAGAAGATGAAAACCTGCAAAAGTAAGAGAAAGAGAGATGAATTCGCTTTTTTAGAGAGAGAGGGGAAAAACCTTACCCAAATCCTTGTATTTTTGAAAGATTAATGCATGATAAGAGTAAATGATTGAAAGATTTATGAAAAGAGATGAAGAAAATACTAAGAATCTAGTGTAAGATGAAGGATTTTAGAGAGTGGGAGAGGGAATTTCGTAGGTTTAGAGAGAGAGGATGTGAAAATTTGAAGAGTGAATGAAAGAAGAAGAGGGGAGGGAAATTTAAAATTTCCCTCGGATGGGATTCCCACGATCGTGGGAATACCCCTCATTTCCATGATCGTGGGTTTTCTCTCTAAAAACTTTCTGGAGAGAATTCCCACAGTCAAACCCACAGTCGTGGGAATCACACCAATTCCTATGATCGTGGGTTAACTCTCCAGAAACTTTTTGGAGAGTCTTCCCACGATCGTGGGAAGCACACTAATTCCCACGATCGTAGGTTGGTGTAACTCTTCCACTTCGAAACCTTCTTCCAAGCCTAGCATGCATTCTCAATGATCCCACAACCTACAAACATACCAAAATAATATTACCAACAAAAAATTTGTAGAGAAAACAAGTTGAAATTCAAACAAACTCCAAATAAACATCAATCAAACTCAAATTAAACCTAATCATAACTGAATAAATCAAATAAACAAATAGACAAAGACAATCAAAAGAAAATAGAATTCCATGGGTTGCCTCCCATGCAGTGCTTCTTTTAACGTCGGTAGCTCGTATGCTTAAGGCGGTTCAAATGAATGGTATGGTGGTAGTGCAGAAGCTGATCTCAAACTTTGCATATGAGCTATCCTGGTATGGATTCCACCTTCCTTGTGGTTTTCCTTCCTTCACCTTCTCCTATGCAATCGTTTCTTTCTAAACGCATTCCCAGGATCCTCAATATCTTCCCATTCTTCTCATGTTTCAAGTTCCTTGATATCCATTTGGGGTAAAGGAGAATGATAGTCTTTCTTTGACACCTTGAAGGTTAATTGCTCCTTTCCTACCCGCAGAGTTAGTTCACTACCATCAACATCAATGATCGAGTGAGAAGTAGCCAGGAATGGTCATCCAAGAATCATAAGGGTTTCTGCATCTTCTCCAATATTCAACATGTAAAAATCTACGGGAAGATGAATCTATCAATCTGTACTTGCACGTTCTTAATAATCCACTTCAGTTGGTACACTGTTATATCGGTCGTTTTCACTAATATCTTCGCGGGCTTTAACTCTCTTAACTCTAACTTTTGACTAAAAGTGTAAGGCATCATGTTGATACTAGCTCCTAAATCCACAAATGCCCTAGCTATGTCGACTCCATTGATACTGCGAGGAATGAAAAAGTCCCTTGGGTCTTCTTTCTTTTGTGCTATGTTAGGATTTCCTTTTGTTATATGCTCCTTTGCCTCTTTCTTGATCAATTCCTTTAATGTGAGTTTTGTTTGGAGTTGATTTGTTATATTCTTAATCTTGTTTGGCTCAACCTCCTTAAAATTCCTCATTGCGCTACTTGAACTTGACTTATGCTGAGCAAAAATAGGATATGGACTTCTAGGTTGAGGCTCTTTGATCGACTCACTTACTAGCTCACTAGAAGGACTTCCAAAACTGTTTATCTTTCTCTCTTGTCCCCGTCTTCCTTTTCATATTCAATGTCATTTTCTTGTGTCCGAAAGATGGCCATGATCTGTTCCTTCAGGTTGAGCTCGGTATTACTTGGTAAACTACCTATATTTCTAGAAGACAAAGAGTTAGCGAGTTGACCTTCTGAACCTCCAAATTGTGGATAGATGAGGCATGATTCTTTATAATCTGGTCAACCTTTGCTTCCATCCTCTTCTGACTTTCCTCCTAGCTGGCGAACATCCTCTTCTAATTTTCTTCTTGAGCTACTAGTTTGGACCCCAAAACTTCCATCATCTTGTCTATTTTTCTCTCCATTGATCCAATTCGATTTTGCTGAAATCTTGGAGGTCCTTGCAATCTCACTTGGCCATCTGCATTGTTAGTACTCCAAAAAAAATTTGAATAGTTTTTCCACCCTGGATTATAAGTGTTTGAGCACGGGTTATTACCTCTTTATGGCTTGCCGAGGTAATTTACCTATTATGTACCATAGGCTCCCATCAAAAAACCCTTAGCTGAGCCATGATTATTTTTTCTGCATAGCTCACATTGTACTTGCATCATCTTAGCTATAAATGAAGATGCTCCTTGCATGTTGTTCAATTGCTTCGTAAGGGCTGTAATTTGTGCCTGCAAAGTAGTAATAGAGTCAATAGGGATCATACCTTTTTACTCATTCTGTCCTTGTCTACTTCTCTTGCTTGACCATATGCAACTACTGCTCGCCAACTCCTCCAAAAGTTCATAAGCTGCTTCAATAGTCATCCTCATTAAAGAACCTCCAACTGCTGCATCTATAGTTCTTCTCGTTCTCGGATTCATGCCATTATAAAACGTCTGTAATAGGAACTCCCTCAGAAGGTTATGGTGGGGACAACTTCTCTATAGTTCTTTAAATCTCTCCCAGGCTTCATAGAGAGATTCCCCATCTTTCTGTTGGAAATTCGTGATCTCCTTTATGATCCTTGTCATCTTGGTCAATAGAAAGTACTTCACGAGGAATGCTTGGGCTAGCTGCTCTCAAGTAGTGATTTACCCTGAATTAAGCAAGTTATACCATGCCTTCGCTTGATCTTTCAACGTGAAAGAAAATAACCTTAACTTTACCGCATCATCGAACATTCCATTAAACCAGAAAGTGTCGCAGATCTCCAAAAAATTAGCAATGTGGGCATTCAGATCCTCGTTGGATAGCCCATAGAATTGTACACTATTCTGCAATATGTTGAGGAGTGCCAGCTTGATCTTGAAATTCTTAGCTTGAACTACAAGCTTCGCATCTCATTGAGGAATAAATCCTGGCCTCATGAAGTCCATCAATGTTCTCTCAGCTCCTCCTTACTCTCCTTCTTAAGCCATATCTCTTTGTGTAAGATTTCAACGCTTCATTCTCCTTAACTCTCTTTCATGTCTCTTAATAATAGGAAACTCATCTTCACTAAATTCTGTCGATCTTCACATGCTCCTTGTATTCATGCACTTACAAATACACAAGGAAAAGTATAAAAAACTCTTAAATTAAAGTAATCTAAACTAAACAAGATGCTAAACAAACAATCCCCAGCAGTGGCGCTAAAACCTTGTTGATTAATTTTACAAAACAATTTACTAGTTTTATGTTCAAAAATTGCAAGTATACGGGTTATGACTTGTAGTTACAAAGCGGATATCGATCCCACAGGGATTGATGTTTGGGCACCACTTAACTCAGATTAATATTTATTTAAGAAACGAAATTGTTTAATGGAAAGAATCTAGAAATTAAATTAAAATTAAATGACTAACAATGAACAATTGATAATACTAAAATACAGAAAATTGGAATTCAAAGTTCTAAGGACTGAAGATCACTTTTTTTTTCTGTTTTGTCTCCCTCCTATTTTATTAATCAAATTGTGTCTCACCTAAGATATTCGAATGCATTAACTACCTTCTCTCAAGGTGTAATTAATTATCTCTAATCAAATTAAATGAAATTGATTAAGCAATCTCTCAATCTACCCAATCACTACACTAATTTAACTAATTATTAAGTTATCCTATAGGTAATCAATTAAATTAGCTAAGATCTCTCTTTCAACTAATCAATCAACGTGATGAATGTAAGTTTATAGAACGCCACTCTCGTTCTACAATCCTACACAAATTACCCTACTCAATCTCTCAATTTATTGTAAGGTATAAACATAATCAACATTCATCAAAGACATCTTTCATTCAAATCAATAAAATAGGAGTTTAACAAAATAGTTCAAAAGTAACCCTTAAAACTAAATCAGCCACTCATGGTGTCTATAACATCACCAACATTTAAATATTCCATCTTACAAAGATTACAAGAGATAAAAATGACAGAAAATTAAATAAAGAAAACTTCTTCTCTTCTTTGCCAAAATCTAGAAATTTTGGTGTTGATGCGCTATTCTCCCAATTGTGATTGATGATCCTTAAATCTCCACCTTCCTCAAGACTCTAAATCTATATTTTTCACTCAATAAGGCTCTTCTATATAGAGGGTTCACGTCCCTCCTCTTCCATAGGAGTTTAATATCTTATATAGTCCAAAAACCCTAAAGCCCTCGTATGTTCTAGGATTAAACTTCCCACGATTGTAGGAATTGGCATGATTTCCCATTATCCGATTCCCACGATCGTGGGATCTTACAATATAATGCTTCCTCTTCTCTTCTCCTCTTTGGTCTTTAGCTCAATTTCTAAGTTGCTCAATCTTCATTCCTACATAAAAATAATCAATTCTTACCCTAAATTAACGTCAAATATAAAAGAACAACAATGAAGATCAAAGAAAATGAAAACATACAAAATGAATCCTAAAATACAACAATAATAAACTATTATGCAAGAAACACACGCCAAATACTTAAAAAAACATAGACTAATGCGCAATTATCAAACATCTTTCAATAATATTTCTTAATGGAGAATGCTTGTAGTTAAACAATTCTTGTGGATCTTGAGGTCTTCCTCTGCCTCTATAACCTCACAAATAATATATTTCACCTCGGTATGGTGAAAGAAATCCATACATGTTAGTGTAGACTGAATCAACTATGTAGTACTTACCTAACATATAAAGAACATTATATTAACAAAAAGATATTAAAAATAAATCATAATTACTATGTTTATTTTAAATAATATAATTCACTGTTTTTAAAAGAACTCGAGAGTCATTTGCAGTACCTTCCCATCCAGCCATTACATACGTAAAATGCATGTCAAATGAGCAACAACACATAATATTTTTGGGTTGGATTAATTATTTTGCCCCTTTATAGTATTTGTCCATCGGTCGGAACATATGCATCAATATGTGTACCATCTATTTCTCCTATACAATCCTAAAAGTTAAAACATATATTAAATAATTATTAATCATAAGGACATAATAAAAATAGTAATTAAATATATAAATGTACCTGAAAATATGGAAAGAATTTTGAATTATATTGAATCTCAAGAGATGTATTAGTAAAAGATGATGGAGTAATGACTCTTTTTGTGAGACAATTAACTACAATAAGACTTTATAAAAGTACTTCGAAATTGTCCAAGTCGAATGTTGAAAGTGTTCTGCATTGACTCTAGTTGTCTCACTATACCCTATAGTCATTAAGAAAATTGCTACTTGTTCCTCCGCAGTCAAATGACTTATTGCTTTTAATCCTCCTAAACTCTTCAACTCATCGCGTAAGCTCAAGAAAATTATCTTTCTCATTCTTAAGTTTTCATAAATCCTTGTATGATTCCCATTCAAAAGTTCTAATATCCAATCATAGCCTGGTAGAGCATAAGTTCTACATGGTTGCTCTTATAAATGAAAATATTTGTTCTCTCCCCTAGCTAAAGACATAATGATTACCTTCTTCTATTCATCATCAGAATCTGATACGAAATCTGATAAAAAATATCAATGTATCGATAATGACAACATTAAATAATTAATAAAACATTTAATCAAAAAATGCAATTTACAATGCACACTTGAAAGCAACTTCCTGGGAACCAAAATGGACAATCTATAACTTTAGGTTGAGAGTGGGCCATGCAATGCGACAGATGATCAAGACTTCTAGTAATAAAGTCCTCTTTGAAGAAAGGACATCAAGTTCAAAATGCAACAGTCAGACCAAGGTCTGCTAAAAAGAGGAGAGGTAGTTATTATGATAATGACATGTAAGATTCGATGGCAACACAAGTAAATCAACTAAGGAAATTATCCTGGTTGAATATGTCAAAGAATGAGGAGGGATATTGTTATATCCCACACCTAGGTGATGAAGTTGTATATCTAAGATAGGTATCACATCTTTTTCTTTCTGGTTTTCTTTATATGAATGCAACTTCAATTATAATTTACTATAAATCTTAATTTAGAAAGAAACTAGTCAAGAAAAAAAGAAAATTTTGACAACTTAAGGAGTACAAAAACAAAAACTAGTAGTAATATCCACATGGTATACTTTAGTAACTGGTTATATAACTGAAGAACTCGTAAGAGTGCAATAGAATTGTGAGTCTAAGACACTTAAGCTAAGGTTCTATATGTTGACAACTTATAATTGAGAAAAATTCTTCGTGCACTATACTTAGCATTGAATTATATAATTTACAAGGGACCTTGTCGATAGTTGTGGGCCAAGGTAGACATTAAAGAAGATGTAAACATGTTTTATGCTAATTGTAATCAATGAGCCAATGTTGCTTGGTATCTAATATGTCAAACAAAACGTAAACAATAGGCTTTTCAATTATACCATTTGATCCTCATTGAAAACTACATCTTGTGGGCTAAAATGGGATCTCAGCTCCAAGATTTAAGGAGTAATAAAAGTGACAATTAAGGGTCACCTTTCACAATTGAAAGAAAGCAAAATTAAATGTAGCTATAAAAGATATAACTACAAGCTTTGTATGATAACATGTATTAATCAACAGCAGTAATACCTTCTTTACATGGCAAAATGATTTCTTTGCTAACTTGTTTTTCTACTTATAATTAAGTATATATATCATGTTGCGGTTATATGATGTTGCTATAAGTAGAAACTGGACAAAGGATGATGAATGCCTGGTGTGGTGGAGGAACATAAATGGGGAAGACAGTAGTTAGTGGGAAGGTAAAATTGTTTCCTCACAAGAAAAGTCAGACAACTTTCATGATAAGCTTTGGGAGAAATACCATGTTCACAAATGGAGAAATACTTCAAAATGTCATAAGATAAATATAGGATCTAGAAACTAAACGGGGCTTCGAAGAAGTTAGATTTCTTTAATAAGTAACTACCCTTTGCACCCTAGTGGGAGGTTAAAGATCAACCATTACAGGAGCTTGGACGTAGTAAAGCATGACGTGGATGTTATGATGAAAAATGTTCAATCTTATTTTGTGAGAAATGATGAGCTATCCATAAGCTACTGGACTATTAGTCCAAAAACTATTAGACATTAACACAGAATCTACGACTCTTAAGTCCAGAAGCTACTGAACTTAGTAGCTACTGGACTATTGAACTTATCAAAGGTCTGATATAAAACTTCATCAATCTTGACCCCTGAAGCATAAGAAGGGCTCTCTCGTGAAACAATCATGAAACAAAACATAGTTGATGAATTAATGAATTAATTTTAATTATGCTACAGTAATATGTGCATATTACTATAGCATAACTCTCATTCTCTTTTGTGTGAATACTGGAACATGAGAAGAAGGTGGTTTTGTCATTGTATATGATGCAATAAGAGACAAAAAAATACATTGTGATAAAAGAATACTAGAACATGAGAAGAAGGTAGTTTTGTCGTTGCAATAAAAGCTAAATGATGCAATAAGAGACAAAAAAAGATTGTTTTTTTAAGACCAAAGCCTGACTCTATTCTCCTAAAGTAGACGGTTAGAATGACCAACCAAACCTGCCCTCTCATAAGCAACACAAGAAGGGCCTCTCTTATGAAACAAAAGTGTTGATGAATTAATGAATTGATTTTAATTATGTTACAGTAACATATGTATGTTACTGTATGTTACTGTAGCATAACTTTCACTTATCTTCTTCTTATTCATGCCAAAGAAGGTAATGGACTTGTTCATGTTTCAACGCAAATAACAGTAATATTTGTCAAGCAACAGGTTAGAAAACACATATAAGCTGATACAAAAATAAACATAGAAATCACAGACGAGAAGATGCAAACACTGAGAAGACGACAGAAGACATAAAGATGATAGGTTTTTCATTGATTTCTATGTTTAGAGACCTTTTAACACAAGCAACAGAAATAAAGGAATAGAAATAAGGAGAAATCACAGAAGAGGCTGAAGAACTACAGTCGATGCAGTAGGGAAACTTGTTTTTGCAACATATAAAAACTTGTTTTAAAAATACACGAAAATGTCTTTTTTACATTTTCAAAAACATTGTTACTGTATTTTTACTTTTAACAATGAAAAACGAAAACCACTTCAACTAAAAAAAATTTGGAGTCTATTTTATTTTTTCCTAAAACAACAATGAAAACTAAAAAAAAGGGAACCAAACACCCCTTAAGTTTAACACTCCATATGCAATATGATACTATTGATTCTATAAATAAAATAATTACTTCTTTGTTCGAAGAAGTTATTGATATTATAACAAATGATGATAATTTGAAGAAAGAAAATTTGTTTAGGATAACTTCAATCTTCGATATC
Source organism: Erythroxylum baracoense (assembly GCA_025629805.1). Classification (NCBI taxonomy): domain Eukaryota; kingdom Viridiplantae; phylum Streptophyta; class Magnoliopsida; order Malpighiales; family Erythroxylaceae; genus Erythroxylum; species Erythroxylum baracoense. The sequence continues at coordinate 20,438,267 of JAOTAY010000189.1, forward strand.
TTGAAAAGTTTAGATTTGATAAAAGCTTATATTTTATCTCGTTCTTAACTTTATTTCAAGATTTTAAACGAAAAGATTTAATTAAAGATAGAAATAGATAATATTATATTATTTATATGATATCTTATGCCTTGTCTAATACTTATTATACAAAATGCTTTGAAGACAAAGATATTAATGATTTTTCAAAATACGTAGAATCTATCCTCCTTATATAGTAAATATAGAGGATCTTGAAAATGATTTTTCATTAGATTCACAACAAAAAACCTTACTAATATCTGACAATAGATTATTACCTCGATTATCTTATTCTGAAACCCATGTTTCAAGTAGTACAAGATATACTAATAATTTAATAAGATTAGATAAAAAGATAAGTTCTAATTATAAAATAAAAGGAGAATATTTTGATGGTACAACATGTGTTCCTTGTAATATTTTAATCGATACTAATGCAAGTGGAAGCTACATTAATCATAATCTAACAAATAATTTGATAAATTTCCACTTAAGAGAATCTTATCAATATATAAATTTTAACATAGACATACATCAGATAGACACTTCTATAGAAACTACAATTAAAATAGGAGATAATAAAATACCTATAAGATTATTAATAGAAAATGAAGGATTTAATTTAGAGATAATGCTAGGAACTAGTTTTCTTGAGCAAGTTCAACCTTATAAAATAACTCAATATAGAATACAATTGTAGCAGTATCTTTTAAAATATTTCTTTCTCCAACAAATTCTAATCAAATGCCTCAGCTGCTCAAGTTATTAAATCGCCTATATCAGTGTTAGAGTTAAATATAGAATTCTTTGAATAGTCATCCAAAATTTTCCAAAATCGAAGCGAGCTATTTATTAACATTTTTCCATAAAAATTGTTTAGTTGTTTCATAATCCATTTTGTTAATAGCAATAGCAACTTGAAGAGTAGTTTCCCATTTATCAATTGCTTCCTCTATATTTTGGATACAATCGGTAGCGACATATATTCCAAAAGGATTTATAGATTCTATTCTCATTTTATCAATAAGAGAAAACCCATCTTTATCTTTAGTTATCATATGAGTTCCAGCATATTCTTTATTAGGTCTACTAAAACTTTGAGAAGAATATCTAGGGGATTTTGTGAAGTAGTAGGTATATCACTAATATTAGGGTTCAAATGAACTTCTTGTTTGAATGTATCATGTTTTACATGAATTAATGTTTTTAAGTTTAATTTTTCAATTTCAGAATTAGAGTCTTGTATGAAATTTTCCATTTTATCCATAATTAGGAGGTATTTTCATTTGTAAAATTAAATATCTTTGATTTGACCTTGAACAAAAAAGGACGAAGTTATGTGATATAACTTTAACCATCTTGAAAAATATATTTGCTAATTTAATTAATTTCTTTATCCATAAAATTTTCAATTATTAAATTTTGAGTGTACATTAGATAAATTGTTGGTGTATTTAATAACTATAAATTATATATTTAAAAATTAATAGTCTAAAAATAAGTGAAAATTTTAATTTATCTAATACTTATAGATGTTAACATGTTTCTAATTGTCCATCTTTTTTATGATTAAAAATGTTGCAATTTCTTTGATCATGATTCAAAATTTTAATTTCTTAATTTAAAAAATTCTTAGAAAAATGTACTTAAGTTATTCATATAAATATATTTTAATGGAAAATTCGTTTATTGACAATCAACAATATTTATAATCCATATTTTTTCTTCTTAATTGTTTGACCTTTTTATTCTATTTTTATTTTTATCTTTAAATTATATTATTTTTAGTCTCTTTTCTTTATAATAAATGGATAAAACATTATCATTTGTAAAGAAAGAACTATTTAAAAAGAATACGGAGAGAGACTTTTGTATAATATCTTTCTCTAAACAAATTTGAAAAATGTGTAAAGAGAGAAATTATTTTTTAAAAATTGAAATCATAAGAAGAAAAATTAAAGAGAGAGTCTCTTTTTCATAACATAAATATATTAGAAAAGAAAAACTAAAAGAGATTTATGAAAAGAGAGTGTGTGAGTTTTTTTCTCTATAAATAAAAAAGGCATGAGTAGTGCTTTTATCATGTATATTGAGACCATATTTTATTAAATTAGCAACGTTGAAGTGATAAAGGCGCCTAGATTCAATAATTGTTTAAGCCTATATTGAAAATTACCCTATCATATTTTATGCTTTAGAGTAACCAAATTTGGGCTTTAGCCTTTTTTTATTAATTATAATCCCATTATTAACCTTTATCTTATTTTTCCTGAAGCCTTTTTATTAAATTAAACCCTTAAGTTTATTTACATTACTTTTTTAAAAAATTTGAATAAGGATTGAATTAACTATAGCAAAGTTATCTCAACATTACAATGAGTTCACCAAGAAATAAATTAAAAAACTAAATACAAAAACAAATTGTAAAGGAATATGAAATTTAACAGTAGTTGTTACAAATTCCATTAGGTCTACATTTTTAGGATAAAGCATGCTGATTAAATTTAGCTATCATAATGGCTTAGATCCATTTAATGGTGTCTTTAGCTAGGTTGTATTTGTTAACTTTCTCATTCCTGTAGCTCCTCTTGTTTATTTCCTTCCATATTGAATAAATAGTCATTGTGAAGGTAGTTTTGTACATTGGCACATCTTGCAACCTCTGATTAGCAATACAAATGATCCAATTTAGGGTTGAAATCCAATTATAATTGAGGTAGGTGTCAGATAGTAAATGTAAAACTTTGTTTATCTACATTAAAAGAATAAATGTTCTTGATCTTCTTCAGTCTCTTCACAAAGCACGCATATTGGGTTATAAATTCCAAACCATTTATTTTTAGTACGAATCCTGTTCTTTACAACCAACCATGTAAAAATAGAAGTTTTTTGATTGAGGCAACGTTTCTAGAGGAGATTGAATATAGCAAGATTTGCTAGTAAAAATACTTTAGGCATTTAATACCTAAGTTACGAAATCTTACCTATGGCTGTTAGTGATCTGGGGTAGATAAACCCACTATTAAATTAACCTGCCCATTGCATTTGATTCATTAAAGAAGATGCTTTGGAGTTGAGTGGAAGCCTATTCTTAAGATTGGATGATTCGGTCCTTTTATTAGAGGACTACGTTCTATCCAGTTATCGAACCATACCCAAATATTCTCACTGTTGCCTAAAACATGCTTAATTAAAGGAAAACCCTCTCGTCTTATTCTCAACATTTGTAAGAAGAGCCAAGAGTACTACTCCTTAAAGATAGGTTTTTTACATTACTTGATTGTTTGAAATTTGAAATTTTAAAAGATATAATATTTCTTTAATTGTGGTATATGATGAATGATAAAAAATATAAAAAAGAAAAAGTGAAAAAGTATGTTGCGAGCATAACAAAGTGTATAATACTAATGGATTTATAATGCAAGCAACTATATTTAGTGAAATAATTAGTTTCTTGTAATGTTTCCTTTGTAAACTTTCTTCAAATTTATCACCTTTTTATTATTCCAATTATGCCTTACCTAAGCCCTATTAAACCTTTATAAAGAATTTTTGATTTTTATTTCTAGTTTACTATGTGATAATATTTCAAGCTTATGGTTAAGAGTTTTGCTATGCATTGATTTGAGAGTTTGATATTTTTCACCCTAAATATGTGATTGTATTGAGTGAAACCTTGGTGAGGGTGTAAAGATTTGTGCTTTTGATTTCAAAAAAGATTATTGATTTGATTGCTGGTGATATTAATTGTGAAGTTAGTTTTAGGATTACTTGACTTTAATTGTATGTTAATTGGATCAATATTATTTGATGATTAGAGTATGGATGGACAAGTTGAGGTTAAGGATTGATAGATGTTTATAAGATTGATAAGTTTGATTCTAATTTCCTTAAGTACAAGCAAAAGCTTAAGTGTGGAGATCTTTGATAGATGGTTATATGACTAAAATTATACACTCATATTTAATATGGTTTACTTGTTAATTCATAGTTTTGTTGTATATTTGAACTTAATTTATTCTTAAGTGCATTTGTAGGTTATAATTGCCTTGATGGATGAAAGGGAGAAGAATTTAGATGAAATTATGGTATAAAACGAATATTTAAATCAACTAAGGACCTTCATTATACTATATATGTCTTTGTAAATGTGTAAAGATGGAAGACTTTTAGTTCTGGTCATGTAAAGTTACACACCTGTGTATGTTGATATACATAATTGTGTATGTTGCCTGTGTAAGTCTTAGCGTCTGTGTGAAACAAAAAATTTAGGTGTTTCTAATTATACATGGTGATGTGAGGAGGACCAAGGTGATACTAAATGGACCAGGCATGGATGTCAGAGGCCCAAGGAGCTAGCTTGTCATGCTAGAAGGGCCCATGACCAAAGCTAGGGCAAAGAGACTTAAAGAGGCTCTTTACACACATGTGGGCTTCTATTTGGAGAGGGTGGAGAGTTCCAAGCCTATTAGAAGAGAGTTTAGTGGGTTACAGCCTAAATTAATTTACTTAACCTGAATCCTTGGACCGGGCACACTTGAGGTTTGAAGACATGAAGACTTGGGCTAATTTTAATGTTCCATCACTTAAGTCTAAGAGCAATTCTTACTTATTTTTGGACCTTTATTTTATTTCTAGCTTCCATATATTTTAGCCCAACCTTTTATTAATTGACTTAGGTATAAATAGGCTCATTAAGGTTAGAAATAAGAAGATTTTGGTATTACTATTATTGTAGCCGTCGACTTTGGTGAGGAATTATCCTCTTGTTTTCATTTCACATAGAACCTAATTCCACTTATCAAGTGTTGAATTGTAGCGTGTTAATTGGTTCCTTTCTCTTGGTTGATTTTGATCATCAGGATTGCTTGGAACAAGTTTCCAAGAGGTTTCGTAGAGATTAGCCTTGCGCATCCATTAGTTTAGGGTTTTAAAAAATTATGTTCATCTTAATTCCTTTATAGTCGAATTCAATCCTCCAAGGAAAAACCACCAAAACTTCATCCATCTAACTTAAACCTTCTGTGGTGTAGGTTATTTTTTGTATCAGAGCCTGGTTTGGAGGTGAATTCCTATTCAACTCCAACGGCACCATCATCATCAAGTTTGTCATATTTTCATCAAAACTCAAGTGTGATTTTGGCTAGGTTTTATCTATTCTTCTTGATTTTTCTTTGAATATTCGGCCTATATAAAAAAAGAAAGAAACGTAAGGAAAAAGAAAGAACAAATAAAAAAGAAATAAAAAGAAAAAGAAAGAACAAAAAAGGAAAAAAGAAAGAAAAGAAAAGAAAAAGAAAGAACGAATAGAAAAAGAAAAAGAAAGAACAAAAAAAGAAAAAAGAAATAAAAGCAAAGAAAAGAAATAACTATTTGTGCAAATTGTTGTTCTTCTATTATTGAATTGTATGTTCTTGGAAATCCTTGTTTTAGCTCGATTTCAGGTAAATTATGTTGAACTCATTGTTGAGAATTAGTTGCCGGATTTCACGCCCATTATTGAATCTACTGATTGGTTGGAGATTGGTTCCGAAGTGTGACTTAAACCAAGGGGAGATTGAGTAGTAAGAGGATAGAGAGTGTGAGAACAAAAGATGGTAAAAGTCGAGAATTGAGTGAAACACGAGGGGAGAGTGAAAAAAATTCATCCTCAAGTGAAATACATAATGGAGTGATTATGAGGTTGTTTTCTACTACCTTTTGATTTTTTTACAAGAAAGAACATTCGTAAAATGTCAAAGGAAGGTGGAAACCAAGATGAAGGACGAGTGGGGGAGATTAATGCCTTCACTTTGAGAGCCATTCAACAACAATTTGAGTGCTTAAACGTTCACTTCATAGAAATAAGGGATAATGGGGTTATTGATTCTGAGGATAGTGATGTTGATTATTTACCTTGTGATAATGTTTGTGATTATGATGATGAATGTGTGGAGAAAGCGGTCACAAAGGAAACACTTGTAGTTAGGAAGGTACTGAGTGCTAAAGTAAGAGATGAGATTTTTGATTAGAAGGAGAATTTATTTCATTCTAGATGGTTAGTGGGAGGTAAGGTTTACAATCTGATCATAAATGGGGGTAGTTGTATCAATAGGGCTAGTCAAACTATGGTGGAGAATTGGGTTTGATTTATAGGAAACATCCAGAGCCATATAATTTGCAATGGTTTAATGATAGTGCAGATGTGAAAGTGACTAGACAGGTATTGGTGCTATTGTCAGTATGGAGGTATGATGATAAGGTGTTATGTAATGTGATACCCATAGAGGCAGGACATTTGTTGCTTGGGAGGCCTTAGCAGCTTGATAGGCAGGTTTAATATGATGGGTACACAAACAAGTACTCATTCAAATTTAAAGGCAAAAACTTCACTTTGGTGCCTTTATCTCCTTATGAGATTTACCTAGACCAAATCAAAGCTTTGCAAAGAGAGGAGGGTTTGGGTAGTGAGTTAAGGAAAAATGATTAGGGAAAAGTGGAAGGGTTGAGCCGGATGGATTAAGTTTTGGTGATTTTTCCTTTGAGGATTGAATTCAGCTATGAAGGAATTAAGATGAACAGAATTTTTCGAAACCCTAAGCTAATGAATACGTAAGGCTAATCTCTTCGACACCTCTTTGAAACTTGTTCCAGGCAATCTCGATGATCAATATCAACCAAAAGAAAGGAACCAAATAACATGCCACAATTCAACAATTGATAAGTGGAATTAGGTTCTAGGTGAAACGAAAACAAGAGGATAGTTCCTCACTAAAGCCAATGGTTACAATAATAGTAATACCAAAATCTTCTTGTTTCTAACCCTAATGGGCTTATTTATACCTAGGTCAATTAATAAAAGGTTGGGATAAAATACATGGAAGCTCTAAATAAAACAATGGTCCAAAAATAATAAAAATAAGAAAGAATTACTCTTAGGCTTAAGTGATGGAACATTAAAATTAGCCCAAGTCTTCATGTCTTCAAACCCCAAGTATGCCTAGTCCAAGGATTCAGGTTAAGTGAATTAATTTGGGCTGTAACCCACTAAACTCTCCTTCAATAGGCTTGGAACTCTCCACCCTCTCTAAATAGAAGCCTACATGCATGTAAAGAGCCTCCATAAGTCTTTTAGCCCTAGCTTTGTTCATGGGCCCTTCTGGCATAACAAGCTCGCTCCTTAGGCCTCTAACATCCACACCTAGTCCATTTGGTGTCACTTTGGTCCTGCTCACATCATATGGTCTCCTACATACCTGTGCAAGTGACTGTGTATATCTAGAAAACCCCCCTAAATTTTACCATACAAGGAAGTGAGTATAGGCAAAACAAAGGGAGTCAAGTTTTTAAGAGATTTTAAGTCCTGAGACATATTTAGAGGTGATAGTTTTGATTAAGAGACAAGGAAAACATGAAGAATATGTCAACAAATCTGATAGAAAGCTCCATCCAATCCAATTTTATAAGAAGATTCAATAGAAGAAAAAGAAAAACTTAGAATTATGATTTCTTTTTATTTGTTTTTCTACATGTTTATTATTAATTTCTTTTTCTATGAGTAACTAAAATTGTTTAGTGTATAAATGTGATGAACCCTAGTTTGTGATAACGTTATATTTCGATCTTTTATTCAATGCAATTATATTGATTGATTTATTATGATTTAATTATGTGTTTTATTTTTGTTCTAATATATCTAGGATATTAGTGCATGATTTTATTTCATATCATTGAGATTAAGAAATTCTCTTGTATGAATAGATCTACTATAATTGGAAGGAGTTGTATACAAACCTAGAGATAGGCCAATATAAATCCTCTAGATTAGGGTCAAACCTAATAGCAGAATTCACGAATCGATAATGCAATCCTCTGGATTAGTTTTTAATAGTCTTAACAAAACTATTAGCATAAGATAGGAATTTTCACGGTCTAATAATCAATAACATATTTGCGTGATAAACAGTTAATATTTAATGATTCTTAGGTAGATTCATCACCTACATATTATTATTTGATATTGATCTTCTTAATACCTCTATCTTATGTTTATAATTGTTTTAATTCTTAGTTTGTTTATTTATTTAGTTTAATTTTTAATTAAAAATTGAAAATCTAATTCATAGGTTAGATAATAGAAAATGGGTAATTTCTAGTACTTATAGTCTTTGTAGGATCGACCCATATTTGTCTGTGCTAACTACAGCTACAATGTGCACTTGCAATAATTTTAAAAATTGACCTAATATGAGTCAATCACTAACCAAACTAGGAATAATAAGACTAATATGTTGGCTTGTCCACTCCTCTAGGAAGTATGTAAATGAATTTGCAAAGGAGCATCTAAGGACTGGGGGATAGGGAAATCACTGGCCAAACTAATATGATCCGAAAATTCATTGCCTAAGATATCCTTCCTTACATGGTTGGTCTTCAAAGATAGACTAGCAACACTCGACATAATTGACTACTTAAATGTTCCTAACATTTGTTTCCTATATAAAAAGAACCAAGAGGATACGAAACATTTATAATTCAACTATAAGTATACCTCGAGTATATAAAGACGCATTTTATAGCTATGTTTTCTCAACAATTATAACTTGAAAGTTACTAACTTCCTAAATTTGTCACAAGCTAAGAGGAGCCTTCCCAAAGGTGATAAAGTATGTTAATCATTGCTTTAGGATCTTTTGTATACATATTATGGAAAGAAAGTAATGTTTGGTGCATCTTGAAAGTGGAAAAATGAAGGAAAGAGGTATACTTTGAGATAGTTTTATAAATCAGAAAGTAGATTTTACTTTGATAAGAAGCTAGGGAATTATGGATCAAAAAGTAGAATTTATTTTGTCAAGAGGATAGGGAATGTAACTAAATGCTAATACTTTCCTCAGGAATTACTAGACACTCGGGATGCATGTCAACATAGCGAGGATATTAATGCTTAGCTATGTAAATGTGATGGACCTATAAACTTCATATAGTCTAGACTCAAAGATCATGGTGTTTTTAGGATAAATTAGATAATATTAATAAAGCGAACACACAATAGAGGGGTGAATTGTGTATGATTTGAAAATTTTTGCAAGTTACTATCAATTCATATAAACGATAAGAGCCTATGAAAATTTAAAATAAAAAGAGCCTATTAAAAATTGACATAAAAGGAGCCTCTTACAAATTGAAAACAAAAGTCACTATAGTGCAGAAATATAAAAGTTAGGGAAAGAGAAAGAATGACAGTCAATTTATAATGGCCTACATCTAGTCCTTAAGTATCCAACTTGAGTGTTTCACTAATAATCTTTAAGTAGTAATTTGATGAGCCTCTCCAAGCTCACAAGTATATATTTTTCAAAGTTCTTCAACCTTCCACATTAGTAGTATTTAACAAGCCTCTTCAAGCTCTCAATAAATGAAAATAGGATTTGCTCAATATGAGATTCGATAAATATTGATCTCTCACTCTATTTTCACTTTTTAAGGCACAAATGGTATAAAGTTTAACTTTTCAATAACATGTATTGATGATAATGATGTATTTATGAGATTTGATGTGTATACGAACGCAGTAACTCTCCCTTAAATAAGAATTCCTCCAACTAGTTGTTGTTTCAATAGACTAACTGACTGAATTAGCTTTGAATCTATTAAAACATCTTCCTCACTATCTTTGATAGAATCTCCAAATATCTGGTTATTTGGATATTCTTTTGACTATGTCTTGAAATTGACTATCGAATCAGGTGAACAAAAGGATCCTTCAGATTTTGTGGAACCGTTTCTGATTATGTGAATAAGGTTGTTAAAATGGTTCCTGTAAAATAAGGATTGTTAAACGTTCATCCTTTTGTTTCAAATGAATACCTAACTTTTATAATATCTTATCTTTTATGAAATAATCTAAATAAATTTGAATTTTGAAATGTAACTAAATTTGAAATAGTATTAATTATTATCATCAAAATCATTAATTTAAAAGCCTTGAGCTAGCAACTACAAATTAGTGTTTGTTTTCCTTACAATAGGGTACTATAGCTTTTTGTAAAGTGTAAAGCAACGATTCCTAATTTTATAACCTCATTGCTTTCTTTTTTGGGGATTATAATATTCTTTAACTTTTTTGAAAGATTTTTCGCCATAAAGCATATATTTGGTTATAAATTTTTAAAGTCCTTACTATTTGAAATAATAGTGTTATACCATATCTCAAAGACATTTTGCATATATAATTTCAAATGAGGGTCATATCTCAATATCTCATGGGCAATACATGTATAGATACCCTTTTGAATACATTTTTTATCAAGAGAACAAAATAAGATTTGCACCATTGCTATAGAATACAATGAGTCCCTTATTATTATAATTCCATTAATTTTTATTTTTTAGTACTTTAGTCTCCACTTTACCTATACCTATTGTCTTTATTAGAACATAAGAATTATTTTCTATAATTCCCCCCAAAATTAACACCTTTGAATAAAAGGAAGTGTTTTATCCTAATTTTCCAATATAAATAATTCTTACCTAAAAAAAAGAGTACTTATATATTAATTATTTTGGCTAAAGGTAAAATCATGATTTTAAATAAGTCTTTCATCATTAGATTTATTTGAAGAATCATATCGCCGTTTGGTTTTTGATTCTTGATGTTCGATGGATGAATTGAAATTTGATTCTTCTAGTGGTGATGAAGAAGGAATATTCTTCTTCTTTCTCCTATATGCATGCAAGGGTGTCTTCTGTATGGATTGCTCTAAAAATTGGTGCTTTTTTTACAGATGAGACAACAATGGGTTTCAGAATAGGTTTATGGTGATTCTTGTTTAGGTGGCAGAGATATTTCAAAAACAGAAGCTTTAGACACTTGTTCAAGGCGTAGGGTTTCGCCATGGCTAGAAGTGGGTTTCCACGATTTCTTTTAACCCTTTAATTTTTTTCATGCCATTTTCCAAAGCAAAGGATGATTGTAATTTCTAAAGAGATTAAAGGAAGAGTTTGGTTATAGTGAGATAGAATGAGCTTCAAAAGATGGTAAAGATAAGATGTAGGAAGGAAATATTTCGAAGTATGCTAAACGGTTTATAAGAGTGGGTTTTGTGTGAAGATGAAAGAGCGCACACATTCCTGGAGGTGTGATCGTTTTCCTATCTTTTGTCAATCATACGAAATTCTGATAATATTGCACGCGTGTTTTCAAAATTTAAAACATCATTTAGTGACTGTGATATCTGAACAAAGTTACTCTTCCCTTTTAAATTGATAGGAGCCTTTTAAGTAACACATTCGAAGGAGCCTGTTAACATTTGCAAAAGGAAGTACCATAAAATCTTCAAACAGAGTTAGATGTCTGATAATCTGCACATACTAAGCTCTTTTCTTAACATACAAAATCTATCTTCTGAAAGTGGCTTAGTAAAGATGTCAGCTATTTGAGTTTCAATATTAACATGCAATAATTCAATAGTTCCTTCTAAAATATGATCTCTAAGAAAATGGTGTTTAACTTCTATACACTTAGTCCTAGAATGATGATATGGATTTTTAGATAAATTAATTGCACTTGTGCTGTCACATAATATTGGAATATGACTAAAATTTAAAGAGAAATCCTAGAGTTGATGTTTCATCCATAAAATCTAAGCACAACAGTTAGTAGCTGCTATATATTCTGCTTCAATTGTCAAAATTGCTATGCAATTTTGCTTCTTATAGGACCAAGATACTAAACATCCACTAAGGAATTGAAAATAGCCATTTGTGTTTTTCCTATTAACCTTATCACCTTCATAATCTGCCTCACAATAGCCAACTATGCTATACAAATATGTTGGATACCATAGTCCAAAGTCCATGGTTCCAAGAAGATAACAAAAAATCCCCTTGACTGCTTGAAGGTGACTTTTTTTAGGATTTGACTGCAAGTGTGCATAAAGACACACACTAGGCATAATATCTATTCTTGAACTTGTGAGATATAAAAGTGAACTAATCATTCCTCTATATTTTGTTTCATCAGTAGCCTTGCCTGCTTCATTCTTATCAAGCTTAGTTCCAGTATATAATGGAGTTCCTATTGGTTTGGCATTTTCAAACTGATATTTCTTGATAAGTTCCTTTGTGTACTTGTCTTGACTGATGAAAAAACCTTTTTTTATTTGCTTGATTTACAACCCAAGGAAGAAGGATAGTTCAACCATCATACTCAATTTAAACCCCCTGCATTAAAGTTGAGAATTCTTCACAGAAAGTTGGAATAGTAGCAACAAATATTATGTCATCAACATATATTTTAACTATAAGTAAATCATTTTCCTTTTTCTTAATAAATAAAGTTTTATCTACATTTCCTCTTTCAAAGTTATTCTCAAGCAGGAAGTTACTTAACTTATCATACCATGCTCGAGGAGCCTGCTTCAGACCATACAAAGCTTTTGTTAATTTCATCACATAATCTGGATGGTTTGTGTTCTCAAAACTTGGACGTTGCTTAAAAAAACACTTCTTTATTAATATATCCATTTAAAAAAGCACTTTTGATGTCCATTTGAAATAATTTGAATTTTCTATAACATACAAAAGCAGTTAAAATTCTGATAGACTCTAGTATAACAACATGGGCATAAGTCTCACCAAAATCAATACCTTCCTGTTGGTTATAGCCTTGAGCTACAAGTCTAGCTTTATTTCTTACCACCTTATCATTTTCATCAAGTTTGTTTCTAAATACCTAACGAGTTTCAATAACTAACTTATTTTATGGATAAGGCACCAAATTCCAAACTTGGTTCTTGTCAAATTGATTTAGTTCATCTTTCATAGATGAAGTCCAATTTTCAGAAGTAAGTTCCTCTTCAACAGGTTTTGGTTCTAGTTGTGAAGAAAAAGCAACATAATTGTTTTTGAAGGATGCTCTTGTTCTTATACCTTCTGAAGGGTTTCCCAGAATATACTGAAGTGTATTAAGACCTCTCCATTCTCTTAGTGTCCTTTTGCTATGAGTATCTGGTGTCTTTTGCAAAATAGGAGCATGTTGAGGTGTAGTTGGAGAAGGAGCCTTCTTTGTCCTACCTTCAAAAGGACCTTCTTTGTCTTGTGAATCTAAAGGCATTATTGGTGTAGTTAGAATTTGTGGAATATCTTTAGGAACCAAAGGATGACCTTCATCATCTGAATCAGCAATTGTTATTGAGGGTAATGCTTCATCAAATACTACATGTATTAATTCTTCTATCCTTTTAGTTCTTTTGTTGTAAACTCTAAATACTATGCTAACAATGTTGTATCTTAAAAATATAGCTTCATCTGATATCGCATCAAATTTTCCAAGATTGTCTTTACCATTATTCAACACAAAACACTTGCAAGGGGTGGTTGAGTTGGTAGAGTGGGGGGCATGGGGCCAAAAGGTCCTATGTTCGAATCTCCCTACCTACGCTCTCTCTATCGAGCCTTTGGTACAGGGCTTACCTAGTATTAAGTACTTGGATGACGTGATTTGCAGGCTATTATGTCAATCCAAAGGTTTACTCAGTGCGCATCCAAAGGATAGTAGCTACGGGTTCCTCCGTTCTCCAAAAAAAAGACTTATAGGCAAAAGCTTAAAAGTAGGAAACATTTGGTTTTTTTTTTTGCTTTCCACAACTCATAGGGTTCTTTTTATAGTAGGCCTCATAAGAAATCTATTCAGGATATAACAAGTAGTAGATATAGCTTCGACCTAGTAGCCATGAGATAAAACACTTTCACACAGCATAAGCTTGGCCATATCAGCAAGGGTCATGTTCTTTCTTTCAACAACTCTATTCTACTAAGGAGTCTTTAGACATGAGAAATATGAGTACTGTAGTATCCTTTTTTAATATGAATTTTCTGTAAAACTTCTCAAAGACTTCAAAAGCATCATCCTTATTTGCTAGGAAATAAACCTATGTAAATCTAGAATAATCATCTATTATAACAAAAACCATAATGTTTACCACTAAAACTTTGAGTTTTAGTAGGAACAAATAAATCCATATATATAAGGTCAAGTGGTTGGTTAGTAGATACAACATTCTTTGATAGAAAGGTACTTCTAACTTGTTTTCCTTTTAGTCATGCTTCACAAACTTGATTATTCTCGAAGTTTAAATTTGGTAGACCTCTCACTAACTCATTCTTGTACAGTTTTGACAAAAAGGCTCGTACTGGCATGTCCAAATCTTCTATGCCAGATTAATGAATCCTTTTTTTAAGAAACAAAACACTTAACTTGTAACATCCCGTCCCCATATTAAGGGTTAGGACCAGAAATTTCAGTACTTATAAGCTCAAAGAGAGATTAAGAAAATGCATTTTCTTGCTCATGCATAATGTTAGTATATATGCACATAAATATTGAATGTTTGCACATAAAAAAAAAGT
>JAOTAY010000189.1:20471201-20497232 GCA_025629805.1 Erythroxylum baracoense
CATTCTAATTAATTCCTAACCAACAAATTAATCAAATTAAACCTCGAAAATAAACTGAACACATGCTTATTAGTAGGAAAAGAAATCGGGGTCCAACAGGGCATGCGAAAAAGAATATTTCATATTTAATATAATACGCTTGTTCAATAGTTTAGTTATATTTTTAATATATTAAAGCAAGCAAATCAGAAAATAGTATTAATTATTTTGAAATAGAAATATGTGGACTTTTAGTGGGAGTAATGTTAAAAATATTGCTAGACCAAACTAATCCTGACTTTCTAAAAATGACATCAGTTCTCCAACAGAAAGAACATAAACACGAAGTAAAAAGTATCCAAGTCTCGTTAAAACAAAGCCAAATCTTGAACAACTTTACATAGAAAAACAACTCATGCCAGCAGCAACCACTTCAATATGGGAAAAAATATTTAATACCTAACCACTTAGATCACCTTTAAAATTTTAGTCTAACTTTTGGCCAGTTTAATAATTCATTTCAATAAACTCATATCCTACCTTAAAATACAGCAAGATCAACGTGACAAGTTAAACTAAATGGTTGTTTATCATTACAACTCTATGTTAAGAAATTAGCTCTTAACTAAATACGTCTTGTCTGATGTTTAATATAAACATACAAATAATTATGTGATTTAGATATTGTAAATTCAATTGCATGCAACTATTATATGTAATCATTGACAAAAAGAATATAAAATTATATAACCAATATAGACATTAATAAAGTCTAAAGTTGTACATTCTTTGAATATACCTAGAGGGTTCTTTTTTAATTAGCAGTAATTTAAAATTTCTTATGTTCTGACCATACTTGTTTCCTAACTTAGAATAGATATAAAGTAAAGAGTTTAACTTAGAATTTAAGAATTATAATGTACATTTGTTTATCCGACTTAAAATTGTACTTGCTTCAGTGCAGTAAACCTAATAGCCAATTGCGTAGTAATACTTGATTTGAACATGTGATAAGCCTTCATATTCATAGCTCATTCCTACACTGTACCAAAATCATTTATTCTATTATTATATTTACATTTATTTATTTTTACTTCATGTCCCAAATTTCCTAATAACTTTAAGAACATCATTTTAAAGCTTAACCAATTGCTAAAATGGGTAAGATAAGGAGTCTAATATACCTTTCTGTTTTATAATAGATCTCAACTCATTTTTTTCTTTGGTTATGACTTTATCTTTCTTGTCTTTAGGTTTCTCTTTCCTTTCCTTAAGAAAAACATAGGTGGCAACTCTATGCATGTCCTTTCTTTAAGAACTGAAATCATATTTTCAATGTAGGAATGATTCATTTTTTAATTATACAGAATTGTATCAAAGTTATAACACTCCTATCATATAAAGGAATAGATTTCTATCAATTTAAATTACGCAGAACACTCCCATATAATAAACATCAACATAATTGGCATTTCATCAAACACCTTACATACATCAGAAATTCATCCCAACATCACAACCAAAATAATGTCTTGTCCCTTCCATCACTAGCATTTATACCTTAAAATTGTTTTCCAATCACAGGATACACAAATAAATGAAAGTTATCAAATACCCAAACTTTCATCCAACATACGAAAAAACAGAGGTGAAAGGCTACAAGAATACCTCCACCGAAGGACACAATGACAGTAGCCGAAGAAGACAAATGCCAACAAGCAGAAGAGGAGTCCACGATAGAGAAATTGGAGAGAAGAAAATCGCACGAAAAAAAGCAGGGGAGAGATGCACGGTCGAAGAAGAAGACGCAGGGGGAAGCTTTCGGGTGAGTTGAATGTAAACCAAAACGACATCGTGTTGGTGTTAAACCAAATGACGTCGTTTGCATTTTATTTAAAACGCTGAAGTCGAAGCAAACGACAACGTTTACCTTGAAAATTTACCGACGGAAAAGTTTCTGTTAGTAAATTCAAAACTTTTTTATTCCGCTAACAAATCCCGCCTTCTTTACCGATGGGAATTTTATACCGTCACTAAAATTTGTCGGAAATTTTGCCGGAATGATTTTTCCTCCATATTTACTGATGGATATTACTACATCGCTAAATGAAATTTTTTCTGTCAATGTTACCGACAGAAAATCAATTTTCGTTGGTAATTTGCAACAATTTCATTTCTGTCGGTAATTTTCCATCGCTAATTCCTATTTTTCTTGTAGTGATAGGTTTTTATAAAGTATGAGGCAACGATTCCTAATTTTATAACCTCATTGCTTTCTTTTTTTGGGATTATAATATTCTTTAACTTTTTTTAAAAGGTACCTTGCCATAAAACACATATTTGGTACTAAATTTTTGTAAGTCCTTACTCTTTGAAATAGTAGTGTTATACCATATCGAACGGACAATTTGCACGTATAATTTCAAATGAGGGTCATATCTCAATATCTCATCGGCAATGCATGTATAGATACCCTTTTGAATACATTTCTATCAAGAGACAAAATAAAGTATGCCCCATTGCTATTGAATACAACGAGTTCCTTATCATTATAACTCCATTCATTTTTATTGTTTGGTACTTTAGTCTCCACTTTACCTATACCTATTGTCTTTATTAGAACATAAGAACTATTTTCTATAATTTCCCCCCAAAATTAACACCTTTGAATAAAAGGAAGTGTTTTGTCCTAATTTTCCAATACAAGTAAAATGGTTTCTTTAAATAACACCTTTGAATAAAATGGTTTCTTTAAATAATGTTTAAAGAAACCATTTTAAAGATGATTTTTAATGTTGGTTAGATCCAAATTACCTTTGATATTACAAATATTAAATTAATGATTCATATACTAAAACTACTAAAATTTAGGATTTATAGGATTATAAATATCATCTAAAAGTCGATATATGTTTAGTTGAACGTAAGGTTTTTAATGGAATGAAATAAAATTGATTGTAAATGGATGTAATATCATAAAATTATTGTTTAGAAGGAATGAAAAGATTTATATTATAATATAGTGAAATATTGTTTGGAAGAAGTTTTTATAATATAATATGATGAAATATTGTTTATCATTATACTTTCTATCCTAAACTTCCTAAATTAGAGGTTACTTATTTTTACTATTTAGAATGAAATATAATAAAATAAAATAGGATATAATATAAAACCATTCACTTTTATCTTATTTCCTTCTATTCAATTATAAACTATTACCTTAGAAGATAAAATAATATTAAATTATATTTTATTCCATTAATAACAACTCAACCAAAATATCCTAAATTGTAAGTATAGTTATAATATAAATATTATTTTCGACTTTTTAAGAACTATTGCGGCAATTCGTAACTTTTAAAAGAAAAAAAGAAAAGAAAACAAATAAGTAAATCAACGAGACCCAAAGATCGTATTCGACCGTCGTCGATGTTTTGTATTCTTCGGACAATGGAAATTTGGATTTTCCGATTAGTTTTCTCCCTCTTTTCCGCTGCCCTAACCCTATTATTGATAGCAGGTTCACAAATAATCAACGGCAGAAGAAACAGAAAAAAAGCCGTCGGCTTCTTTCACCCATACTCAAACGATGGCGGCGGCGGGGAACGAGTGCTCTGGTGCGCAGTCAAAGCCATTCAAGAGGAGAACTCTGATCTCGTCTGCGTTATATTCACAGGCGATCGCGACGCCTCCCCTCAGAACTTAACGGCTCGCGCAATCGATCGCTTTGGTGTTGAATTGCTCTCCCAACCTGAGGTAAAGTTTCTTCCTTTTTTTTCCTTCACCTGAACGTTTTTGGGTTTAAGATAATTTCGCGATGTTCAATTTTAGGTAGTGCATCTATATAAAAGGAAATGGATCGAAGAAACTACTTATCCTCGTTTCACTATGATCGGCCAAAGCTTTGGTTCGATTTATCTATGTTGGGAGGCTTTGCGCAAGTATACGCCTTTGTACTATTTTGACACTTGTGGGTACGCTTTCACGTATCCACTTGCTCGGTTGTTTGGTTGCAATGTTATTTGCTACAATCATTATCCTACGATTAGTCTGGATATGATTTCGCGTGTTCGGCAACGGAGTTCTATATACAACAACGATGCCTCAATAGCGAAGAGGTTATCTTCTTGTAGGAAGTTCACTTCTTAGTTTTTCTTTTTTAAAGATTCATATGCTGTATAGAGCTTGATGTTAGTGGGATTTCTGTTGATGGCAGCGGTTGGCTTTCACGGTGCAAGATTTTGTATTATATAGTGTTTAGTTGGATGTATGGCTTTGTTGGGTCGTGGGCACATCTTGCCATGGTGAACTCTTCATGGACACAGGCTCATATCCAAAAGCTTTGGAAGATCCCAAATCGCACCAAGCGAGTGTATCCTCCTTGTAATACATCTGATCTTCAGGTTTGGAACAAATTTTCCCTGTTCAAGTTGTAAATTTTAAGAATTTTATAACTTCTCGGTTATTTCCATGACTAGCTTGTGAACTGTAAGATGATAAATTTTTGAAATGGTGAAAAAAACTGTTTTTGTAGCTCTCATCCGTTGCATTATCTTTCTTGTTGATGCCAATGTCTGCCTTTGATGATTTCTTTGGTTAGTTGGCTTCCTGTAAATTATCTTTTTCTTTGCATTTGTTGTACAAGTTGTGCCACTATTTTGAAGCGGTGTTTATGTATTTTGATTATGGGACCTTTCACTTGGGATACTGACAAGTAAAGTTGAAGCAGGAGTTTTCTCTGGAAAGGCCAGCACAACCGCCAATCTTTATATCTGTGGCCCAATTTCGTCCTGAGAAGGTGGGAATGCTCATGTGAACCTTAGCACTAGGTAGTGCAGTCTTCGAGCTCATTTTCTGGGGCCTTATGTGTTTCCTTTAGAGCCTCATGGCTAGTTTATATTTCAGGCCCATCCTCTTCAACTTGAAGCCTTTTCAATTGCCATTAGAAAGTTAGGTGAAGATTTCCCCCGACCAAAACTTCAATTTGTGGGTAGTTGTCGATATAGCGCAGATGAGGAAAGGCTGCAAAAATTACGAGATAAAGCAATTGAATTGAAGGTTGATGGGGATGTTGAATTCCACAAGAATGTGACATACAGGTATCATGAAATTTATTTTATGATCTTAATATCTGTATGTGTACATACTTGTTTATTTGGTTCTTTGGATGGTGAAATGTCACTGGGAGTTTTTGTCATCCAATGTTCCTTATGTGGAACTGCTTCGTCACAAAACTTATATTTTTGCTGGGAGTCTTTTGAAGTTATCAGTATTTCATCCCATCCTTCTCTGACATTGTTGTTCATTTTTGGTCATATGCAGGGATTTGATAAAGCTTTTGGGAGGTGCCATTGCTGGACTGCATTCAATGGTAGATGAACACTTTGGCATTAGTGTTGTCGAGTACATGGCTGCAGGTGCCATACCAATTGGTGGGGATTTGTTAATGAATCTATTTGTTATTATGTTACTAATGCCAATGCTATAGCTGATGATTTCGACCCTCTCTTCAGCTCATAATTCTGCCGGCCCAAGAATGGACATTGTTTTAGAAGAAGATGGGAAACAGGTAGGGTTTCTTTGCCAGAGTGTAGAAGAGTATGTAGATGCCATCGTCAAAGTAGCAAGGATGCCAAAAAGTGAGAGAAAAAGGATGGCTGCAGCAGCAAGGAAACGAGCTTGCAGATTTTCCGAACAAAGATTTTATGACGACTTTAAAGCTGCAATTCGACCATTATTAACACATAGGTCCAATTGATTGGCGTGAGACTTGACATTATTCACAAAGAAATGTTAAGTATAGCCCGTAATTTTCTCCTTCTCATCCTTTTTCTTCTGTGCATTAGCTTAGAATGTAGTTGCTTGGGTGATTAAAGAACTTGTGATTGAGCTGTGGACTCGAATTTTAACACTATGATCTGAAAATTTTGATTGTCGATGATATTTTTATTGATATGAGTTCTTCTAATGTTGTCTCTTCTATGTAACTGGGTAAATATATGAATACAGAAAATGCCAAGTGAAAAATTACGGCTTTACTTGTGAAAGAAACTGAATAATTTGAGAAGTGTATGGACAAATCATGATGCCAGGTTATTTTTTGTTTATTCTTTCTTCGCTAATGACTCAGCAGCAACACAAGCAATAATAAAATAAAAAAATTCAAATGTTGTTAAGAAGACAGTTTCTAAACGTTAATGGACTCAAAATTGGATGAGTAGCAAAATGTGCAAGGGGCCTTTGCATCTAAGAGAGTGATGTTAGTAAAACAAGAGGTTACTGCTGTTGAATCTAACTGTAACTGGTCATGTACTCTATGGCTACTAACGCAGAGCTCTCCAATCTCTCTCTCTCTCTCTCTATCTCTGTGTGTGTGTGTTTGACTGGGTGTTGAACAAAATTGAAATTGCAGCTTCTCCAAATACTGTTGTTGGGTCAGTTCTGATAGAATATAGTGTTTCAGATATGTTCCGAAACTATAGAGAGCTTTGAAAGCATTGCTGGTCTCGAATCTGGGAGTAGGGGTGCGCATTAAAGTGCCTATTTGATGAGTTTACAAGATCGTATGCTCTCTTGTATGTTTGAAGCTGATTTTATTAGGTAATAGTTCCCACTTTTTATCTTCTGGCGCGGGTGTATCCTAGTAGTCTTTGACACGGTCGAGTGTATTTTCCATCAATGCTACAAAGCGATGTTATGGAATAGCTGAAAAGCTTATCCTATTTAACGATAGTACGAACTTCTAAACAGGTGTGGTAAAATAATCCTTAAGATTCAAGTCATTACAAATATATTGGAATGAACACCTCGTGTGACCAATCAAATGTATTAAGTGATTTGACCAATAATCTTTTTTACACTCTTCTTCAGTAAGAGCGTATGCAAGTTGACCTTTAACTTACATATCTATAGGATTCGAGCTGACCTACAAGCTGGTTTCTATGTCTCTTTGTAAAATGATCACCTATCATGAATGAGTCAATTTAATTTCCAAAAGTTATATCAATCTCTTTAGTTCCTTTACGTCCCCCTAATTAAACACTCTTTTCGCCTGTTTCTTCTTTTCATCATTGTCAATTATAATATATCTTTAATATAAGCTAACAATACTGTAACTCCCTCTGAATCTGCATGTTTAATAAATAAAGTCTCATCTTATACCCCATATTTGACGTAACTTTTGCAAATTTACCAAATCATGCTCTCATTTTTGTTTTCCTATATTGCATCCGTCTCAGTTTTTGTAGCTCTCCTCCGTTCTTTATTGGATAATTTCTCACATAAATTTTGAAGTATAAGAATGACATTCAAATTGGTACGAAAACTTTAATGAAAGGACACTGCATGAGATATTGGGTGGTCTCTTGGTACACTGTCGAGTTTGTTTCTTCAGAATAATAGGTGATTCATTATCATTTTTTTCATTTTGAGTTTCCGTAGGCATTTTAGGCTGAGCGAATTCAACTCTCACTAAAAGATTTGTAGCTGAGTAGGTTTTCAAATATTAGCTGATTCGGTTCAGATTGTAGGATTCTTCGGGATAAGGAACATTAGGTTGCTTTCTTGAATGCAAAATTCCAAATCTCCTTGAACCAGCAGTAATATTTGTTGTTTCTTTATCAAAATGTTGAACTCCAACATTAGGAGCCCCCACTCCCGTGCCCTCGGGATTGGCGAAGGATGTAAATTGCGGGATGTGCCTCAACTGACCAGGAACTTGGGCTTACTCACTGATCTCACCATACAAGGGGTCCAAATCTTAAAGGTTGCCCCCAAGATTCGAACCCCCACCCTGCAGGTCGCCAGCATGGCAGGCACCACACTACCCAAGCCTTTGCCAGTTGAGTTATGCCCCGGGGGCTTCTTTATCATTCATAGATGATGTTGACGGCAGAGAAATATTTTGTTATCTTCCCTAAGCACAAGCTAATCCTGGAGATAAGGTTCGGAGAAATACGGTACATTTTTAACGAATTTGGTATCTATAAATACATGTATTTTCTTATTAATGTATGCAGTTAGCTTTCCCTAATAGCATTTTGGTTCATGGTGATGATGAAGAAGTGCTTGGGTAATACTTAATATTTTGTAATCATTTATAAATGGAAGATGATTCATGAATAATATATTCATTTTCAAACTATGATGACAAAGTGTGATTAAATAATCTCTTACATTACTGGACTAAAATCTCTTAATTTTGACACTAAATTGATGTTGTATCATAAAATAAAATTAATGACAATTTTACTCAAATATGATTATTTGTTACAGAAAAATCCATATGAATCAAATATAATCATTAATAAAAGATATAAACCATCTAGAACCAATTAAATCAAGAATAAGGGAAGGACCCAAATATCATTATTAGATCAAATGAAAAGGTGCAAAAGTTCTTTTATTACCAGTAAGAAAGAAATCATAAATTATGTTTTACATATTCACACACATCAGAATAAAGAATTCTTACATCTATCCAACTTTTTTAAAAAAAATGGAAAACATGATTCTTGAAATTACAAAAAGATGGATAACCCCAATAAAAATGATGTACAAAGTAACTTTCCTTTTGATGATGATAAAAGTGATATGTTGATGCTAATATAAGGTAATTCTTTCTAGAGTTTCCAAATATTATAACTCATCATTCTCATTAGTAAGTCTAATCTTTTTCCTTAAACCTTACTCCTAAAATTCATAAAAAGAAGGGTAAAAATTTGTTGCAAATTCATGTCTTTGGTCAATTTTTATATTAACACAAGGTTGGTAGATACCATAGAAACATAAATGACATTTTTTTAATAGGAATGAATTGGTAATTTATATGACTCCAAGGCCTTCTAAGGTAAGTAAACAACCCATCAATAATACATTTTCTATTAATAGGTTCTAAATTAATTGGATAAATAGTTTATATGACATACCATGTCAGAATCTATAATTCACATATCACAAAAGGAGATTCTAGAGACATTAATGATTAACTAAAAGTTTCAATGAACATATAAAAAAATTACTTTAAAAGCTAATAAAATAATATTATGTGGATTTTCAAACTTAACCAATAGATTTATGAATTAGTTAATGTCCTCATTATTGATACTTCTTAACTAAAGCAAAATTTCATGTTACATAGGCTAAACTAGGATTATTTTTACTAGTTTTCATTATTATTCCATTCTTGACTTGAAAGTTTGTCATATAAGTTTTGCCATTATTTGTTAGTGTGTACCGACTTCTTATAATAAGTATACTATTAGACCAAGAAAAGTTCTAATCCAAAGTTTCGATAAAAAAAATGCTACTAGCAATTTTTTTAAATCCGTATTGGTATTGGTAGTTTAATATGGGAAGATCATGTTCAATAGATGATTAAAGTGAGCAGAAGATCCACAATCAATCAATAAAGAAAATGAGCAAAGTGGAGAACACATGCTATTCAAGTGAAGAATCAAGAACAAGGAGGAATCAAGGACATCAAAACTTGAGAAGATCATTATAATCCTTCTTATAACCTTATTTTGGTCATTTCAATAAATTAAAGGATTAATCATTGCATGATCATTTGCTATATGACATAGTGTATAAATCTTTCCATCATTAAAAGAAAATTTATTTTGATATTTGAAGAAAACCTCTTGATCATTAAAAAAAAGCTATTGGGAAACTTTTAAAATGGTTTTGAATTAAGTTTTTATCAAAGGAACATTTTCTTTTCTTTGAAAAAAATTGAGAAGTTATGAAAGACTTCTTCCAACAAGTTTGGTTTACTAATATAGCGATTTGGAAAACCAATATTAAAGTTTTGGATAAACTAATTGAGCCAAGTGATATTTAACTAGTGTCTTGCAAAATTGAGAGGACACTTTTGAAACACAGAGATAACATAATAGGCACCATATAGTGCAACACATATGCATATAATGTTCCTGTTCTATTTAGCTCAAAAGTAAATTTCAAATTTGATTAACATGATTTTAACATTGGGGCGTGTTTTGACTATTTCTATTTCATTTTATCTCTATTTTGTTAAGCTTTTGTTAAACACGGTGTTCTTGATTCTTTTTTCCTACTTTCACTCATCAAACACCAAGATTTTAGTATTTGTGCATTATTATTTAAAAAACCTCCCAATGTTATGTAGTTTTGAATTTGTATAAAATCCAAGCATTTTTTTTGTGCATTTTTATCATCAATTTGTGTCTAAATTCAAAATATATTACCCTAGTGTTTATCCTTCTACTCATTGTAGATTATATTGAGGTAAACTATGTTTTTCATTTATGATATTTTTATAATTATACTAGTTAGAGCTATTTTGGGGGTCATTTAGGTTTAATTTGGTTAAATTAAGGCTTGAATTATGGTTTTGAAGGGTTATGTGAGTAATTGGTAGATGAAAAATGGTTAATTGTGGCTTTGTTCGGTATGTCTTATTATTTGTCCTTATTTGTTTAGGTTGGGTTACTATTTTTACTATAATTTTGGTTATGTCTAGGTGATAAATTCTTTAAGTTATGTTTTATTAAAAATTCTCCATAGGATGTTGATCGAATTTAAGAGTGAATTTCTATTTTTCACCTATTTTAATGATGACATTACATTGAATTTGATGTTTATGAATGGACGAGAGTGGAGATTAAATGCTAACGCTAATATATTATGCAAAGATGTTTAAGCAGGTGTCTGTATTGGTAATGAGTTAGTTGGGAACCTAATTATATACAAGTTAGTTTCAATGGTTGTAAAATTGTCATTTCAACCTAATCGTTTACATAAATGTGAGATCATTTTTATCATGATTGTCAGCTAATTTTTCCCATTCTTACGTTAATTATCAATTATGACAAGATGATCAGTAACTATAGCACAACATAGATGGGAAAAAGAGCAACCTCGTTATAAGAAGCAGAAAGTTACAACTTCTACCTTATAGGTGATTGCTTTTAAGGATCCCAAACCTTAGCACCTATCTGTAGTGGATATCCTACCTCTTATAACTTATGAAGTAACTTGATCATCTTCTCCTCAACTTCATAACTACACTTTAGCTGATGTGATATAAGACTATAGAAATGAAGAAATTTGAGGCTCTTCACTACATAGACTAGAGGGTTTTTTGAGAGAGTTAAACTTAGGTGCGATAGAAGGTGCATTTTGATAATTGACTAGATTTTTTCAACACCTGAGAACCAATGTATTAGGAGATGATGCTGAATTTTATACATATATTTTAAGTGGATGATAAGAAAATTGCATAAGATGATGACTCAGTCATACAGTTCCATCTAGGGGGCGTCCATCATCACTTTAGCTGCAATCTATTGAATATCCACGTATGATTCTACCTACATTGAGGAGCACATACGCACTATACACCCTAACCAAACTTAATTGATTGGGAATACTTAAATCTTCATTTTGTAAATTATTGGCATATGGTAACCATTGTGCATACCTGTTTACCTGCCAAGTCTAAGTTTTTTGACTTATTACCCTATTATGAGTTATGTACACAAGCTACTTGTACATTCATTAAATGAATGAAGTGTAGTTACCCACTAAGACATGTTCTCCCTACACTAAATGAGACATCGAGTGTTACGTCATTTTTGGTATGCTTTTATTCACCTCATCAAGGACTACTTGCATCGATCAAAATTTAGTGTGATTGTCAATGAATGATTCATTACCTAATTAATAAGGAGATTGGAAGAATTAATGATGAGCGAGAGTTAATGGTTGTTTGCTCCCAGCTCGATCACTATTGATATTTTAAGAGTAACGAGAATGGTTGAGCATTAAGTAGAAGCAAAGGGTTATCACTTTACATTGATTGATGCAACACTATAGATAGTAGAGGAAATTCCTATACAGAGAGATCAAGTAGGCGATGAGGATTTAGATAGAGCACCAATATTATCTCAGGCTTTGAGTACGTCACCACTTAATATAGTGTACGAAGTAATACATACAATCGATTAGGGATATACTGGCACAACATATGGGTTCAAGATACTAACCCTACCGGTTCATCCATCATCCCTAGCAGATTCAAAGTCTAAGTTAGTGAACGAGGTCAAGGAGAGAATGCGCCAAAAGTAGTAAAGCCTAAGCATGAGCCCAAAGATCATAGAGAGACACAACTGCCTACGCAAAACCTCAGTTGAAGATTAAGCCACATGTAGAGACTTGGCCAAAAACTAGAGTCATAATTTAGCAATTTGGAAGATATGATATTGATTGATGAAGTAGATGACTCCTACACGGAAATCTCTTATCCATCTGATCTACCATTCTAGGACTAGTATCTACATCATTATTCCTATATTTCTTTATTTTGTTTTTATCTTTGTGATATCATGACTATGTAGGAAAATAATTTATTTAGGTTGATCCAAGCCTAGAAGATTTATGTGGTCCTATCTCTAGAGTTCTAGGTAACTCTCCTTGTTCATATTGTGATCTACTCATACATATAATCTACAAAACAAACAACAACAACAAAACCTAGTGGGAGTCCCGTTGAGATGTAGGGTCTGAGGAGCCCTATAGTACGCAGCCTTAACCCCTACCTGATAGAGAGGCTATTTTTGATAGACCCATATGCAATGCGAACTCATTTACATAATCTCTTAATCCAAATGTACAAATTTTGAAATTAAATTAAAAAGTTGACAATTTTCAATTCAAAAATAATATAATCATGAAAAATTCTATGGAAACTAGTATCTTTCATTAAATCAAAGAATCAATTTAAAACATCAAGTTGAACTAAAATGTTGAAAATTTTTAATTAAATATAACATAATCATGAAAAATTAGTAAAAAAACAAAGATCTTTTATTAAATTGAAGAATCAATTTAAAAAATCAAGTCTTAGTGTCTATATTACCTAGATCTATGTCCCAATTAGTTAATAATAAAACAAAGAAAATTTATAAAGAAAAAAAAATCCACAAAAAAGAAGTTTAAATTCTCATGGATTGAATCTTGAATATTCTTGATTAATCTTCTTGTTTTCTTCTCCATTATTACTCTTCCATTAATCCCATTTGCTTTAAAAAATCCTCCATTTTCGTTTTCACCATCTCTCTTATAAAATGTGAAACCTTGGAATTTTTACCTAACACGACCTAAACACGGGTCCATATTAGGCTTCTTATTGATTAAGACCCTCTCTCCACTTCTTTTATGTAACATAACATTACCAATATAAGTTTGAACATAGGTCCATGTCACCTTATTGGCGAACATGCTAGGACATGGTAAGATATTATAGACATATAGAGAAATAAAGAACTCCCTTACTAAACATAGAAAGAATATAGGGACATATTAGTGTCATGTTATTCAGATGAAAACCTTTTTAGGACTAAAAATTGACTCAAATCTTCCTAACTTTGCTCTTTCTTTAAAGGACTAAAACAACACTTGAAACCAAATATAAGTCATTTTAAGTATCAAATCCAATGAAAAGCACCAAATCACAAGTATATTGCTCTCCAAATTCATGCTAAAATATTATGTAATTAGCATTCAACAAATTCTCCCACATTTATATATTTTCTTATCATCAAGAAAATAAATTTCATTACTTAAAACTTAAATAAGAGGTAATTCTAGGAAAGCATTTAACAAACTAAACATATCCATCAAGATTCTCCACTACTTACTAAATTGCAGAGTTTATCAAATTATTAGACATTTAGCTACCTATATCAAGTCATAAATAAATTCAATTTACTATATAATCCTTCAAACTTCAATTCAACTAATGTAATTCGACTTAATGCTAAACTAAACAACATAAGAAAAATCTTTGTACTTTCAAACACATTTATAACCTTTATTGAATAATAAGTAAACCAATAAATTTAAATCAAATTAAAAGCATTTATGATTCGTTTGAAAAGTCACCTGATATTTTAATTTGAGATTAAACACCTTGTCATAAATATTGTCAGTTACTTAACTAGGTCACCATTTCAAATGGCTAATATTTTTACTCTTTAACGTCAACATTTTTACTTGAGTTGAAGCCAGCAAAGTGAATTAGTTATTCTCATTTATTCACACTCTTTTTCATTTGAGATAATGAAAATGCTAAAAAGAGTTCATATTGAACTCAATATATATACAAAATAAGTGAAAAGTATCCTCATGTAAATCAAGTATCCATTCTCAAAATTAATGAAGCAAATTGAACTAATTTAATCATTAAAGCTTATAACTAATTCTCTAAGCATTTACGATCATAATAACAATCAAATTTATGGTGAATTATCACAAGTAATATGCTTTCAAAGTTACAAATTTTTCAGAATTACTCCTTATTAAGCTAATCATAACAAAATTAATAAGAAAAGATACCTAAGTCCCTCACTCATACTAAAGTCGTACATTATCCTACATGTGCATATCATGCAAGAAAAATGAAAATGGAGGAAAATAAAATAGAACTAGTACTTCCTTGTCATAAAATAGAGGAACATTACAAGACTTATTGAATTCCCTCAATACTCATATTCATTATTTGTGAGAGAATATGGAATCTATATGGCTCCATGTTAAGGGTGATGTTGCTCACATGGGTTTATAATGATGTAGTGCTAGAAAACAAAAGATAATCATGGTGGCTACATAGGGGAATGTTGGTACTAAACACTACTATGGTAATCAACATAGGATGGTGTTTGGTAGAGTGTGTCTCCCACCTAGTATTTTTTTTAAACATTACGGAGGTTACATGAGACTATGTTACTCATATGTTTCATAGTGGTCCTTATTTCTTTTTCAAAGGATTAAGCATAAGTATGGTACACATGAGGATGTTCTAACATAGAGTATACATGGTGCCATGTCTATTGGAAATCTATAGAACCCAAATGATGATAAGTTAAAGTATAATGAAATGAGCAAACTTATAATCACCATCAATTCATACTTTAATTTATGAATCTAAAAACAACATAAACTAAAAAAAAGCATAAATATTATAATGGAATAAAGAAAAAATGAAATTGATGTTAATCAACTCACATTGAACATTCTTACAAGTCTTTAGCTAAAATCCTTAAGCTTTTTACTTATCCTCGGGTTTATATAGCTTGTAAAATTCATTCTCAAACTCCCCAGTATCACCTTCTATCTATAAATTTAGTTGATTTCCATTATTTTTGAATGTGCATTGATTTTGATGCATAATTTCTAAGGCCTTATAAAGAAAGACTTAGGCAATAGTGAAAGGCCTTTAACCATTTAGATTTAACCTTATCCCAGGAATAGTTAAGTTTAAATTTTAAAGCAAGGTTTGATCTCTAAGTTTAAACTCCTTAGTATGCTTTAGATATTATTCATGCCTCTTTTTTACTTTCTTCTTTCATATCCTCAAGTTCTCATATTCCAAGTTGTGACACTCATCCAACTCATTATTTTGGAGAGTGCATTTATGACCTACACGGTCTAAATCATAATTAAGAAATTTTATAGCTCAAAATGCTTTATGCTCTAGTTCCACTAGTAAGAGATAGGATTTTTCACAAACTAACCTAAATGGCATAGTGTTGATAAGTGTTGAATAGACTACATTTTAACATGATTTTTTAGAGTATTATTCTTGTATTTTGGGTACTTATAATATTTAGAGTACTCGTTTTAACCCCTCAAAAGAAAAGGTATGAATTTGGAGAAGAATGACGTCAATTTAGAGCAAACTTGATAAACCTAAAGTGAAGGACTTAGAACACGGCAATAATATAGGAACATCTAACTCTTTAAGTTCAAAGTTTCCCCATTCTATTTCTAAAGTAGAATTTTATCTAAGTAACATAGCACCAACACACCTTCATATTCAAGTTATGTTTGAGATAAGAGCATTTTGTTTCTTTAAATACTCATGACATCCTACCATTTCCAGCCCATACTTGCCAACAAAGTGGTAACATGAACCCAGTTCTTCTTTATGTTAGTAGTGATTTATTAAAAAAATTTAAAAGAGGTAAGTAAAGCAACATAGGAGCTCAATATAGTCTTAAGTTAGGGTCGTGTTGGGTAATAAAATTAGGATTTTGTATATTTAAAAAGGAAACAATTAAAAATCATAAAAAAGTAAGGTTTTGGAGAGAATTTTATAAATGAGAAAAGAATTAGGAGCTATAATGAAGTATTTAGAGATCAAGAGAAAGAAAATTTTAGGAAAAGAAATAAGAAATCTATTAAAAATCAACAAGATCTTTAAAGATTCAAGAACTAAGAAGATGTTTTCTTTGTCTTTTGTTCTGTCTCGTTTTTTAGGTTTTCTTCATTTTATCACGAACTAATTAGGATATAGATCTAAGTAGAATGAACTTAAGGACTTGAAATTTTGAACCGACACTTTGATTTAATGAAATTTCTAATTTTTTAAAAGATTTATTCGTATATTTATATTGTGTTAAATTGAAAGAATGAGAATCAAAGATTCAATAATCAGATTCATACATTAAAACTAAGAGATGATTTATATTATTAGATCACAATATGAATGATTAAGGTTTGTATAGGTTAATAAAGATAGAACTACACGATTCAGCTAAAAGATTCATAAAGAAGTTCTTACTAAAAGGCAACTCAATGTTCTATATGTTTCAGATTTAATTTAATTAGTTTTAATTGGATTAGATTAACTTGGGATTATTTGTTTCATTTTCTTAATTCTTTTCTTTTGAGTTCAAGTGGTTTTTAAACTTATGGATTGAAGTAGAAATTGATGTTGATTTACTTATTTCATGCTTAGACTTAATACCAGTTAAGTTTTTCAATTTTATAGGTAAACATGGTAGGGAACAGAACTTCATGTTTATCCCATGTTAACCTACTTTGATCCACACTTAAGAAGCTAAGTGTAACAAAATTAAAAATCAGGTATGTCATCTTGACATGTCCTTACCATGCTTACCCATGTTGAAGCATATCAATTTCCAAATTAAAAATGGAGGTAGCAAAATTAAAGACGATGCATAACATAAGCCTTTGTAGATGACCACCATGTCTCTATAGCATCAAGGAATAGTAATTACCTACATTGAATGAGAGATAAACACATCACTATGTAGGTTTTACATTCACACTAATTCTAGGTATGTTAAACATACAACTGAACACACCTATGTTGGACCATGTAAAATTCTGTGAAATTATTTCAATTATAACATAAGGATGACAAGTAGTGTGTTAAGTTTATATTTAAGTGATATATAGAATCTGAGAGTAACCATTTTGAACATGGTCATAAAACAACCCTATGCCTTTACTGTGTTTATCAACATACCAACATGTAGATGCTATGTTCTTCTGATCATGAAAATGAATTTTGAAGATTTTTTAGCACACCAATAACATCGTGTTCTCACTATGTTTATTTCATGTCACTTCTATTTCTTTGTTCTTATTTAAATAACTAATATGGTACCATGTCGTTTGTATTTCTACCCCATATTAAAAGAATATTAAATCATTTTTCCTATGTTATTTTTTAGTAAATATTCTACCATGTAACTTCTATGTAGACCCTGTGTTCCCTTAACACAGATCTATCCTGCATCTATTTCTTGAACATGGCTTTGGCACACTATCGTTTAAGGCCTATGTTTAGCCATGATTTGACATTAAAGAATAGCATTTGTGAAATAATTTTTTCACTCCTCCATTCAATATCCCCTAACTTCAATCCTCCTTATTGTAATTTCTAGTAGATTTTGCCTCTAAGCCCATTTATCTTTAGTTTCACTCATCAAAATCACCAATTTTTAGTTAACAGTGTTATTATTAGAGAAAAATCCTAATTTTGTAGTGTTAGGGTTTGTTTTGGATTTTTAGACAATTCTTGCATCTTTTTCATACCCATTTGTGTGAATCCTAGGTATTCCTTTCCCCCTAACATATACTTTTAATATTAGCATCAATTGTGGATTGCTTAAGGATGATGGTTATAACTTATAGTTGAACTTCATGAATGTCCACTATGCAAACATTTTGGGGATTGTTTTAGTTAGTATTGGGCAAATTATATCCTGAATTCATGTTTTAAGGCCACATTTGAGTTATGTATAGATGAAATTGGTTAATGATACATTATCTTAGGATGATATAGTGTTTATTTAGTTATTAGGAGTGGTTTCTCATCATTAATAATATTCTTGGTTATGTTAGGTTATTACATTCTTGAGGATCAGTTTGTGGATAAGTTGATATTGATTTGATTTGAACTAAAAGTGTATAATCTTGATAATAGGATGGTTTTATTAATATTCTTTGAGTGATTAGATCTTATTTGCATTTAATATTATTACCCTTATTTTGCTTGGATTATTTTGCCATCTATATTTACATATACTTCATTTATGTTTGGATTAATAAAGGGTTAATATTGAGGGCTTAAGGAACTTTAATAAAGGATATTAATTGAGTTGGTTGTCAAATAAGCATTATAGAATAAGGAGTATGATTTTGTTAATGTATCAATGCTGGAAGAGTTCACATATTGAACATAATATAGTATAATGTTAATACATTTTTAGATGTTCATATGGTTCATTTATAATTTTGTATAAGGGCGTTATAACATTTTTATGATTGTCATGTCATTATTTGACATCTAATTAATATTTAGTGATACATCACATTTACTTTGTAATGTTGCTTTTGTTAACGAGAGATCATATCTAGCATGATTGGGAGATAATTTGTTATTTTTTAAGTTAATCAATTTTGACTTAAAGATCAACATAGTATCACAGTATAGGTAAGAGGAAAAACCCAGCTACAAAAGATCAAGAGTTATGGCTTCTACCTCATATGCAGTTACCCTTAGGCTATGTTTGGTTGAACGTATCACAGTATAGGTAATAGGAAAAACCCTGCTATAGAAGATCAAGAGTTATGGCTTCTACCTCATATGGAATTAACCTTAGGCTAT
Source organism: Erythroxylum baracoense (assembly GCA_025629805.1). Lineage (NCBI taxonomy): Eukaryota > Viridiplantae > Streptophyta > Magnoliopsida > Malpighiales > Erythroxylaceae > Erythroxylum > Erythroxylum baracoense. Next base: position 20,490,145 of record JAOTAY010000189.1, read on the forward strand.
GTTCAGTTGGATATAAGTTTTTTAATAGAATGGAATGGAATGGAATGTAAATGGATGTAATATTAGAAAATTGTTGTTTGGGAGGGATAGAAGGATTCATAATGTAATATAATGAAATGTTGTTTATCATTTTACATTCTATCCTAAACCCCCAAATCGGAAGTAAATTATTTTTACTATTTAGGATGGAATGGGATGTAATGTGAAACCCTCCCTTTCCATCCTATTCCATTACATTCCATCTTCCCAAATGATGGAATAATATTACATTCTATTCCATTTAATTAATAACCGCCCAACCAAACATAGCCTTAAGAATCCTGACTTAAAGTAAATGCCTAAAACAAATATTCCATCACTTAAGCAACCTATAGAGTAGCTAGAGCACCTGCTACTTTATGACTAGGTTTTAATTGAACCATTACCAATCTCTACAAATAAAGAAGTTTGAGCAACCATGGTACGTTGAATGGGGAGTATTGTCAGAGCTTGACTTGGAGGATAGGGCATAGAGGACTATAGAGTTCGACAAGTAATTAGATTTCTTTAACATCTCAAAACTAGTATATCCTAGGGGGAAAGATGTAGGTAAGAGCACTGATACCACCCTGAGATATGAGCCATTCGTTAGCCCTCCATGTCATCCACTCAAAGTGTACAGAGCAGTATATGAAATGGATAATAGATATGCTAATGAGTTTAGCACAATACTTTGACATCAAGATCCTTCCACCACCAGCTTGTACATTCAAACCTCCATATATAGAGCCTAAGTAGGATACAGGGTGATTAATTATTATTAAACTATATTTATATAACCATATTTAATGTGTTTTGCTTATTATTTAATAGTTTTATAGTATTTTTGGTAATTAATTCACTTAAAGTGTGTTTGTAGGTGATAGTTTACTTCTTAGACCAAAAGGAGAAGAATTTGGATGAAATCATGGCATAAAATGGAGATTTGAAGCACTTAGAGATACACGACCATATACAATGACCTTGTAAGTCACTACAAATGTGTGGAAATTCAAAAATCTTGTTTCAGGCTATGTATGATTCCCGTCTAAGTCTATATGCCCCTATAAAATCATAAATTTAGGTATTTTTGGAGATACATGATCACCTTCACTACCGTGTAAATGACAGTGTGTATCTCAGAAATCCTAGTTTTTTTTATAAAAGAATGTTATTAGAGGAAAATGAGAAGGAGACGAGTTTAGAAGCATTTTTGCATCATAGAAACACAGAGAAGAGACATTTCTGAACAAAGGACAAGGGAAACACGAAGATTACATCACAAGATTCGATAAAGAGCATCATTCAATCCAAATTGCAAGAAAATTCATTAGAGACAAATGGGAGATTTAGAATATGATTTCTTTGATCTTTATTTATTCTTATAAACATTTATTATTGGTTTTATTTTCAATTGGTAGGAATTAAATTATTTAGTGCCTAGGTGAGATGAAAACTAAGTGGTGATGATAATATGATTTAATCTTTTGTTCAGTATAGTTTTATTGATTGATTTATGGAGATTCCATTATGTGTTATAGTCTTGAACTAATATATCAAAAATATTAGTCCATTATTTGATTTCATATGATTGAGATTAAGAAATCATTTTAGTTGAATAGATCTATGATAATTGGAAGAAGTTGCATGTAAACATAGATATAGGTCAATATAAATCCTCCGGATTAGGGTTAAATCTAATAGTGAAATTCATGAATCAATAATGCAATCTTAGAGGTTTTAACTAGAAAAGAGTTTCAATTAATCAACTGAGGGTTAGTTATTAATAGTCTTGAAAAAGAAATTAACATAAGATAGGAATTTTCATAGTCCAATAATTAACAATTTAATTGCATGATAATGGGTTAGTATTTAAGGATTCTTAAAGGGATCCATCACCTAGGTACTATTTATTTGATATTGACTTTTCATATTAGTTTCTTTGTCCAAGTTCATGTATCGATCTTAGTTTAATTTTTAATTAAATCCACAAGCTAACTCAATGGTCAGATAATAGAAAAAGAGTCAATACTAGTACTTGCAATTCTTTTAAGGTCGATTCATACTTACTAGTGATAGCTACAACTACACCGTGTACTTGCACTTAAAACTTATAGATCTTTTTACATAAAATATCATCAATCAAGTTTTTGTTATCATTACTAGGGATAGTAATATTAGGAAAGTTTAGATTTTATTACTCTAGCCATTTTTTCTTTATTTTACTTTATTTGTATCTCTAATTTATTTTGTTTAATTGACTCTCTAGTTTTCTTATTTCTTATAGATTTTGATTCTTTGGTTAGTTTATGACCTGAAGTAATCCAACGAGTTTAGTAGAAAAAGATCCAAAAATTAAGAGAACAACTTATAGAAATCTTCGTAAGACACAACTTAGAGAGTTCAAGTTAGATCAACAAATAGAGGACTTAAAAGGTCATATTGGTAACTATGGCAAAGCAAACAAGAATTTTGTTTGATTATGCTTGACTAGACTTGACAGGAGCAAATTCTAGCATTGTTAGACTGACTATGAATGCCAACAATTTAGAAATTAAATCAAGTATCATTCAGATGGTGCAATAATTTGTTCAATTTGATGGGCTACAAGATAAGGATTTGAATGCACATTTTCTTAATCTTTATAGGGACTTGTGATACCTTCAAGATCAATAGAGCTAATGACGATATGATAAGGCTGAGATTATTCCTATTTTCATTGAGGGGCAAAGCAAAACAATGGTTGAACTCTCTTCCAAGATCATCACTTACTACATGGGATCAAGTAGTAGGGAAGTTTCTTCTGAAGTACTTCCTGCCGACAAAGATTGCCAAATTAAGGAAAGATCCTCTTCCTACTCCTAGGCTAATTTAGAGGCATTATATGACACATGGGAGAGGTTCAAGGAGAAAATGAGGAAGTGCTCAGATCATTTTTTAGCATTTTGGATGCAAATTTAAAACTTTTATAATGGGATAAATCAAACTACAAGGAAGACAATAGATATAGTGGCTGGGGGTACTTTAAATAACAAGACACCAAAAGCAAACCACGACCTCATTGAAGACATAACAATGAAAAAATATCAATAGTGCTCCTCACGAGTAAGACTTAGCAAGCCAGTGAGGGTACTTGAAATGGATGCAATGGCACAATTGGCAAACTAGGTGAAAGCTCTGAGTAGGAGGATTGATAGACTAACTATGAATCCATAATTTCAAGTTATGCGATGTACGGTATGCGGGCTAAACCATTCAAGTCAAAATTGTCAAGCATTATAGCCCGAACATGTGGATTGTATGGGGAATGTTTCTAGACCCTAAGAAAATCCATACAGTTATACCTATAATCCGAGATAGAGGAATCACCCTAATTTCTCTTGGGAAAATCAAGGATAAGCAAGGAAAAAGCCTCTACCAGGATTTTAGCAACATCCACCTTAAGCTAATAATCCGACTCTAAAAGAAATGATGTATAAAATTGTTCAAGATTTAGACACAAGACATTAATGAACATAGGCTTCTATACATAACTTAGGCGTTCAGATCAGTCAAATTGTAAAATTAGTATATGAAAGAGCACAGGGGAGTTTGCTTAGTACCACAGAGGAGTTTACCTAGTATCACAGGGGAGTTTGCCTAGTACCATTAAAATAAATCCTAAACAACATGTAATGGAAATCACCCTTATTAACATAAAAGAGCTTCAAGAAGAAAAGGAACCCTGAGTTGAGAACGAGAATACCAAGAGTCAAATAAAAGATGAAGATGAAAGTCACCTTAAAAAAGTTAAGGAATTTCAACCTACCATCCCTTATCCTACTAAAAGAAAGAAAGATCTAATGGATGCATAGTTTGGTAAGTTCCTTGAAATGTTTAAGCAAATCCCGATTCACTTACTCCTTATTAAAGCTCTTGTGTAGAGCAAGGGAAAGTTGGAGGAGTTGATGACTGTAACGTTGAGCTAAAGATGCTTAAGAATTTTGAAATGCGAACTACCAGAGAAGCTTACAAATCCATGCAGTTTTACTATCCATTTTGAAATTGGTAGTTTAAAGATTGATAAGGCTTTAGCCGATCTAGGGGTCGATATTAACATGATTCCTTGCTTGTTATTTAAGAAATTGGGATTAGGTGAACTAAAACCTACTAGGATAAGTGTGCAACTGGCAAATAGTTTGGTAAAACATCTTAGGGGCATTATAGAGGATATTCTTATTAAGGTTGATATGTTTATCTTCCCAATAGATTTTGTGATTCTTAACATAAAGGAAGATCTAGAGACCCTTTTTGATAACTGCTAAGTCGGTTATTGATGTTGGTGAAGGCAAGTTAACATTAAAGGTGACGATGAAGAGTTTGAATTTAAATTGTCTAATGTCATGAATCCTACCCTTGAACTTATTGATGTTATCAAATCTAATGATTCATGTCATGATTCATTTTTATATTTTTTTAAGACTTTACCTTTAAGAGTCCATCGAAGCTTTTTTAAGTTCAAGGCAGTAAACAAAAGGCAAAACGCGAAAATAAGCAAAAACAAGTAGCTTAATTAGAGGTTATAGAACCAACGATATGATGACCAAAAGCTATTCTTTATAAGTTGCCTTGAGCATGAAAGGTACGTCGAGCTAACGATGTTAAAATAGCTACTTGGGATGCAACCTAAGAATTAGGATAGCTTTTGTTTTTAAATTCTATTTCATTTTTTTATTTTGATGTTAGCATAGGATTTTATTGAGCTTTGATGAATTTTAAGTTAGGACATTATGCATACTAAAGAAATTGTGCATATTAATTGTGTTAGGGTATGCATGTTAAAGTTTCGTAACTTTTAAGTGTAAAATTTTTAAGCCTGTCTAAATATTTTTCATGTTGCATATGTTTACAGAGAATTACATGCTTACTATATATGCTCGCATAAACTTACCTGGTTATATATACGTCTGTGTAATAGGCCTTGTAAATCTGTGATAACTTACACGCCAGTGTCTCTTAAATTCTAAAGAGTTTGTGAGTTACATGGCCATCTACACAGGCGAAATGAAAGAAGTAGTGATGTGAGCACAACCGTGAGACTTTGTACGTGAAATAGCGCCAAAGATGAGCTGGTAATGTCGGAGGGACCAATAACAAGATCAATAGCTAAAATGTTCAAAGAAGCGCTTCAATCTTATATGGGCCAAATTATAGATGGCATGGAATCTCAAGAGACAATGAGGGCTAATGACAAGATAGTATCAAGTTGGGCAAAATGAGCAAGAAGACTTTCCTTCTTATTTAATTAATTATTTTATGTTAGAAGCATAACTTTCGGCAACCTACTACTTGTATCTTGGGCTTATTAAAACTTTTAGGTTTAATGGGTTGTATTTTAGAAATATTAGTTTGGGCTTTAATTATTTTGGTGAAAGGCCCATGTTTAAAGGCCTTTTATGTAGTTAGGGTTTCTTTCTTTTCAAGAGGTGTAAATACATCATAATAAACATTGTTTAGGGTTAGATTGGTTGAATAATGAATTCTATAAGAGAGGATTTCTTGTCTTCTTCTATAGCATCAAGAATATGGTTTTTATCAAGGTAAACACTTGTGGAGAATTTCTATTCTTGTTTCCAAATCTACCTTATTATATTTGCTTCCTTTCATATAAGTGATTGGGGGTTCATTAGGGTTGGAGCTTTTGTTTTGTTCATGTTCTATTCAAAGTGTGTGCTTAAGAGGTTTCGGGTTTTTAAGCCTTGGGGTTCCGCATCAGGTAGGGTAATTTAAAGACTATCGTGAAGTTACACGATCTAATACACGACCACATAGTATATTGTATAAGTCGCAGATAGCCTTTAAATTACCCTACTTCTTTCATTTCACCTATGTAGCTAATCCTGAAAGTTACTAACTCTTTAAAATCTAAGAGACATAGGTGTGTAATTTATTGTGTAAATCCACGACAACCTTTAAATTACCCTCCTTTTGTCATTTCTCTTAATTTTTCTCTCTCTCTCTACCCTCTCTATTGCCCCTCCTCCTCTCTAACCAATTTTTTTGCATTTGTCTTACCAATTTGCGATAGCCAAGTAAGTATTCTCATCAATTTCATTTGTTTATGCATAAATAATTGAGGATTTTACAATTTTTAGGGATTTTCACACCCAAAAACCCTAGGCTTAGGGTTTTGCGATTTAGTATAAAATTAATTAATTATGGTTTAATAGTGTAATTCTACCCTTATTTATATAATTTATTGATTCAATTTAATGAATTGAATGAGATTTGGATGAAATTTTAGTTGGGCTTGCGAATTTGCTCCTAAAATTGTGATGAGTTAAATTAGGATTAATTGATTTTTTATACTTAATTGAAGTTGTTTTCTAGTTTAATTTCATTTCAATTTTGATTTTTTACATGAATTCAATTTTCAATTTTGTTAATTTTGGGTAATTGTTATATTAGGTGTGTTAATTTCAATTTTATATTTAATTTTGTAATTGTATGGTTATTTTAGTTTTATCTGTTAATGACAATGATTTTAATTTTAATTTTGTGATTAATCAGGATATTAGTTAATTTTCTAATTTTATCTTATTTTAGTTTTTATTTATTACTTTATTATCTATCAATTATTTATGTTAGATTATTAGTTTTTGATTTTTCCATATGTTTAATTTTCCTTTGTCTAGTGCATTTTTACATTTTAACAATTTAGTGACCATAAGAAATAAATGTGGGAAAAAGGTTATTTTTCATACTTCATCTGTTATTTTCTCATGTTTATTTAAAGTTTCAAACACAATAATAGGACCATGACAAGCAAAAGAGGCACTAAGGAAGCGACAACGAGGAGAAGGGTCTTCTAGAGACCTGAGGGGTGCTTGCACACTTCAACCACTAAAGAAACCTTTGATTTTATTCTTTAATGTTGTGACATATGAAGAGTAATATCAATGGCTCAAGTTAATAATTTCAAGACAGACCAAAGCATTCACTGGGAGGCTTTACTGTTGGACCCCGATTCTTTTCTTACTAACAAGATTGTGCTAAATTCTTTTTGAGGTTAATTTTGATTAATTTCTTGT
>JAOTAY010000189.1:20497332-20526574 GCA_025629805.1 Erythroxylum baracoense
CTTGTTGAATTTTTTTTATGATTTACCTCCAATTTTTGTTCGGAGGTAAGTTAAATGAGTTTGTTCGTTTTAAGTATTACTGGTGGAGAATCCCTCCCTCGTGGGATGCGCGTCCAGATGTCACGTAGGACGTCGGGCCCGTGACCCGCCCGGGGAGGGGTATCAGCATCTACGGCAGGTTAGTTTGGTCTAGTAGTTTTAGGACCTTATCGACACTAGAGCATGGTCCCGATTTTTTGAGATTACGGATCCCTCATACTGAAAGCTGACGATCAAGGTGCTCTCCATGTTCTTTATAGAGAAAGGCCACTATAATTGGGACTGTCAAGCACAATCTTGTTTAGTTTGCTGGGGGAGATGATCTCCATAAGCTATTCTGAGTTCTCTATTGCAATGGTTATATGACCAAGAGTTCGTGGGATGCTTGAATATGTGGGGCTGTAAATAGAATTCTCGTATAGGATGTCTTCTTGCCAATTCTAGAGCACTATCAACAAGAATTTTGATTACAACCCAAGCAAATCCAAGACATCATCTCTTCAACTCTCAATGCTTAGATAAATACATGGTATTCTGATTCATACGATAAGCGAGTGGGGTGATAGTCATAAACTCGTAGGGAATCTGGACATGTTCTACCTGCGTAGCATGAGTGAATATATGCCAATACATATGGGGCATACAGTAGCCCAATTCATCCAGCATTAGAGTGAGGAGAAGAAGGTCAGGATGATATTCATCAAAACTTATATGACGAGGCTTGCACGGAGGATTGGGGGTCTTCGATAAACTACCAATGATGCAACTGGTTGTTTGTAGGTGATGAAACACATGCATGTGGTAAGCAGACGGCAGGGACCTACTAGTGACATCTACCGCCTAATTAGGGTCCCCGACGAGTCGGTTGCATCAAGAGGAGTCAGGGAGCCATAAATAGCTGAGCATCAACCCAAATGAGCTCACTGCCAGCCTAGATGGGAGTAGTTGTGTACGAGGAGGCTAGTGAGGAAGCGCCCAGGATGCTGATATCACACTCAAACTAGCTGAAGATAACTTTGTTGGAGAAACACGTAGGAAAGATCCTGGGTACTTAGCATACTATCTGAGTACAACAGGTGGAGATTGTGGAGCGAATAGGGAAGCTCGAAGTCCATAATTGATGGAGGGCAGACCTATTAATACAGATGGTGGGCTATTTTCGAATGACATTTCCACCTCCACTATCTGGACCGGCTGCATTGTCTTCAGCTGCACAACAGTTTCTGGCTATACGATCTAAGGATCCTCCATCGACAGACATATCAAAGTCACAGCAGGATTAATGGATGCTAATTTTGTTTTTTTCTTTTTCTCCTTATATATGTATTTTTTATTTTCTTCCCTATGTTATTTTGTTTTGTCTAAATGTTAGTGCAATGTTATTTTCATTTATGTTATTTTTATGTCCATGTTTCTTATTTATTTTCATTATTTTTATTTTCTTTTACCTTTTATCCGTTTTGTTTACATTTTGCAAGAATTATTGTATCTAATATCGGATGGAACCTTCATTAGATTCAGAACTCTATAATTCTTATTCCTCAAGGTAGTACCGATTTTTAAACCTTTCTTACTTTTTATTTTGTTATGCTTCAATTGTGTACACTAGGGACAATGTACAATTTTAAGTGTAAGGAAGGGATTTTTTAAGTTTATTATAATCTTTGTTACTAAATCATATTAGTTGATACCCCAAATTAGTTAAAAATCTGTCCAAAATACTTTAGAGTATTGTAGATTATTGTATTGAATTAGTACGCTAAAGGATGAAAGTTATAATAAACTTGCTTTGATACGTTATATTTTTAGTAATCATTGAGATAGTCAATTTGAATAAAAAGTGCATATTGTTTACACACATAAAACCCTTTTGTGAGATTATGGACGTAAGAGCAAATAATATCATTATTTTAAGCTCTTTTGTTCTTTCATGTGTTTTATTATGCATAGTTAGATAATTATAGAACTTGTTTTTATTGTTCATATTGAGACTACATTTGTTAGATTAGAAACACTAAAATGATAAAGGCATTTAAATTAAACTTTGTTTAGCCTATTTTCTTGATAATAACCCCACTATATTTTATCCTTTATAAGTAATTTTGAGACTTAGCCTTTTTATTGATTATATTCACAATATTAGCGATAACCTTACCTTTTTTAAAGCCTTTTTTATTATTTTGAACCCATAAAGGTTATTTACATTTAATTGAGTGCTTGAAACTTGAAATTTGATAGTACATGATGAATGTCTGAAAAAAAATTTAAAGTTATGGTACCAATGGACTTAGGGTGGGAAGGACAATAAGTCCATTATAAAGAACTAAGTTTCTTAAAACTTTGTTTTTGTAAATTTTCAATTTTATCACCCTTTTTATTATTCCTATCATACCTTACCTAAGCCCTATTAAAACCTTGTAACAAAACCTTTTGATTTTTGTTTCTAGTTTACTTATAAGTGGTGAAGATATGATTTTATTGCAAGCTTATGGTTAGGAACCCTTCTATGCATTGCTTTGAGAGTTCTTACCCATTGATACTTGTTCATCATTATAATCTTGATAGGATGCTATAATTCCTCAAGGATTTTAAAGACGATGGTTCTGCCTAACAATGCATCTATCAATTTTTGGTTTGGGTAGCTCAATTTATTATGGAACGTTTTCATCTGGAAAACCAAGTTAAAACCATGGTGTAGGCACTTTCTCAGCAGGTACTTCCATCTCTTCCAAGTGTCATATAAGGTCTCACCCTTTAGATATTGGAAGGAGAAAATATAGTACTTGAACTTTGTCTTATGTGTTAAAGAAAAAGTATTTATTCAAAAATTTCTTAACCAACCCATTCTATATAGTGATGGATCTTAAAGGTAATGTCTCCAATCATAATTTAGCTTGATCTATTAATGTTAAAAAGAACAATCTTAATCAAATGACATACTCTAAAACTCTGTTCATTCAGTATATCACTGAATTACTCCAACTACTAAACCATCTTGATTATGTTAGGTTTAATCTCGAAGTTATTTGCCTTGACTTTTAGTATAGTAATGATAGTCTCAGTCGCAATTAGTGATGGTCTAACATAATCCCCCATTGTGCAATTCCCTCTTTGACTTGCTATTGTGCCTAATAATTACATTCAAACTCTCAAATTTCTATCTTAATTTTCAAAATAATATGTTCATTGTTGAGATCTGGCTCAAATGATACTCTAAGACTACTCGTAATTGTAAACCAAAGTACTTAGACCAGCAATATAACCATAACCATAAGATTAAGGAAAGAATGTTCTAAATTAAAATAAAAAATATATATATAAATAATAAAAAGGTGAAGACTAATAAAAGTAAAGCATTTCTAATATTTTAGTCCCTCAACAATAGCACCAAAAATTGATGCATGATATAAATAAAATGAAACACATAACACAATACCAAAAAACACCTAGGGAAGTGTATTTATCATTTCTTATATTATAGTTGAGTGAGTCAAGTGTCGATACCACGAAGACTAAAATTGCTAGTTCTAATTATCTTCCTATCATCTAATCTAATGAAACTAGTGATTAATTTAAAGAAAATAAACAAAACTAAATTATATCACCAAATTAAAGCAATGAATAAGGTTATATCAGCTAATAGAAAAGTAAGATCTTAGTAAGAATTCCTTTAGAACCTTTCCTCTACCTTGAATTTATCTTGAATCAATGATTAATCCTACAGTTCTTTAGACTAGTAAGAATCCCATTTTATAACTGTATTCTCTCTCAAGCAATATAGCTCCTAACCTTAAATTCATTGATTGAAGTCTTTTTCTAATTAAAAACTCTAAGATCAATTACTTTTATTGTTGAATTTGCATCACAGGTTTGAACCTAATATAGAATATTTATATGGCCTTATATCTAAGATTACATGTAACTTTCATTCATGTTGTGATCTATTCATATATATAATCTCTCGATACAAATTTACAAAATCTGAAATTAACTTAAAACATTGGCAAATTTTAATTTAATACAATATAATTATGAGCAAGTCTGAAGAAGAAAAATATATATCATTGAATCAAAGAATCAATTTGCAATATCAAATCATAAAGTCCATCTCACCTAGATTTATATCTCAATTAGTTTATAATAAAATAAAGAAAACCTACAAAGAACAAGAAAGAAGTTTAAATTCTTATGGCTTGAATTTTTAATATTTTGTATAAATTTTCTTATTTTTCTCTCCAAAATTGCTCTTCCCTTAATCCCACCTAATTTATGTTGGCTCCTAATTGATTTTTAGTTCCAAAATAATTAGCAATTATTAATAAATAAATGTTAAGTATAGGGAAATTTAATAAGTGCAAATTGCACTATATTTTTAGCATTTAGAGAGTATTATGCTTATGTTTAAACATTTTACATTGGATTTGATACTTAAAATATCTTATCTTTGGTTTTAATCCTTATTTTAGTCTATCAAAGGAAAAGAAATGAATTGGAGAAACTTTGGCATGAGTTTAGGTAATAGACTTAAAATGTAGTTGCTTCTCATGTTCAATAATGCTATATTTTATTTCTGAAAGAATTATCTACCTCAATAACATGACACTAATACATTCCTGTGTACCTCACATGTTCAATAAGGGAGTATTCTATTTTTTCAGATGCTCATGACATCCTACCATGTTTTGTGGAAAATATGTCCCTATGTTCAAGCTTATGTTCGTAGAGTTTTATTACATAAAAGAAGTCGAAAGGGATCTTAAGTAACACGTGAGACCAATACAATTTAGTTTTTGGGATGTGATAGGCGAAAACACTAATGTTCATATTTTAGGAAAGAGAATACAAAAAAGAAGGTAAGGAGAAGTTCTAGAGCTAGAAAAATCAATTAGGAGTTAAATTAAATCAGCTAGTATTAGGTGAAGATTGGACATGAAAACAAGAAGATTCATCAAGAACATTAAAAATTCAAGTCGTAAGAATTAAAACTTACTTCTTATGTTTTTTCTTATTCTTTATAGATTTTCTTTGTTTTATTATAAGTTAATTGGGATATATATCTAGGTGGGATGAACCCTAAGACTTGATGTTATGAATTGATTGTTTAATTCAATAAAAGATGTGAGTTTTCTTAAGAATTGTTCATGATTATGTTATGTTAAATTTAAATCTTATCAACATTCTAATTCAATTTTGAATTTTATATATTGGAATCAAGAAATTATATGTATGAATAGATCATAACATGAATAATGGTAGTTATGTAGGACCTTAGAGATATGATCACATAAATATTTTAATTTAAGGTCAAACCTATTATGGGAATTAACAAAGCAGAGTAACTCATTCTTAGGGGTTTTAATTAGAAAAAGATTTTAGTTAACTTAAGGACATGATTTATATTGGTCAAGATAGAATATAGTTGTAAAATTGGAATTTCTACTAATACAAGGAATATGGTTGATCATTGAGTTAAGATAAATGTAAGACATATGAAAGATTTTAAAGGAATTCTTACTTAGATTTTATTTATATATTTGTTGCTTTAATGTTATTCATTGGTTTAATTTGGTGATTTAAATTAGTTTGTCTATTTTTATTTAAATCAATCATTAGTTTCATTAGATTAGATAATAATAAGACAATTAGTATTGGTAATTATAATCCTCATAGGACCAACACTTAACTTACTGAGCTATATAATAGGAATTTAAAGACGCACCTAAGCGATTTCGTTAGCATTATGTTTGTCTTTTATTTTATTTATATCACTGCAAGCACACACCATTAACTTTTGTGATTAAACCACCTAAAGGTATATAATCAACTAAGCAATGGCTATCTCCTACCAAATGCCTTTACACACATCTAAAAATTTCATATAAGGTCAATATTTGTAGGAAAAATAATCAAATGCAAAATCAAAGACATTTCCTAATATACAAACAAAAGAGCCCAACTACCAACTTGAAATGCTAGTATGATGACTATATTCTTATTTCCATTCAGACAATTCCACAAGGATAAAAGATACCATTATATATTATCCTCATATTTTTCTTACATAGGCATAAATTTGTGACTAACTTACTACTAAATAATGCAATGGACATGCTTATAGTCATATAACAGTGCTGAAAAATAGTATTTATAGCCTTTATTTCAGAATTCACAACAAAAATATTTCAAAAAGTGATAAATCAAACAATATACAATAATAGATCAACCACATGAAATAATAAAATAACATCTAAATATTTTATTTTAAGTTGATTGCATAAAAATTTACTCAATTATAGCTTTAAAAGCTTTATTTAAATTGTTATAAAATTAAAGTTTAATTGTTTTTTATACATCAACGAAACCCTAAAATGAACCAAATTACTTTAAGGACCAATATATAAATTATAAAAGTTTTGTTTTTTAAATTTTTGTAGTGTGATGATGTTGAAGTTTAATTTAAACTTATCTATACCACAAGTATATGAATCATATCTTATAATATTAAAACAAAGTATCGTTCCCATGAGAATTGTATTAGATACCTATCAATTCTTGTAACACCTTGCTTAAGGTTAACAATATGATAAAATAATTAGAAAATAAACTAAACTAAAGAAAATTGATAATTAAATATTTAAACAAGCACTGGATTGGTTGATTAATCAATGATGAAAACTTTGAAATTACTTCTATCCTTGTTTTGTTTTACTTGACCTTTTTAATTTAATGATACTTGACCCTAGATATCCAATATTTATTATTACCTTATCTCAAGATACAACCAAGTAATCCCAATTAAAATAGATAAGAATTGAATTGTCACCTCTTGATCTATAAAAACTTCTTAACTAATTCCAATTAAAATAGATAAGAATTGAATTGTGACCTCTTAATCTATCAAAACTCTTCTTAACTATCTACTTGGATTTGAAGTTATCCTAAAGGTAACTAATAAAAATTTAAGGTCTCTTTTTAATTGCCAATTAATCTGATGTTTATAGTTCTATTAAGGTACCAAATCTCGTTATGCAACCTAACACAAATAATTCAATCTAACATCTCGATTTAGATCAAATATAAAAAGATAAACACCACAAGTATATCTCTATTAAATCAAGAATGTAAAGTTAAGAAACAATTCAAGAGTAATTCTTAAAAGAAGTTTAGCAATCCATAATCGAAACTATATATCCCAATTGATTCATCATTAACATTCAACAATAATAAGGAAAGAAAAGAAAAGAATATAAGGTTGAATTCTAGATGTTTTCTCTTCTTTTTCCTTAAACTAGAAAAGTCTATAGCTTTTGTTCTTTAGGAATTTTCTCTCTTTAATCTCTTCTTTCTATGTTTTCTAGCTGCCTCTTTTGTGTTTTTCTTTGCTTTTTATACTTTTTAATTCTTCTAGGGTTTTCACACTTGTTTTTGTTCCAAAAATAACCCTGAATCATCAAAAATACAAAAATCTCGTGACTTGGAATTCTGGCATTTGCATAATCATGCACTGGCTACGCTATGCTCTCTCTCTATCTACACTATCATGATAAAGAGTCATCGACTCTCCATCCTGCATTCTTGCATGATCATACACATACATGATCATGACTACTTCTTTTGTTATGTTTCTTCTTCATCTTTTCCTGGAATTTCCTATCTCTAATCATCATTAGAACACATTAAATATCTCCTAAAGCATGCATGAAGATCAAATTCTTACTCTAATCAATAATAATCAAACAAACATATAAAAACACTATCAAACACATAAATATACACATAAAAACACATAAATCTAGGTCCTAAATACATGATTAACACTTGAGAAAACACTTAAAAACACACTCTACAACTTAGAAAACACACCATAATTCACGCTATCAACTTCCCCACACTTAAATTTTTGCTTGTTCTAAAAAAAACTAAACTCACAAAACAAACCAACATAAAGCATATAATTACACAATCATGCACTAATGTAATAATGGTACAATGGCTTAAAATTTCATGAAATTAACCTAGCAATAAACATCAATCATTTAAAGAGTTCCAACACACTAACTTGATCTATTCATATACAAGTGCTTTAATTAAATACACATATCAACAAAATATTGACACCCTATTCATACATTTATGGAACTTGTAAATATGCTCTCATTTTTAGTTACCAAATTGAAAAGGTAAGCCACAGTTAAAAACCATTTCATGGAAATTTCTTGACATATCAAAAGAAGATCAATATGTTCACTTTCATTTAAAACACCATATTTTTTAGATTTTATTTAACGATCACTTACTCTTTTGATATGATTGTAAGTACCTTGTCATAAATGTTCCCCAGTTATTTAACTAGGTTACGTTTTATCAAGCTTGGTTGGAGTATCATTTTAGAATTTTGACGTAAAGGAAAATATTTTTTTCGCGAATATCCCCTGTATCACAACTTACAATTAGCTACCAGCTTTATTCTTAACTCAAGTTTTTCAAAAAAGGCTAGTGGAATATAAATTTTATTTAACACATTTATTCAACTTTTTATTTTTATTATATATATAAACTAATCTACAACATTTCTTCCTAGCCCATCCATTTCCATGAAAAGCTACTAATGATACCTACCAAATTAAATTCATTAAATAATAAGTGTCATTAAATGGAACAATTGATGTAATATTCTAATCAACACACATATTCACCTTATAAACACTTAAAATACAGTGTAACACCTCCTATACGGAACCTATAACCATCCACACATAAGGCAGCGAATTTCATGTACATATATTCACGATATGCATTTTGGTTCATTGTTGTACATATACACATTGCAAAACTTCTCAATGCTTAACATTATCATTTAACAGTAGTGAAACATTTTTACATTTACATGATAATTCAAAAGAAAAAATACAATTTCCTTTAACCATTACATGTACAATCGTCTTTAACTAAAAACACCTTCTATAAGTACTTTTTCTTCAATCTGTTAACCTTGGTCCCTGTAGATATTCAATGTACCTCACTCCTATGAGTTGGACCAATACGGATTAACGCCCATGCTAAGCTTGAAAGCTTAGTGAGGAAACACTTAGTTTGGATGACCACTCACAGCAGTCATCCACCAAGCACATACATTCATGAACATCGCACAAATATAAATAATGATGGCATCCTTAATCAAATAAATGATGCAAACATGCTTCAATTTTTTTTCATATACCATAAATTCACCTTCAAAACTCAAACATTAATATTCAACACTCAGTGATACAAATTATCAATACAAATGCAAATGCTCATTTATATACCGATTGTTTATATTTTCATACTGTATTTCTTATTTATATCTCTTTACTTTACTTTTTGTGTTAGGCCTGCATATTTTCTGTGAGTGTGGATAAAGGGTGTTGTAGATATCCGAAGATATCAAAATGTGGATACCTAAAGGTATCGAACTGCAAATACCTGAAGGTATCAAACTGTGGATACCCAAAGGTATCGAACTGTGGATACCTGAAAGTATCGAATTGTGGACACCGATGGTGTCAAACTATAGCAGCTACACTGTAACCCTATAGGCATGCCTATCTATCCATAATCAAGACAATAGATTAGGCACTATAACATTTCCTTTAACCATTTGCAAATTTCACAATTCATATATTAACAAATCATATGATATACATTTCAATTCATAAAATCTATATTTGCATTCATACCTGAAATTAATGGCTTACCACCATTAGAAGGGTATCAAAATCAAAATTGTATAATCATACTATACACATATAAGTAATGAATATGCATATAAATAATTTATGCACATGTAAATTTTCTTTGGAATGGATTATGCTCAATCTTATATTCCAATGTTCAGTCTCCCAATTCATATGTGGTAAGTCCTATTTCATTTATTTCTAGGTGTTTGAAAATTTTCATAAACATTCATAAAGGTTCGGATAAGATACGGTAGAAATTGAAAAAAAAATAATGCCACAGTCGTGACAAGCACTCTCTCCATTCATACCACTACTTGTTCATGAATATGCATATAGAAAAAGTTAGAAATATGTTTTGAGTTCTTCCAGAAATTTTTTCCTCTATGTCTAAAATTTCTATAGCATGAACAATCAGACCATTTGGACTTCTAAATCATGATATATAGGCAAAATATCACAAGTTGCTCCAAAACGGGGGTAGCATCAGGTCACCTTTTTTTACTCAATTTACAAGGTCATATAGTCAGAATTAAGTTAGAATCCCTCTTGTAGATATTTAGCTCTATGTCTTAGGTTTCATATGCAATTGAAAGCATACAATTTGGAGGTTTGTAGGCTGCATTATGACGTAAACAATGTGACTGACTCAAACAAACTCTAGACAAATTTCCACTGCACAATACTCTCTTGTCATATTCAACCAATTCTATGCAATATAACACC
This sequence comes from Erythroxylum baracoense, assembly GCA_025629805.1. Taxonomy (NCBI): domain Eukaryota; kingdom Viridiplantae; phylum Streptophyta; class Magnoliopsida; order Malpighiales; family Erythroxylaceae; genus Erythroxylum; species Erythroxylum baracoense. The sequence goes on from JAOTAY010000189.1 coordinate 20,507,814, forward strand.
AAAATAACACCAAAGCATCATCCCAGAAACCATTCCACATCCAAATAAATCTTTATAACCATTCAAACATACTCACAAAGAGAAATTAGACTAACTGTAGTCCCAAAACTTAAAATTGGAAAGTAGTTCTTCTAATGCTTTTCCTTCCCTTCCTTTTTGGGTTTGCTTGAATCACCAAGTGAAAAATGATGGGATGAAGAAGGTGAAATGGAGAGGAGAAAAATATGAAGTTAAGCCATGAAAGTGTTGTACATCTCCCCTCTCCATATGCCTTTTCATGAATTTTCTAGTTTTAGACTCATGTTTCAATCCCATTAGACCATATGTCAAAATCCTATTAGACCATGTGTTATTAGACCACGTGTTACAATTCTATTGGACCATGTGTTAAAATTATATTGGACATTGTGTTACAATTCTATTAGACCATATATTACAATTATATTGGACACATGTTTTAATCTTATTGGTCCATGAGTTGACTTTAGGAAAATTACATATTGGTCCTTCTTCTTCCTTTAATTCCCACATTAGCCTATGACATTATCAATTAATTTCATTCCTCTATGTCTTAATTTTCTAATGGAATAAATTTCATACAATTTGGATAATTATTCCAGGATTTATACCCAAAACACTATAGGTTGTTCGAAAACAGGGACAACATCTATAACTCAAATTCAAGCTAGAATTCAAAACTCTTAGAGGCAGAATCAAAATTTGGTTCCTTCATTAAAGTTTTAGACCTATGTCTCTAGTTTATTCTTCAATTAAAATTATCAAATTATGAGGTCTAAGGCCAAGATGGAGCCAAATTACAGAGATTTGTTTAGTAGAACCTATCCATTTAGGAGGTACACATCCCAAATCAACTAACTTCGGTCTTATCACGCAAGAGCAACACAAAAATACATACAATTTAACCAAAAAAATCCCATTTACATATGGAATGCTTATTTTATCAATTATCCTCACATCACATTCATAAATCCAAGCAAACATATCAAAAATTTCCATACATATTTTACGTCTAAGTATGTATGTCCATGCCGAAGTGAACAAATTATCCATTTACCTATGTCTTTTACATTAAGTACCATTATATCTCTGAGTATACTTAGATGTACTTAATTCATTATGTTCACTTCTTAATATACCCTAGACATGTTATAATACTTCCAGGGTATATGTTGGGGCGTTACATACAAACTTCACAAACTGATGTTTCTTCAAATTTTAAATGATTATGTTTATAGATAAGCTACTTCCTTTCACTTCCATAACATTGACACATTCACACAAAAACACAATATGAAAAATTATGCAATAATTACACACAATGCAAATGAAAACAAAACTAACAAAGTACAATTTTAAAGTCACACACAGTTGATATGCAATTACATATACATCCCCACACTTGATCAACAAATTGCCCTTAATATGGAAAATCTTACACAATTAAAAACAAATCCGCATAACTAATGTAAAAAATAAAATATAAAACAAATAAAATATAAGGGTAAGAATACTTGTAAGAATGGTAGTGGTGATGGCATTAGATAAGGAACCTGGACGCTTTGCTTCATAAAATATTTTCAACAATTTCTTCATTGGGTAGCGCTTGTTGCACTACCTCTTTCAACTACACACTTTCATGATGTCCATTCTTCCCTCGAGTCTCTTATTGTTTTCCTCCGTTTTGCTTAATAGTCTTTCCCAGTCTTCTTCCTTGTTTTCTCATATTGTTGCTATTGCAGGGTTGAACTGAATCACACATATCCTCTCTTATGTTTAATTGTACACTGAGAGCTTGGTCCTAAAGTTCCCTACCATGGGACTCTAAGATTTTTTCCCTCTTTCTTCTTATGAGATTATCAAGAATGGGGCTTTAAAATCTACAATCAAATCTCATACACCACTGCTAGATACCTTCACTTTTGCCTTGAGTTCGAACCCTACTGTGAGTTGCTTGACTCTTGGTGCCATCTTTTATGTGAAAACCTACAAATTGACAACCCAAAACATAAGAAAAATGCAGTAAAAGTGTATAGAAAAATTTGCTCTCCAACACCAAGAAAAGCGATTTCTAGTGTAAAACTCACTAAATCTATAGCTAAGCTGGGTAAAATTGGAAGAAAGTGGAAGACAATGGTAAATTTTGCTTTAAAATTGAGTGAAATCAAGTGGAAAATGGTAAGTTATCGACTAAAGAGAGAAAGGTTATAGGGAAGAAGAAAGACCCATTTAAATAGGAAGTAAGGGTTTTAAAATCCACGCTTGCATAATCATGACCCTTGCACGATTATGCAAGACCAGTGTGGAGTGTTCTCTATCACGATCTTTCTAGAATGTTACATGATGATGCAAACTTATGTGATTGTGAAAGAGAGCGCTTGCTCCAATTTTTCACAATTGTGCAAGTGCACGACCGTGACTCCTCATAGGTATTTTTCCAAAAAAATTACCACATGTCATGCCATAAACATCCATCAATCAAAATCACTTAAAAAGCATAAATGTAATGCAACAAACACACACAAAATTATTTAAAAAAAATATAAAACATAACATATTAATTTTTAAGTTAATTATCTTGACCATTTTAGAACAAATTTTCAACCAAAAGAAACAAAAGAAGTAGCCCCTTCCCTGTGAATATGCTCCTCCCAAATATGGTTTGCGTCGATGACCATTAACCTTAAATTTTTCCTTTTGATCATTCCTCAATTCTAAAGCTCCACATTTGAAGACATGAGTCACCTAAAAATGACTACTTTAATATGACTTGAGCTTTCCTAAAAACAATTTCAATCTTAAGTTAACAAAAATGCATCTCCTATCTTGAATTACGTCCTCTTAATATAAGAATCATGACTTCTTTTAAATTTTTCCTTATACAACTTGGCATTCTCATAAACATTAAATCTTGTTTCTTCTAATTCATTCAGTTGTAGGAGTCTCTTCTTACCAGCTATCTTCCAATCAAAATTTAGTGTCTTAATCACCTAATATGCCCTATGCTCTAACTCCATAGGTAGGTGACAAGCTTTCCCCATAAACAAGTTGAAAGTGTGTTGTACTAATAGGTGTCTTTAAAGTTGTTCGATATGCCCATAAAACATCATCAAGCTTTAATTCCTAATCTTTCCTTGAACCATTAATGATCTTCTATAAGACTTTTTTAAGTTCTCGATTAACAACATCCACCTGGCCACTTGTTTGTAGGTGTTAAGGCATGGCTACTTGATGGTAGACTTCATATCTCTTAAGAAAAGTTTGAAATGATTTATTGATTGACCTTATTTCATGATAGTCAAAATTGTAATAACTATAAGTACATGGTGTAGTTGTAGTTAGTACCGACAAGTACAAATTGATCCCTTAAAGAATATGAATACTAGTAATCGCCCTTCCCCTATTATCTAGACTAAGGATTGATTTTAGATTTTAATTAAAAGCAAATAAAACTGAGACTAATAAAATAAAATAGGAAACAATAATGAATAGAGAGATAGAGGAATTCACTTAGAAAACTATCGTTATCAGAAATTAGTATCTAGGTTTGAATCCCTTTAAAACCTTAATAAATTGATCTCTTATCATTCAATTGTTTGTTGATTAGTTAGACTATAGAGACTCCTATGGTATGCTAGTAGCTAACCTTGAGTCTACTAACAACTAATCTTAAAGTATCTAACCAAATCACCCATGTTAAATCTTATAGGATTGTATTACCGATTTATGAGTCCCTCTATTAGGTTTGACCCGAATTTGGAGGATTTATGTCATCCTATCTTTAGGGTTGCAATCAACTTCTTTTAATTATGGTAGATCTATTCAACCTCAGATTTCTCAATCTCAACGTATGAAATCAGATTATCAATAAAATATGTAATCAGATCACAATAATTATTGTATTAATAAAGGAATTAAATCATATCATAGTATTAACATAAGGTTTATCTAACCTAAATACTAACTGGACATTTAATTACACATAATTGAACACTAAATCAAACATTCATTGAAAGAAAAAAAATAAATAGTAAACAACGGGTTCATAATTCTAAATCTCCCTTATTGTCTTTTATCGAGTATTCTTATAATTAGAGGCATGAACTTGTTTTTCGATGGGTCTTTTGATGATTTCTTCTTCTTTCCTACTTCTCTGGACCAAAATCGTCCCTTCTGGATGTTCTCCACATATGGGAATCATCTCACCATGTCTCCCCCCCTCCCTTTTCTACCCCCGAAACGTCGATTTTATATGAAAATCTACGTTTTTAGGTTATGCACAATCTCTTGTACGATCGTGCATCAGACCTTGCATAATTAGAATTTACCAAGTATCACGAAAATGCATGGGCATGCTAAATTGCACGGTTTTGCACTCCTTCTAGATTGTTGATTCTCTGTTTTAGGCCACGTTTTTGTCTAAATTCTTCTCCTTTAAGTCCATGAAGGCAATTATCACCTGTAAACACGCTTAGAGCAAATTAAGTACTAAATATACAATAAAAGTATAAAATATCAAGAAAAATACATCAAATATGGGTGTAAAAATATAGTCAAATATCCATCTATCATTTATTATAGAAATGGACTCCTCCATCACTTATGATTAATTTTGGCACTCCAAATTTACTAAATATCCTTTTAATGAATTTTTTCACCACTTTACCACCATTAGTTGAAGCTGCCATAGCTTTAGCCCTTCTGAACACATAATATACTCCCACTATATGTGTATGCTCCTATGAAAAAGGGGAAAGGTCCCAGGAAATCCAACCTCACACATCAAACACTTCAACCTATAAGATGTTAGAAAGGGGCATCTCATCTATCCTTAAAATACTCCCCACTCTTTGGCATCTATTGCATTGCATCACAAACTCATGAGCATCCTTTAACAAGTTAGGCCAATAAAATCCACGTTCCAATACTCTAGTTGTCGTCTTGTTCGCTCCATAATGCCCTGCATGAGTATAATTACGACAATGCATTAGTATTTATAACATATCCTTATAAACACATCTCCTAATCAGCCCATCAGTAAAAATTTTATATAATATTGGTTCATCCCGTGAGTACACTTATACAAAAACCTCTTTCTTTATTGATAAGACAAATTAAGCAGAAGGATACCACTTGCAACATAATTTGCTATATTAGTATACCATGGAACAAATAGGCAGTTTATCATCATCAAGGATTCTTCAAAGAATTGCTCATTGATTTCTTCACCCTATTGCACCTCTAACTTTATAACGTGTGTCCTACATGTGCCAATTGCACTATATGAGCCTTAAACCATATGACATATGTCACAAGATCTATCACTACATATGTCAGTTGTCCACATATGTAAGTCCCACATACCAAATAGTTGTCACATCATCAGCTGCTTCTTCATATGTATAATCCTATAATCCACCAAAATAGGAGATTTTTATGGCCATTTCCAATGATTTGTTTACCAAATTCAAACAAATTTTCCTTGAACAATCACCAAAAATTGAATTTTGTGCCTTTTTCTTACAATACTCAAACAAAAACAATCCAATCAACAAATACACTATGTATTTATGCAAAAACAAATTAATTTCTCTTAGGTCTTTATAAAGAAATTAGAAAATTTCTACTTATATTTATATATTTATGTAAGACACCACATGTTAAATATAACATGAATTTTATTGCTTGTCTTAGGATTAACCATAAACTTGTATAAATGAAAATAATGTGGAAATATATATGTTTTGCTATCCATTTTTATTTAAGCAAGTTGCTAAAAATTTTGAGTAAGATAGTCAACCTTTGAACAAATAATTATAACTTTCAATTGTCCTTTACGGAAGTTACTTGAAATAATAGTAGCAAGATCTTTTGTACTTTTCTTAATATATGAAATTCCTAACAAGTCAAAGAAAATGTTATTATTTTGCACTTATTTAAGAATGCAATAAACTATAATAATCGCATTAGGTCTCCCCATCATAGACTCGGCCTATATCTATAAAGTATCATTTTTTTTAATTGAATTTCGACTTGCTTAAATAGATGATTTATTGGACAATTTATTATCCTCTATACTGAAACAATTTAAAATTTTTATTTTGAACTTTTAAAAATGATGATTATTAAATATCCAATAAAAATAAAATTCTAATCAAGAAAGCCTACTTGCAACATATCCCGAAACTCATTCTAATAAAGTCGGGCATCAATAGTTTTGCAGATAGCCTAAAGGTATTGCTGAATTTTATGATCAAAGTATTATTGAAGAAATTTTCAAGAATTTTATGATAACAGAAGGGAAAGAAGAAGGTAACAATTCAGACTTTGAAGTAGAAGATTATGTCTTGGGGTCAAGGAAATTATAGCTTATATTATTGGATCCAAATTTGAATCCACCGTCCCTTTATAAGTATGTGTCAAATTGCTCTTCGACAACGGGAGATGTTAACCAAACATATTGCTTATCTGAAAGAGACCCAACGATGCCTTCTTTTTTCCCCAGCTAGCCTGCTAGGCATTCGTGAACCATCAGAATTTGCTTTCTTTGTAGTTTTCTCATGACAATCCATGCTTTAACTATCATTTTGGACGTCTGACAATTCCGTTAATCTCGGGCAGAAATGGCAGAACCAAAGTTGCCCACTTGTGTTAACTATTCTATGTTTCATAATCACTTACCACAATGCGTGGATTTGGCACATGTTAGCTTGAATTCTTCGCTGCAAAAAGAGGTGGTAGGGAACGGCAAGGGTAGAAGTGGCTGTAAAACTCCGAAAGAACGGTTCCGAATTATTTGCACAACAAAAGCACGAGAGATTTTATTGGTTGATCCAAAGTCGTATCAATCTCCAATTCTTCTTTATGGTGAGTTGCTATGATTGTGTGCGCTGCAATTGCGGGCCCCGCATGGTGACCAAGTGGTGAGGGTAATTGAAACTCTCTTTTGTTTGGTCGTGTAGGACAACAGGACAATCTTTGAAACACAAGCACAAATGATAAAACGCAAGTGGACAAATGAAGCCATCAAGATGGATGGTTTCTTTATCCCTAAAGATCATGTTTGCAGTAATCTAGATGGCAAGCAAATTTTTATCGGATTGAGACTTCATATGCACTGCTTAGAAACAAGCATGCTCCTGAAGCAACTGGAGGTGGGCTCCATACGGCTTAAATCTCTGCAGAAAAGAAAGCCAAAGGTGACAGAGAAAAGGCAAAGAAAAGAAGTCTCACACATTTATCAAGGGCTTCGGTACTAAACTAGTAAGAAACCTGAAAATTTTGGTACTGCTGTGATACAATGATCAGAAGTTTCACCAAACTAATACCATTTAAGTCATCGATCAACTACGTTATCAGGTCAATCCATGACTAATCACGCATCAAAAGGTTTTATTATGCTGATTACTTTTCTAATCCAACTTATGGAATATTAATTCTCTTGTGTTTAGTCCAATTGTCGGATAGCGGTAGCACACATTTTACTCATTTTTATTTCATTGTCTTCCATATCTTCTTTTTCTTTTTCTTCATATCTTCTGTGATCTCAATTAAATTCACCTTGAGGTGACAGCCTAACAGGCCAAACACAATTTTCATTTGACCAATTAAAGGTACCTGGGCATCACACCAATCACCGTCAAGATTGAAGATAAACACATTATTAGTGCAGGCGCAGTAGGTGGAGATGTTGCTTCATAAAAGAAGGAAGAGTAATAGTAAGCAAGTTTGTGGAAGGCTTTTGCTTTTTGAATATGGAAGAGCAATACTTTTCCTGTTGGCCTGCTAAATCTGCAGATATAGACTGGGTTCAGAAAAATTATGCTGAACATGGCCAGTCATTTTTAATTCCATGGCCACAAATTCCTCATGCCTCATCATCATCATCATCTAGTTCCACTTTTCAAGTACAAAGATTTCCTTCATTGTCAATACCTCTTCAAGAGACTGCGGAAGATACAACACCATCTGTCTCTAATAGCCATAGCCTTGCAGAGAAGCGACGCAGAGACAGGATAAATACACAACTTGGAATTCTCAGGAAACTAATTCCTAAATCAGACAAGGTATGAAGATTTTTTCCTAGTTTTTCAAATTTCATCCAAGCTGATTTTTTATGCTTTAAAAGCCGAAGCTTTCATGGTTACCAAGTCCCCATTTCACGCAGAATGAGGGTATCAAGCCTAGAGTAATATTCAAATGTTGATAACGGTTCATAAGTACACCGAAATCACTTAATAATCTACTCCAGGAATATGATGGAGATAAAAGTTCCCTTTTAAAATTAGGTGGGTGTTCCACAAAATGATTTGCTTTCTAGTCTGTTGAATCCGTTGAGATATGTCACCGACAAAAAAAAAGATCCTGAATTGGATAGTAATTTCCTTGCAACAGATGGACAAAGCCGCTCTTTTAGCAAGTGTTGTTGATTGTGTGAAAGATCTTAAACATAAAGCAATGGAAGTCAGTAGATCTTCAACTGTCCCAACAGAAATCGACGAGGTAACAGTTGATTGTGTTACATGTCAAGAATCAAGCGCATCTTATATCAACAAAGAAAAAAATAGTGGATTAATCAGAGCTTCTGTGTGCTGCGATGATCGACCAGAATTGTTCTCAGAGATCATCCGAACACTGAAAAGTCTTGGACTAGCAGTAGTCAGAGCTGATATTGCAAGTGTTGGTGGACGAGTTAAAAGCATTTTACTACTCTGTACTAATAACGGCAGTAAAGAGGATGTTTCTCTGGTCACTGTCAAACAATCGCTCAAAGTAGTGTTGGCCAGAATTGCGTCATCGTCTATGCCACTGAGTAATCGTGTCAGAAGCAAGAGACAGAGGTTCTTTTTCCCTTCTTGCTAGTTTCACCACGTGAAATATGCAGAATAATTTCAATCTTATTCATCAAGGAAACGGAAAAATAATTTAAGTGAATTGCCCTTTTGATTTTGATCCAACTTTCTAAACAACCCAACAAATAAAATTAAATGCATCATGATAAATAAAAACGAGAAAAGGAAAAGGAAATCCAAAGTAGACCAAGCTAGTTCACAGCTAATATTTATCTCAGTCCCCAACTACAAGACTAAAAACTTGATGTAAATAATAAGTAATTAATAAAATGGACTTGCTAAAAGAGAATTAAATTTTAATAAACTACTAACTTAGATTTCTACACTTTATTTAGCCGATTGAATAAGACTGAATTAAACTGAAATATACAATATTAAAGTATCTACTTATTCATATTCTATCTAAAATTAATAGCCAATTCAAGAAATCGATTGCTGAGATCAAGATTTCATATGCATAATCATCAAAAGCAAACAATAAGTTTAGAACTCATGTTAAGACAAAACCACATCATTCAAGATTTCCCTGATCCTAACTAGAAAGATGTTTAGACACTCGTATGATATTTCATCTCAACAATCATGAAATTGTTCCAAAGCATTATATTATTAAGATCAACCAAGATTCATAACAAGATAAACTCAAACAAATAAGGTTCAAGGGTTAGAAATTAATTATATAACCAGATTGCTCCAAAATGAGACCTAAGTGCATAAACAAGAAGCTAGAAGGTTGGAGGAAAATCTTATTTTGATATGACAATTGAACATGCATTGATGCAACATTGATCTTATTATGACGAATATGGGTATGTTCGTTGTTGAAATCTAATAAAATTTAAATCAAATGAAAAATCTCTCCCATAGCTTTTTAATGATATATGGCATGTTAAAACCAAAGCTTTTTAGATATAGTTTTTATCTCAAAATTCTTGATATACCCTAACTAAAGTTTTGTGTTTCTTATTATAGCAGTTGGTACCAGTTGTATCGATTAAAAAAACAGTACAAAATATATAATATTGCATTGGAGACAATTTTCGGATAATATTGGCCTTTTCAGTCCGATATACTAAATGCCAACACAATATTGGGTTGTTATTAGAAATTAGTAAAAGTTTTAAGATTAAAATTTAAAAAAAAAAGAAAGAAAGAAACAGAACTTGATTTTTCTTGCCCCTGCTAAAACTCTCACACTGTCTCCCTTTTGCCTTATCATCATGAGTCTTCGTCTTCTCTTCTCTATTCTTAATATATGTTTGGTTTGGCTATTTGAGTGGCAGATCTAGCACATCTCGTGTTATAAAAAATGTGTAGGAAAATGATGAAGAGCATGATCTGGTTTTTCTTGGTATATTATCTTGTTAAATTGGAGAATTTGCTTAAGCTTGGATGGATGATGCTTCCTTTATTTATTTTTATCTGCCACTATATTGTAATCAAGGAAAACATGGTAGAATGAGTCTATCTTATATGTTTCTATGACAAGAATTAGAATATTTGAATTGATTTTTTTTTATGTTACTTATAGAAGGTTTGAACTTTAATTAAGAGCTTAGATGAGTTTTGGTCATTTTACATAGCTTGACACTCCGAACCATTAACAAGATGACATTTTATAGAGACACTAGCAAGTATTTTGTATATGCTACGCTCTTGGGTATGGCTTCACTTGGTACGGCCATTTTTTTCATTCAGCATCCATTTTGGTCTTTTTTCTTTATTTTAAGAAGTTTGGGTTAATGCTCACAGGTAAAATGGATACAGAGATCAAAAGGCGCCGTAAAAGGCCTCTCTTATAATGTTTTGTCACTTTTTGGGTGTTTTCATGCTTCTCTTATTCATGTTAACATATACTGAATTGGTAGTTAGATCACTTTTTGGATGGTATTTATGTTGATGATAAAATAAGACATATATATATTATTGATTGCCTTTTAAATTTTTAGTTCAATATTTGTTATCTATGAGACATACCTTAAAATCAAACACAAACTGAGCTAATATAACATGCAGCTTCTAGCACGAATGGCAATGTGTCATATGTAATATCATCTATAAATGTTAGTTTTGTTCACATACTACAAAAGCAAACTATTATATAAATTGAAAAAGATTAATGTTAATATGTTTTATCTTCTTCATCACCTAACATATTATGGTCATTTAATTGTAAAAGATTGATGATGCATGAAAGTTTTTTATTGAAAAAAGATATACATTATCATGCTTTGTTTCTTTAGTTATGATTTGGTCTTTGGGACTGAGCTATTATAGTAGAGCCATTTTTTCTTATTGTGTACAATGGCTTACACAAGTTGTCTTTTTTTTAATGTTTTATTTATAAAAATATATTAAGAGACTATTTTGTAATTTTATAAAATTAAGACACTATTTCAATTTTAAAAAATTATCTTAAACAATATCTATAATTGATTGGTATCAGTACTGTCTCATATCAATGCCAAAATAAGCACCAGCTATATCATGATATCTGCAGTATTATCCCTGACTCTCAATAAATGGCTATCCTAATTTAACTCATTTATCTTCTAATGTTGCCCCCTCCTTCCAACGAACTTAACCTTTTATTTATATCCCTAATAGGGTTAATAGGATGTGTGAAGAAGGTTTAAGAGTTAGAATTACTAATTTGACTTCTTTCTATGCATTCTTTAACTTCAAGCTCTTACGGATAATTTTACCCTTTTATTTATAAATTTTCCGCGCATCTGAATTTTTAAAAAATAAATAGTATAAACTAAATGAGTACCAAATTATAAGGAAATTATTATAAAAATAAACAAATATGATATTAGTTAAGCAAAAATAAATAGACTTAAATGAATATATATTATAGTGATCAAGACTCAGTCAAAGCATGCTTCACTAAGATGTCACCTTTTTGTATAAGTTTCTTTACAGTCAAACATTTGACCTTTAACTATTTAGATCCAAAGATATTCTTACTATTCTTGCCAAAAAACATATTACAAAAAGATTATCAAAGTACAACTAGATAGATTTAAGCAACTGAATTAATTACAAATATTTCAGGAGCCAAATTTCTTAGCCATGCAACAACCCCATATCTTTGTCAATGTGTATAGTAAGAATGGTCACAAGTAGTTACTTAACCCTTTTTCATAAAATAAGACCATCTTCTAACATAAATGTGTAATATGATATGGACTTTCTATCACCTAGACATAGAAAATTTACTATCTATATGTCCAATCATATTTTAGTTCTCAACTTTCTTATATATTAATACATAATGTTTGACCCCTTGAATGTATCCAAACACTCATATAAGTACATTCCAATGGTTTATACCTAGGTTAGATAAATATCAACTTCATAGTCTATCATTAGGCTACTAAATGTACTAGAATAAGGAATATTCTTCGTAACCTCTCTTTTAAATTTATTATTTAGATGTTGTGCCAAAGAAAATATCTCTATAAAAGATCAATGTTGCATAAGATTTATAATTTTTCATATTGAATATTTAAGAAACACACTTAATATATGCTCTTTGAGAGAGATCTACCACGTTCTGAGATATGTCCCTGTAAACTTGAATACCTAGGACAAAAAATCCTTGACTACGATCTTTCATATCAAAATGCTTGGAAAAAAGTTATTTATCCTCATCTAACATGCCCAACTTATTTGATTCAAGTAAGACATTATTTATGAAAAAATGACCTTGCTTCCCATAACTTTGTAGAGTCGATATATTAATTCCTTATCCTTAAGTAGTCATTCATTTGTTTCATTATCCCAATACAAAAGAAAAAAAAAACATCTCTCAACTTTATTTTCTATAACATTAGATTAGGTGATTACCTCATCACACTTCAAGTATCACTAACTAGAAACTTTTTTTTAGAAAATGATTGAATTACAATGAAGCACAATAAGCTATCTAACATTCAACTTACAACATAATTAAAAATAGAAGATTGGTCTTAAATATTGATAAACAAACAGTATAGATTCCATATATTCTTCATTCCCAGGGTGAGTAAGTTTTGCATTTTTTTTCATTAGTATTACTCGGACCCAGTTAAGAATTTTGTCTGCTAACTAATATTTTTTTGTTTTAACTCCCTTGTACAACCTGTTATTTCTTTACTTCCAAATAGTATAGATGGTAGTGGTGAAAGTTGTTTTGATTAATAACCCATTTTGCTTTCCTTATTTGGTGAGATTGATGATCCAACTCAAAGTTTCATTCCATTTGTATGAGTAGTTAGCTTCTACTAGTAGGTGTAGGATTCTACTCCATACTACTTTTGAGTATCTACAACTAAAATATAGGTGATTCCTATCTTCTTTAGCTTCCTTGCATTAAACATAAGTGGAGTACCATATAGACCTATATAAAGGTCTTTGTTCAATAAAGTAGTTTAAACATCTATCTCATATAGCTCTATATCATAATGAACTATTGTTAGCCTGATCATTTTGAATGCATCTTTATATAATATACGAGAGAAATTGACATTAAAATCTTTTTCTTTTAGTGAAATCTTAGTAACCAACTTGGCTTTAAACCTCTCAACCATACGAATCCTTTCCTAATCTTATAAAATTATTTTCAGGTAATATGTTCAAAGTTTTAAGGTAAATCCATAAGTTCCCATACATGATTGTGTTTTATAGATTGTATTTCATCTTTTATTTTGTCTTACCATAAATTTACATAAGGACTAGAAATAATATATAAAAAATCATTAAACTAATAACATGTCCATTGTCATATTCATTCTTATTAAGATAAGCCACAAAATCAAATGATGCACCAAGCCTCTTGGATCTCCTTAATTGAATATGTTCCACATTATTATGTTCCGTAAGAACCTAATTATATATTTGTATATATTCTTAATTTTGTATCGGAATGACAAGTATAAAATCTCTAAACCTTAACTAAATAGGTGAAGGATATAAATTATAGTCGTATGTACCATATTATCTTTTGACATTAGAGAATAAGATACCTTGTTAAACATATAATATTATATAAACCTAGCTATTTGTGACTCTAGAAGATCCTCCTTGATAATAGTACCTACAGCTTTTACAATGGTTTACATAACCTATAGAATAATAACTGAGTAGAACGAGAACACAATTTATTTTCATAAGAATTATACAAATGTAACTTTTTAGGGAAACCTCAATCTTAGAGGTTAGTGAGACTGATTTTCTAGTTGTTCCATAACTTAAAAGGTGCAAACAATAATTTTCTTAAAAGCCTATTTAGAATGTACAAAATAATTGTAATAGCCTCACCCAAAAGGTAATTTGTGAGGTTATTGTTATGTATACTCCTTATTATGTGCTTTAGGGTGTGATTCTATTGACATGGTAAACTAAGTTATTATTCCATAAGAGTCCAACTAGTTGAAAAATAAACTTTTTTTATGAACCTCATGTTTTCTATAATACTTTTCTTTACTATCAAGTTAAAACCTTGATTGATTTTTGTAGATTATTCTCAACTTTAGTCTTAAAAATATTAAATAAGTTAAGAACTTTAAAGTTATTTTTAATTAATAATGTATATCTATATCGAGAATAATCGTCAATAAGAGTCATAAAATAACTAGAATTATAAATACTGGTGGATATAGCCCACGTATGAATGATTTCAAAAAGATCACAATTATAAGTTGATTGCTTCTTTATTCTAATCAACATGCCTTTGCAACATTCAACATATATCTCTAGGTCACTAAAATCAATAGTTATAAAAATGTTTTTCTTTATTTTTGAATTCTTTCTATATAGATGTGGCTTGATCTCTTATGTCACAATAGGAATGAGTTTCCCTTTATTAGATGTCTTTTGCAAATAAAATGTTTAACAACACATGAAGAATCATAGATATCATTAGTTCAAATATTAAAACTGTAAACTTGAGTTTTTTATTAAGAAAATATAATCTTCTTTATCCAAATAAAATATAAAGATCATATTTTGTTTGAAAGATGATATATAAAGCATGTTAGTCTAAGATTGAATTATACTTTAATGTTTCTAAAAGGACTAAATATGCCCTTGTCGTTTCCTATAATATCACGTTGCACTTAAACATTTAAAAAAAAATGTTTGTAGAATCCTAATCCCTAAAAGAATTAGGTTTATAAAAGTTCCTAATAATTGGGCCATCAACTTAGCCTATATGACATCAGATCCACCAGATATTGATATAATTTTGAAAACAAGTTTTTAGACATCGGTTAAATGTGTGATTCGCTCCACTCTTTCACAAAAGATCCAAGTAAGTCCTTATTGTTATTTTTGGTATCACTTTTGCATACTATTCAAGGTGTAATGAGTGGATTTAGTAACATTATAATGAAAAGTGATACCACAGATAATGATAAGGTTTAATTAAACTATTAACGTATAAATCACACATTCGGCCAATATGTTATAAAAAGGAAGTTTTGTTATTGTTATATTCTTTAGGAGACAAGGAAATAAAGTAGGACATATGTTAGTAAAATTAAGTTTTCGATTTCTATATAGCTTGAACAAGTAGAGCACTTCCTTAAATATGTGAAAAAAATTATTTTAAAATGAAATGGTTCTATGGTCATGAGTAGAAATCTTCTCTTTATTTTATTAAAAAATAAATGAGCTCAAGCAAAATTCACTTGATTTGAAAAGATATATAAAAATAAGGTTATTACAATTTGTCTAGTTAAAAATTAGTTGTTAGAATTAATGTAATTACACTTTTATTAATAATAATAATAACATAAAAATAAAAATTAGAGATAAATTGATTTTATAAAATAATGAGTAATTTATTTTATTTTAATCTTATATAATATATAATTAATAAATATTAATAATAAAATTATCATATTTTATTAAAGTAATTACTTAATGAGTGAAATATTTTTTCAAATTTTATTTTTAAATTAATAACTTTTTAAAAATATTTTTAATTATCAAATTAATATTGTTATGTATAAGTAAATATTTCACTTTTAAAAAATTTTCATATATAATTATTTTTAAAATTTTAAATTATCATTTTTAGGTTATTTATATTTAATATATTTATTAAATAACTATTAATTTATTTAAAATTTTAAATGATATAAATTAAACTTAATAAATTGAATAATTAAATTATAATAATCATAATTTTATTATTAGTTAATAATTTAATAATTATTTAATTAATAATACAATCATATTATGAACAAAAACCACACTTATGACTTTCATTATGAAAATAAGAAGAAATTAAAATTAGAAACCACATTCACTGTTAAAGAAAATAGTGCACGAGTGGAAAAAAAGTCAGGAGGTAAGAGGCACGGTTGGAGACAGCCAATTCTCAACTGCTTTACCTAGTACTCTGAGATTGATTAGTAGTTTAGTACTTCCACAAAGCAATTTTCCATTTTATAATGCTGTTTTATTACATTCAATTTGTTGGACAATTGAGATGAATAACTTAAGGGCATGTTTGCTTTTTATTTTTTTCTAATTATTTTTAAATTCAGTAAAAGTTTTATCCGTTTGAGTTTTAAACTTATATTATTCATTTTTTCTTATTTTTATAATTTATGAAGTTTTTTTTGGCTTATCATTGACTAAAATATATACTGTTTAATTATTTAATATTAACTATTACTTAAAATTACGACTTACTTGATAAATATTAATTTGAATTTACATTTCAAAACTAATTAAAATATATATTAAATATAAATATTAGTTTATAAATAATTTTTATTTTTACTTATTTAATTATTTAAATTTAATAAAATATAATGAACTTATTAATAGTTACTTGGCTATATAGGTGTGGAAAAGCTTAGGCCAAGGGGTATTTCTTTGTTATCCAAGCTTTTTAATTTGATTTTTAAGTTTGTCAAAATGTCGATCAAGTGGAGATTTAGTATGATAATTCCTTTATACAAGAACAAAGGGGGCATCCAAAGTTGTATCAACTATAGAGGCATCAAATTACTTAATTACACTATGAAGTTATTGGAGAAGGTAATTAAGAAGAAAGTGAAAAATGATGCTTTTATCTCGGAAAACAAATTTGATTTAATGTTAGGAAGGTTCACAACAAAAGCTTGGCATCTTCTTAGAAGGTTAATGAAGTACTGAAGGAAAAGATTACGTAACCTGCACATGATTTTTATTGATTTAGAGAAAGTGTATGATAGAATACTAAGGGAAATCTTGTGGAGATATTTAGAAGTTAAGAGAGTTCCTCTGACTTATATACAAATTATTAGGGAATTAGAATAATGACAATAGAAAGAGATATAGAGCATTTTTCTATAGATCACTACAAGAAAATTGCGAATTAGTGTCGGAATATTACCGACGACAAAACTTCCGTCACCGTTTATCGACGGAAAGTAAATCATCTGTCGGAGAACAGAAAACTTTACCGACGGACAATCAATTTGTCGGTAATATTGTAGGAAAAAATTCAGCCCAAAATCTGCGACAGACAATAGCGACGGAAAATGTCTCGACGACGGTAAAAAAAGCGGGAATCGTTCCCGCAATTTAATTGCTTCGCCATTTACCGACGGTATAGCTATCCGTTGGTAAGTATCTTGTATTTACGGACGACAATGACGTCCGTCGGTACATGATCTATTAATATACCGACGGCAAATCTGTGCGGTCGGTACATACACCGACGGAATGTGAATATTCCGTTGGGAAATTGTTGACGGTCAAATATTGCCGACGGTTAGAAGTTACCATTGGCACATGGAATTATATACCGACGGAATTATATTGTACCGTCGGAACTTATTTGCAGCAAACCTTATGTACCGACGGAAGTTCAAAACCGTCGGTAGTTAAGATATATTTATAATTAGTATCGTGTTTTTACCGACGGAGACGCTTCGTTCCGTCGGAATGTGTATCTGCTTATACCGACGGTAACCAAGCACCGTCGGTAATTGTCGGCAGCGAAACCTATTTCACCGACGGAATGAGGTGTCCGTCGCTATTTGAGTTTCTTCCGGAATGTTCATGGCGCTCTTTTACCGACGGTATATCGTTGCCGTCGGTAACTGTCGACGATTCCCGCTCTCTTACTGACGGAATGGTGTTGTCCGTCGATAACAGTCGGCGGCCGCGCGTTCTTAAAACCGATAATGCCAACGGAATTTATCGTTCCGTCGGTAAACGAGCGTCTATTTAACACGCCCGACCCCCCCTCTCCCTTGCGCTTTCACTTCTCACTTCTCCTCTTTGCTTAAGGTTCAGAGTTTTCCGACTCCTTCAATCGAATTTTTCGATCGTGTTTGAGGTAAACTCTCATATAAGTGTATTATTTTACTAAAATAGCTTGTTTTTAAGTTTTAAACGTAGATATTTAGTCATAGCATAAGATTATGCATATTGCGTATAAAATGTTCGATAATATGCCTTGTATGAACTTTGAATTGTTTTGTGTAATTTTTATTTTAATTTGAGAATTTAAATATGTAATTTTGATAAAATGTTTAGTGCAAAGTTTTAATTTATCAAATTTAACATTTAATTGTGAATTGATTGTATATATAAATATTAGCTTTTATTATTAATAATTATTATTATTAATAAGTGTTAATTATAAATAATAACTATTAATATAATTAATTAGATGGATTATTTGTATAATATATTAATATTATTATTATTAGTATTATTATGATTATTATTAATGTGTTATTTAACATTAATTTCATTATTATTATTACAATTTATTATGTGTATCAATTATTATATTATAATTATTATAATTATAATAATAATAAAATTTTATTAGAATACATATTAATATTATTGAATTTATTATACTTGTTGAAATATCATTATAACTATGTGTTTTTT
>JAOTAY010000189.1:20526674-20537212 GCA_025629805.1 Erythroxylum baracoense
TCCGTCGGTAATTTCCGTCTGTAATTCACTATTTTCTTGTAGTGGATATTGGTTTACACCAAGGCTCCTGTTTAAGCCCCTTTCTATTTGTAGTAGTAATTAATGAGCTCACCAAAAATATTTAAAGGGATGTGGCTTGATATATGTTGTTTGCTGATGACATTATTTTAGTGGATAAGACAAAAGAGGGGGGTTAATGTCAAGTTTGAACTTTGGAGGAATACATTAGAGGCAAAGAGTTGTATATTGAGTAGGACTAAAACTGAGTACGTAGAGTGTAACTTTTCAGGACATAAGTTGGTTACCTATGTGAAGGTAAAGATCAGTTCAGAAGTTATACCACAAAATGAATGTTTTAAATATCTAGGTCTATCATCCAAAGCAATAGAAAGATTGATGAAAAGATAGTTGATTGAATCAGATTATAGTGACTTAAATGGAGAAGTGTATTAGGAGTTTTGTGTGACAAGAAGATATCACTCAAGCTTAAAGGTATTTTGTCGTTTAGCGATTAGGGCAGTCATTCTTTATGGGGTGGAGTATTGGGCCATCAAACAAGTGTATAATCATAGGCTAATAGTGACAAAGATGAGAATGTTCCCTTGAATATGAAACCTTACTGTAAGAAATAAGGTCAGGAAAGTAATAGTAAGGGACAAGTTAAAGGTAGCTAATATTATTGAAAAATTAAGAGAGACAAGATTTAAGTGGTTTAAACATGTTAAGATGAGACACTAAAATGCTTCAGCGAGAAGATGAGAGAAAACTGCACTTAGAGATTGTAAGAGGAAAAAAGAGAGACCTAAGAAGAACTAGGGGGCAGTGATCAAGAATAATATAACAATGTTGAAATTTACTAAAGACATGACCTGTAATAGAAAATTTTGGCATATGAGGATTCAGATAAAGGATCTTTTGTAAAATATTCTTATAATTCCCGTAAATCTTTTAACTCTTTCCTTTTGTATTTAACCTATACTTATAAATAGTTAGTATTTACCTATCAGGAATTTAGACAAAGCCTTTTTTTTAACCCAGCTTATTATTATTATTATTATTATTATTATTATTATTGTTATTATTATCATCATCATCATCATCATCATCATTATATTTTTATTTTTATGTTTATTTATTTATTTTTTCTTTTTCCTTTTTCCTTTTCTTGTAGGTCATTTAGAAACAATCTTTTTAATAATTAGAGGTAAGTCTGCGTACTACCAGATCTCTCTAGATCCTGCATGTTATTGTATTAATAAACATAAAAGAAGAAAAATAAAAATTAACTTAATTAGTTTATGAATTTATCTTATTGGAATTATATAAATGTTAATAAAAATAAAAAAGTGAAATCAGATAACTTCTTAAATAATTGTACTAAGCCAACTTAACTGGTACTATACAAATATAATAAAACGTATACTTAATTAAAGGATCAAATCTTATTCCATAAAATCATTTCGTTATTTGATTTCTCTAAAATCCCAAATGCAACTGGTAACGAATAAGAAAACTTTTTAAGACTAAATGACAATATAAAACTCTTACTTATAGCTACAAAAATCCGAGTGAATTGGAAAACCATTTCTATCATGTGCAAAGGAAAATGAAGATTATAAATAAGTCTCGTTTACATCCAATCCAAATCCAGAGTTTTAATTGATTGAATTAAAAAGAAAAGATTATAACTGCCAAAATAATTATGTTACAACTCCAACCAAACTCCCACCCACCCCACCGATACCGACGTCTGCGATTCTCTGACACCTTTTGATTTCCCCACCCAAACCTTATTTAATATATGTTAAAATTTCATGAGGAATTTAAAGTTGCAGCCAACCCCTTCGTAAGGTAAATCCGTTATAATATCAAAATTAATTAAAATTAGTAATTTCTAGACTCACCAAACAATAATAATCATATCAATCAAACCAAAAATATACAAAAACAAACGCGCATATAATGAGCAAAGTCGTTATATCAAGCATGCGGTTTTACGGTTCACACCAACAAACCCCACACCACTCTCCTTGGAACCGTTATCTTTCCCACAACACGCTTTATTATTCTAATTTATAAACCCCCCAAACCTCCCTCTTATTAACCGATTCCCATTTTCTTTTCTTTTCTTTTCTTTTATTATCCTAAGACACGACTATATATTATATGTATTTTGAACCTTGCTCATTCTTCTGCCGTTCCTTTTTATGGGTTCTTTCAATGGCGGGGATCGAATCAAAGGTTCATGGAGCCCGCAAGAAGACGCCACTCTCATCAAGCTCGTTGACCAACATGGCCCTCGAAACTGGTCTTTGATTAGCACTGGTATTTCTGGTCGCTCCGGCAAATCTTGCCGTCTCCGTTGGTGCAACCAGCTCTCTCCGGACGTCCAGCATCGGCTCTTCACCCCGGCCGAAGATGCGATCATTGTACGTGCACATGCCGTTCACGGCAATAAGTGGGCTACTATCGCCAGACTCTTGCCTGGTCGTACAGATAATGCGATCAAGAATCATTGGAACTCTACCCTTCGGCGGAAGCGCGGCTACCAGATGTCGTCGCCGTCGTCGGATTCCAACTCTGCCGTGAAGCATCCGAGTTTCGAAGTTTCGACAGAGTCGGAGACTGACTCCGGTGTCAAGAGGATCTGCTTGCGTGCTTCACCAGAGGAGAAGAACGATGTTGGTGGTGTGGCGAGTTTTGGGCCAGAGACGTCATTAACTTTGTCGTTACCTGGAAATGGGTTCATTAGGAAGACGGAGGAGGCGGTTGTTGCGGCGACGAAGAAATTCAGAGAAGATGAGGATAGAGTTGTTGAGAAGATGAGAGAAGCACAAGATGAGGATGAAGTGAAATGCATGGTAAGAATGGAAGATGCATGCTTGTTAAGTGTGCTGCAGAAGATGATTGCACAGGAAGTTAGGAGTTACATTGATAGACTAAAGAGGGGTGCTCCTGCTCAAGATGGAGGACATGCATACGGGCCGGGCCTCTATAACTAAGGTTTCTCATCTGATTCCAAATAAAATCACTTTATTCTTTTCCTTTCCCCTCATCTTTTATAATAATATATTTCTAGTCTTTTGCTAGTGCTACTCCTCGTACACCCAGTGGCCAGTACCCAACCCTAAACAACAGACATGTCTCCTGAGTTTTTTGGTAAACTTGTCACGACATTAATTAAGCGAAAGTCAAAATACCACCTTTACATCGTCCGCCTCGACGAAAACATCTTTACTTATGCTTCCTTTGCCCCCTTGAAGTATGAACGACAAACTCATCAATTTGGGTTTACAATGAGGCCAAACGCGTGTAATTGCACGTGCCTTCTTTTTCTGCCTGAGCTGGTAAACCAACTAAAAATATATAATGCAATTGTCTACGGGTCATTTGGAAAATCAAAATTGGAGGAAACAGAGAATATCATAAACATCTGGTCTAAATAGGGATTCTCGAGTTTCAGAATTGCACTCTAGTGTAGTGCTCTTCCTTTTTTTTTTCCCCCTTTTGGGGAGAAGTGAATGATATATTAAACCAAAACCTTACGAGGTACATGATAAGCACATCCAACCTGGGCCAGGTTTAAAACCACTTCACTGGACTGAAAGAAGCATGGAGGCAACCACTAAATCAACCATTGACGACAGAAGAGGAACCAGACAAAAGTGTACATTCAACTGAGACCTTAGTGATTTCCAGGACCTGTATACTGGTGAATTTGGATCTAAACAGCAGCAGAGTAATCCTCACAATGCCATCCTCCATGCTATGGCTAATCTCTGGCTCATTTTTATGCCTCTGAATTTCAGCATTATCAGTTCTCTATTACAACCCAAGTTTTTCCTCCTGATCCCCTGCTTAACCCCTCTGAATATTCTTCAAGCCCAAATGGCATTTCAGTCGTACCATGTTATGCAAACGAGATAAAAAAGGTTCGTAACAAAAATTGGCATCTCAACCTAAACTAATGTCCGTGAAACAAAACAATCAACTTCATTTCATATTAATAGACTAGAAACATTGGTGCAGACACCTACAATGGAAAGCTAAGGAGTATAGCTAATAGGTAACACGCGTGCTGAATTGTTCAACTTCAAAGCAATTCAGCACCTTTGTCCAGTAACATTCTACTCACAGTTCACTCAACTTGCAGCTCTGGGCGTATATGCACAGAAAGTTGCAAAATCGATACCATACAGCATTTGAAATAGACGATCACCTAAAAACAAATAACATCGCATGCATCATCCATGCTATAATGAATTGTTAAAATATATTTATCGGCTACAATCAATTTTTTTTTTTGTTTTATTAAAAATTGGCTAATGATATGATCCCTGTTGAGATGCCTATGGTTCACTATTATTGTCATCCCTATTAGACTTAAGCACTTTATACCGTTAGTGTGGTTAATAGTGTAAGCCTAATCTTAAAGTCCATGATGGGCAGGCCTAGGGTTACTATCTGTGGCTAGGTCCCCACTTTACTCCCTATATATACACATGTAAGGTCTCTCTACAGTTTGCCCTATTGAGAATTGTATTTTCCAAAGAGAACGGAGTTGCTGTGGAAGCCCTAGTCGTCATCAAACGCTTGTGTGGTGCTTTCACAATTTGACGATCATGTCTTCAACAACAAGTATCTGTGTTCCTTATCACGTAATTGACTACTGATTTTTTCACTTCTTACATTTGGTATGAGAGTATAGGAATTATATGATAAGGAATCTGATCATTATTGTCGATGATTCATAATTAGGATCATAATTTTCACGCTTTTATATGATCATATGTGTGATTTTCGTGTTAATGTAAATTCACAAAATTGATCCCTAAAACCTTAGGACTTTTGTAGATCATAATCTCATGAGTCTATTGATGTATGATTTTTTATTTTCCGCGCACTGTGTACTGAGAATTTTACAGCACAAACCACAATTTAGGGTTCTTGAACCCGATTCAAATTTTACCAAATACACATGAAATATTACTTGTTTTATTGATTCACGTTTCCTTCATATTTTTTGTTGATGATATGTGTTTAAATTGAAGAAAAATTGATTTTTCAGGGCTGCATTTCGAAGACCTTTTTTCTATACATATTTCATAAATTTTCCGTTGCATTTAATATTTTTATAAAAAGAAATATTACATTACGTAGTATATTTTATTCATTTCTAGCTTTTTTATTTAACCTGATACACTAGAAATTATTATGACCCTATTTTGCATATGTTTACAGTAGTTACTCTCTCACAATCATATCTTATATGTATTTATTAAATTGCATGTGATATTTGCTTGTTTATTGAACTTTATAAATACAAAACCTATTTTAGAATGCAATTTAATTTGATCCACGATTAGTTGAAGTGTCTTTTATTTTTACGTCTTCTTTTAAACTGAATTATGGTATTGGGCAATATATTTTAATTCATGTATGAAGAGTCATGGATTACTATGGGTGATTACCACCAAAGTCGGATCAATCATAGTGGTTTGTGAGATTTTTTATATTCTTTCAAGAATGTTTCTTATTAATGCATATAATTACCTGCAAAAGGGGATAATTGTGTATTTTAGTTGGAGACCTAATTTCAAAAGAGTTATTGAAGATTACAATAGTCTTGGGGATTTGTCTGCCCAAAGGGGATGGAATTTCAAGATTAGTGTACTCTCATTTTCATAGCTCATCTTTAAGGTTCTGATTTTGGTTAGACATTCTGCCCAAAGGGGAATATGTGATTCTTAGTTGGGTCTCACTATTATTTTTATGCCCTTATTATTGTTATTAATGCATTTTGTTTTCTCTTACACAATTTCCTTCGCTATGAATAATAGTCAAGTGACCATAGAAATTTTAACTGGCTCAAATTACAAGAGATGGAGGCAGGACATAGAATTTTCCTTTAGGAATAGCCGATCTAGATATGGCACTAAGGGAAGACATGCCTATCGTACCTGATGAAAGAAGTACACCTGAACAGAGAGAGAGTCTGGCTAAGTGGGAGAAATCTCACCGACTTAGCTTGGTTGCAATTAAGAGGATCATTGTTGAGCACCTGTTGAGTGGTTTGCCCGCCACAACATTTGCTAAAGATTTTCTCAGTGCTATAGGAGATGGATACCAGGTATCTAATAATGCTGAGTCTGGATATTTAATGAACGAGTTGATGGATATGAGGTATGACCATAACGAGGGGAATTTATTCTAAGAATAGTTCACCTTCAAACCAAACTGAAAGCTCAATCCATTGACCTAAATGAAATTTTCATTGTTCATCATGCCTTAAATTGTCTCCCTATTAAATTTACCTAAATCAAAGCAACATATAATACCATTGGTAAGAAATGAAGTGTTAATGACCTTATTACCAAATGTGTGGCCGAGGAAGAGAAACTTAGGAAAGAATATAATGATTTAGCCCTCCTATCCATTCAAGCTAAACCGCATTCTGGCAAGGGTCATATGAAACATAAGAAATACTCTTATAGTGCTCATAACAAAAATTAGGACTACAAGAAATTTGGCAATACTCACTATCACAATGTAGGAGGTCCTAGGTGAACTACCTTCAAGCAAGGTCCTTGGTGTGTCTTCTATAAGGTCAAGGGGCATCATAGAGGAGAATGTCATAAATTCAAGGCGTGGTTAGAAAACAAGAAGAAATATGGAGGTAATCATTTTGCTTTTGTCTATTTTAATTCTAATCTAGTTGATGCCCCCATAGATTCTTGGTGGTTTGATAGTGGTTCCACTACCCATATTGTTGTGCCCTTACAGAGGTTCACAAACATAATGAAGCCAAGTCTGAAAGAAAGCAAGCTGAGGGTAGGAAATGATTTTGAAGTAGCAGTGGAGTGTGTTGGAGATGTTACCTTAATTTTAGATTCAAGGCATGAACTTATTTTAAAGAATACCTTTTATGTACCTTCCTTTAGAAGGAATTTGATTTCAGCTTCTTGCTTAGATAAACTTGGTTTTAATTTTTCTTTTGGTGATGGAAAAATAAATTTATTTTTTAATTCTGCAATAATAAGATCTAGTTTTTAATGGATGGTTCATATAAATTGTCTTTGGCTTCTGATAATTTTTCTACATCTTTCAATGTTGAGACTACTCTTGTTAAACGGTCTAGGGTAAAAGAAAAATTCTCGTTATTGTGGCACAAACGCTTAGGTCACATCTCTAGGGAAAGGGTAGAACGATTAATTAAAGATAACATTTTACCTTTTTAGACTTTAATGATTTGGGGACATGCATAGATTGCATTAGAGGAAAATTCACTAAGATCAAAAGGAAAGATGTAAATAGAAGTCTAGAAATCATTCACACGGACATTAGTGGACCTCTATATCCTACTATTTGTGGTAACGAGTACTTTATTACCTTCATTGATGACTTCTTGAGAAATTCGACAGTTTTGAAATTGAAGTTGAAAAGCAATTAGGGAAAGTCATCAAGGTGGTGAGATTTGACCGTAGTGGTGAGTATTATGGTAGATTTGATGCTAGACGACAATATATGGGACCATTTACCAAATTTGTGCAAGCTTGTGGAATTGTTTCACAATATACCATGCTTGGTAATCCTGAACAAAATTGGTGTAGCCGAAAGGTGAAACTGTACTCTAAAAGATATGATGAGGAGCATGATGAGTATAATTAATTTGCCAGATTTTTAATGGGAGGAAGCCTTAAAAGCTGCCCTTTACATCCTTAATAGAGTTTATAGCAAATCTGTTCAAAAAATACCTTTTAAACTTTGGCCAGGTAGAAAACTCATTTTAAATCATTTTCGTGTGTGGGGTTGTCCTGCATAAGTTAGGATCTATAATCTCTTAGAGAAAAAGACCGACCCTAAAACTACCCATTGTTACTTCATTGGATATCCAGACCATGCAAAAGGATATAGGTTTTATTGTCCTAAAAGCGGTCCTAAAATTGTGGAATTTATGAATGTAAAATTTTTAGAATTGGACAAGCATAAAACTGTTGTTCCTGATGTTGATTTCACTGTTAATGTCCGTGAGGTCTTTTTTTTCCTGTTGTCATTGATAACATGCCTACAGTTACAGTTCCTGTCAAGAACTTGGTTGATGCTCCTTTAGTTGAAAATGTAGTTGATTCCCCTGCTCCGGTTGATCCTCCTAAAAATGTTGTTGACCCTCCTATACTAGTTGATACTCCTCAACCCATTAAACCTATTGTGCAAGTACCTCTTAGGAGGTCAGTTAAACTGAGGAGACCGGCTATTTCCAACGATTACTTTGTTTATCTTAGTGAGAACATGTATGATATTGGGGATAATATTGACCCTAAATCTTATCAAGAGGCGATGTCTTGTGATATCTTGTGCTCATCCTATTATATGGGTAGATGCCATGAAAGAAGAATTGCAGTCTAGGGCTAATAATAAAATGTGGGAACTTATTGAATTACCTAAAAATTGTAGGGCAATTGGTTGTAAATGGGTCTTTAAAACCAAGAAGGACTCGAAGGGTGAAGTTGAGAGATATAAAGCTAAGCTAGTAGCGAAAGGTTTCATGCAAAGAGAGGGCATTAACTTCACTGAAACTTTTTCCTCAATGTCTAGTAAAGATTCATTCAGAGTTGTCATGGCTCTTGTAGCACATTTCAATATGGAGTTACATCAAATAGATGTCAAGACAACTTTTTTAAACGGTGATCTCCTTGAAGGAGTATACATGCAACAACCTGAGGGTTTTTAGTCAAATGGAAATGAGCATTTAGTATGCAAATTGAAGAAATCCATTTATGGTCTGAAACAAGCTTCTAGGTAATGGTACTTGTGTTTTGAAGAAAATAAAGTTGATCAGTGTATATACCTAAAGACTAGTGGGAGTAAGTTCATTTTTCTCGTTTTATATGTTGATGACATTCTACTTGCTAGCAGTGATCTTGGCTTGCTGAATGAAACTAAGCAGATACTGACGAAGCATTTTGAGATGTAAGATCTTAGTGAGGCAAGTTTCGAACTGGCAATTGAAATTCACAAGAATAAGTCTTCTAACTTGCTTGGCTTGTCTCAAAAGGCTTATATTAATAAAGTCCTTGAGAGATTTAACATGCAAAACTGTAAACTCGGTGATGTATCAGTCGTTAAGAGTGACAAATTCAATAAAATCCAATGTCCTAAGAATGAAATTGAAAAAGTAGAGATAAAGAATAGACCATTTGATAGTGCGTTGGGGAGTTTGATGCATGCTCAGGTTTACATTAGGCCTAACATTGCTTATATAGTTGGCGTTTTGGGTAAGTACCAGTCTAATACTGGTAATGCTCATTGGGTAGCCGCTAAGAAAGTGATGAGATACTTGCAAAAAACCAAAGAGTATATGCTTGTGTATAGATGAGTTGACAATTTAGAGATAATAGGGTATAGTGACTCAGATCTAGCTGAGTGCCCTGATGATATGAAATCGACTTCTGGCTACATCTTTATGTTGGCTGGGGGTGTGATATCTTGGAAGAGCAAGAAGCAGACTATGGTTGCGTCTTCTAATATACAGGCTGAATTTATTGCTTATTATGCGGCTACTACTTATGTTGTTTGGTTGAAAAACCTAGTGACCAGACCTCACATTGTGGATTTCATTGCTAAACCTCTCATAGTCTATTGTGATAATGGTGCGGTAGCATTTTACACTAAAAATAACAAGACTTTTAGTGGTTCTAAGTATATGGAATTAAAGTATCTGACTGTCAGAGACTTAGTAAAGAATAAAGAGATAATCGTCTAGCATATAGTTACAGAGTCTATGTTAGTTGATCTCTTAACTAAAGGTCTTCAACCTATAGTGTTCCAGAAGCATGTTGAAAACATGGAGATTTTAAAATGTGCTTGATTAGTGGGAGTTTTGAAATTTATCAATTGCTATTTCGAAACTGGGCGTTCTTTTATATCATCATGTCTCGTGATTGACACCATGTTAAAGTTAGAGACATGTTACAAAATTTTAGACTCGGCATTCTATTAGATCAGAATGTCTCCTGGTCAACACCATATTTGAGTCTGTAGACTCTATTATAAAACTCGGTGTCCTTTTCAATTATTGTGCCGGTGGTTCACACCATATTGGAGTTCAAGGCATTATAGTTCATAATAAATTACAGAAATTCTCTTGCTTTAAGCTTATTTTAAGAGAAATTGTAAGGACTGACGTTGAAAGTAACACCTTACATTAATTATTGGATCACCTTTAAGTGCTATTTTGATACTCTACAACTAGGGATGTCAACGGGCCCGGCTGGGCTGGGGCCACCAATGGTCTGGCCTGGCCCGTCGAAAAAATGCTATGGGCGGGCCGGACAGAGACAAACCGGCCCATGGCCCAGCCCGCCTAGCCTGCCGAGGCCATCGGCCGCCCGTTGGGCTTGAGTCGACCCGGACATTTAATATATTTTAAAATTTTTTAAATATATATACAATTTTAAAAATTTGTAATTGTTTTTGTTTAAATTCATAAATTATAAATTATAACATAATCATTTATAGTAAAATGTAAGATGAAATTA
>JAOTAY010000189.1:20545162-20569022 GCA_025629805.1 Erythroxylum baracoense
AAGAACACATGTTTGGAGCCTTGAGGAAGGATTGAAGTCAAGGATCATCATCAAGATTGGAGAAAATAGCACATCAATACCAAAGTTTCCAGATTTTTGCAAAGAAGAGAAGGAGTTTCCTTATTCAATTTTCTGTAAATTTTACTTCTTCTATTTTTTGTAAAATGGTTTATTTGAATGTTGATAATGTTATGGAGACCATGAGTGGCTGATTTAGTTTTAGGGATTGCTTTTGGACTATTTCATTAGAACTCCTATTTTATTAAATTGAATGAAAGTGTCTTTGATGATTGGTTATTTTATTTGTTATCTTGCAACAAATCGAGAGAGTGAGTGAGATTAATTGTGTAGGATTGTACAATAATAGTTGGCAGCCTATAGACATACAATCATCACATTAATTGATTAGTTGGAAGAGAGATCTCGGCGAATTCAATTGATCACTCATAGGATAGTTTAATAACTAGTTAAATCAGTAAAATTATTAGGTAGGTTGAGAGATCATCCAATAGATTCCCTTTAATTTGATTAGGGACAATTAGTACATTCAGAAATCTAGAGACATAATTCGATTAATAAAATAGGAGGGAGACAAAATAGGGGAAAAAAAAGTAATCTCTAGTCTTTAGATTCTTGAATTCTGATTTTCTGCACTTTGGTATTGTCTATTGCTTTGTTTTAATCTTTTAATTTTAATTTAATTTTTCATATTATTTGCATTAAACAATTTCGTTTCTTAAACAAAGTTTTGTCTAAATTAAGCGATATCTGGGCATCAATCCCTGTGGGATCGATATCTGCTCTTTTTAACTACAAGTCATCACCCGTTCACTTGCGATTTTTTAGGCATAAAACGAGTAGTTTGTGTTGCATAATTACACTCAACAGCCGGAAGTGTTCAATCAATAATTATCACCACTCATGCTAATAATAAGACATAATATCTTAACGAGGCAACCAACCAACCAATCATCCAATACAATATGTAAAAGTAGAAAGAACACCAAATTTAACGGGGTTCGGTAATGTTACCTATGTCCTCGGGCACCGTTGGAACGAATCCACTATTTTTAAAGAGAAATTACAAAATTTTTGGGCCACGATACAAATTCCAAAACTATTGGGCTAAATTGCAAATACCCAAATAGTTAGGCCAATATTGTAATTACCCAAATAATAGGGTATTGCTTACAAACGCCCAAAAATAAAGGAAAATTTTCAATTATTACAAACTTTAGGCGCTTATATGAAAATTATTTGAACTATGAGTTTCTCTTTGAGAGATCCTACAAATTGAGGGGAAGGAAGAGAATTTTCCAAGGTATAACAAATAACAAAGAGGGCCTTGTCTTTTATAGGCCTAACCAAGCCACCTCCATGCCATCTCCCACTAATGTGGGATTGGTGCAATTGGCATATAAGCCAATTTTTAGCAAATCTCCACCTTGAAAAATATGCCAATCCTCCATTAAAGTTTCACTTTTTCCCAAATTCTCTATTTAAATGCAACGTCTCCAAATTTGCACCCAATAGCGCTATTAGACTTGAACTATGTTGATCAAGTCCAAACAATGACTAAACTTAATCGATGTCACAACCTTAGTTAATATATCTGCTGGATTCTCAGCAGCCCTAATCTTCTGAAGTAAGATTCTTCCTTCACTAATAATCTCGTGCATAAAATAACACCGAACATCAATATGTTTCGTCCGTATATGGTACACTAGATTCTTCGTTAAATGAATAGCACTTTGACTATTAGAAACACAGGAATTTTCTTCTGACCAATTCCCAACTCATCCAGCAATCCCTGTAACCAAATAGCTTCCTTCACAGCCTCTGTAACTGCCATATACTCTACCTCTGTAGTAGATAAAGCAGTTGTGGACTGTAAAGTAGACTTCCAACTCACAGGTGATCTAGTAAGAGTAAACACATAGCCGGTTGTTGATTGATGTTTATCCAAATCACCAGTATAATCAGAGTCAACATAACCAATAGCATATTGATCACTTGTATTAGCTCTCTTAAAGACTAAGCCAACATCTATGGTCTTTAGTAAATATCGCAGAATCCATTTCACAGCCCGCTAATGTCCTTTACCAGGATCGTGCATATATCTGCTTACTATTCCAACTACATATGAAATGTCGGGTCTCATATTCACCATAGGATTCATCAGGCTAACAAATGCATTAGCATATGGAAATTAAGACATATACTCTCGTTCCTCATCTGAACTAGGAGATAAAGATACACTGATCTTCATATGAGGAGCAAGT
The DNA here is from genome assembly GCA_025629805.1 of Erythroxylum baracoense. Lineage (NCBI taxonomy): Eukaryota > Viridiplantae > Streptophyta > Magnoliopsida > Malpighiales > Erythroxylaceae > Erythroxylum > Erythroxylum baracoense. The sequence continues at coordinate 20,547,445 of JAOTAY010000189.1, forward strand.
GGGGTACTTACAGGGTTTGACTCTTCTGAAATGCCATAATGTTGTAATACCTCCTTCAAAAATTACTTCTGAGTCAAGCAAATTTTGCCTCCTTCTCTATCTCTGCTAATCTCTATACTTAGTATCTTTCTAGCTTCAATCAAATCTTTCATCTCATACTCTCGGTTCAATTGAGTCTTCAATTTTTCAATTTCTTTGACATTTGTTGAAGCTATCAACATGTCATTGACATATAAGAGTAGATAAATGAAAGAACCATCATTTAGCCTCCAAAAATACATGCATTGATCAAATTTTCTTCTTGTGTACCTATGACCCATCATAAACTGATCAAACTGCTTATATCACTGCCTCGATGATTGTTTCAAACCATAAAGTGATCTTTTCAGTTTTCAAACTAATTTTTCCTTACCAGCAACTTTGAATCCCTCTGGTTGAGTCATATAGATTTCCTCTTCTAAGTCACCATGTAAAAATGCAATTTTTACATCAAGTTGAACTAATTCTATATTTAACTAAGCTACTAAGGCCAATAAAATTCTAATGGAAGAATGTTTCACAACTGGAGAAAATACCTCATTATAATCAATTCCTTCCCTCTGTGCATAGCCTTTAACCACCAACCTTGCCTCGTAGAGGATATCTTTCTTTTCAGGAAATCCATCTTTCTTTGTATATGCCCATTTGCACCTAATTGCCTTCTTACCCTTCAGTAGTTGATCTAGCTCCCAAGTTTCATTCTTCTAAAGAGACTGCATCTCTTCTTTCATAGTTATCTTCCACTGATCAACTTCAGAATCTTTGACTCTCTATAAGTGGAAGGAATATCATCATCTACAACTGGAAGTTCATAAGCCACCATATCAATAAATCGAGAAGGTTTCCGAATCTCACGCCTTGGCCTATTTATTGCAATGGATTCTTGTTGCTATTGAGGTTCCTGAGTAGAACCTTCTTCGTCATCTCGTAAATTCTTCATTGTTAAAGGAGTTCCATTATCTATTTCTATAGATCTAACCAGTTTCAATGTAGTTGTTTCTAACTCCACCCGCTGTTGAGTACTCTCTACTTGTTGTGAAGTACTATTCACTATTGTCTGGTTTTTTGATTTCTTTAACATAGAAGACTCATTAAATGTTACATCTCTCCTGAATACAATCTTCCTATAACTCAAACATGAAAGACAATATCCGTTCACTCCTAAAGAAAATCCCAAGAAAATTGCTTTCTTGGCTTTAGAATCTAGCTTTGATTCTCTCATATGATAATATGCAGTGGAACCAAATACATGTAAAGAATCATAATCAAAAACAAGTTGTCCAGACCAAACCTCCAATGGAGTTCTATCACCAATTGCAATTGATGGTAGGTGATTAATGAGATGGCATGCATAAATCACAGCCTCAGCCCAAAACTCCTTGCCAAATCCTGCATTAGACAATATACAACGAACTTTTTCTAGCAATGTCCAGTTCATGCGTTCTACCACCCCATTTTGCTGTGGTCTACCTTTTACAGTAAAATGACGTACAATACCTTTATCTTGACACAACTTCAAGAATTGATCACTGCAATACTCACCACCATTATCTGTTCTGAGATATTTGATCTTCCTACCAGTTTGTGTCTCAACCATCTTTTTCCATTTAAGGAAAGCACTAAATACATCATCTTCAGATTTTAAAACATACACCTAAGTTGTTCTATAAAAGTCATCAACAAAAGTAACATAGTAGCGCATACCTCCCATAGATCTAGTATGAGAAGGTCCCCACACATATGAGTGAAGAAAATCAAGAATACCATTTTTGTTATGAATAGCCGTGTCAAAATTCACTCTCTTCTATTTTTCCAGAACACAATGCTCACAAAAATCTTGCTTATAGGGCTTTGCACCTTTTAATAAGCCTCTTTTTACCAAACTAAATAAGGCTTTCTCACTTACATACCCCAATCGTATATGTCACAATCTAGTGATCTCTGAATCTGTATCATTATCAGAAACCATAGCCATTGATCCAATCACTGTATTACCATTATAGTAATACAAGTTGTTCCTCCTAGTGCCTTTCAAAATTACAAAAGCTCTTGAAGTGACCCTCAGAATTCCATCTAGTATAGATACAGTACAACCTTTAGACTCTAAGGCTCCCAATAAGAAGAAATTCTTCTTCAACTTCGGTATAAACCGAACATCTATCAGAACTCTAATTGATCCATCAACATTTCTCAATCGAATTAAACCTATCCCAGCAGTCTGGCAACTATCATTATTGCCCATATACATAACTTGACCATTACACTCTTCAAAATTAAAGAACCATTCCCGATGTGGACACATATGATAAGTACAATCCGAATCCATAATCCATTCGTCAGAACCAGATATGGATGAATGACTACTTAAACAAAAATTTGACACACTGTCATTACTTATGTTCTCACTAACACATGCATTGGAAACAGACATTTCTTTCTTTTTCAACTTTGGACAAACTTTCTTCCAATGCCTTTTCTCCTGACAAAAGGCACATTCATCTTTTCCTACTCTACCCCTCCACTTAGATTTTCCCCTTTTACTGGTTTCCTACTCTGACTACGCCCTCTCACTGTCAATGCTTCTATTGACTCATCTCTATGTTCTCTCTGATCTTTTCTACTGATTTCGTAGTTTGTTATAGCAGAACAAACTTCTTCAAAAGACAGTTTATCTTTCCTATAGATGAGAGTAATACATAAATGATTTAATTTATCCGGAAGAGAACCAATCAACAGCATAGCCTTTATTTCATCTTTGAAGGTTTCCTCTAAGTTTAATAAATCAGAAATTAACTTATTAAACTCATCAATATGAGAACTGATACTTGTACCTAGTCTCAACTAAAGACGAAACAATCTCTTTAGCATATACAACCGCTTCTCATTGCTTTTCTTCATATATTTGCTCTCAAGGGCCTTCCATAATACACTGGCTGACTTCTCTTTGATGAACGGATACTTCTGCTCTCTACACAGACAAGAACAAATCAACCTACAAGCTTTTGTATTAAGCCTATTCCATTCTGTCTCATTGATATCTTCTAGCTTTGTTTCTTTCAAAACCATATCCCAGTCTTCCTAACATAATCCGTCTAACACCTCACTCTGCCATAAGTAGAAATTATTCCAGCCATTAAAATTTTCCACATCTATTTTTGCATTGGACACTATAACTGTCTTCATCGATGTAGATCACGATGATGCCATAGCTACCTCACACAAATGACCTCGATAAACAAAATCACAAATAACCAAGCTCCACCAAATAATTATATCTACCAATTAGCAACCAAAAAATACAACCCAGAATAGTAGCAAGTGCTCAATAGAAAATAGTCACTTACTGTCTTAAACCTGAGCTCTGATATCACTTATTGCGTCGGAAGGATTCAAATAATAATTATCGCCACTTGTGCAAATAATAAGACATCATATCTTAACGAGGCAATTAACCAACCAATCATCTAACACAATATGCAAAAGTAGAAAAAACACCAAATTTAACGAGGTTCGGTAATGTTACCTACGTCCTCGGGCGCCACTGGAACAAATCCACTATCTTCAAAGAGAAATTACAAAATTTCTGAGCCACAATACAAATTCCAAAATTATTGGGTTAAATTGCAAATATCCAAATTGTTAGGTCAATACTGTAATTACTCAAACAATAGGGTATTACTTACAAATGCCCAAAAATAAAGGAAAAAAATTCAAGTATTACAAACTTCAAAGGCTTATATGAAAAATCCTTAGAGGTCCTACAAATTGAGGAGAAGAAAGAAAAATTTCCAAGATACAACAAATAACAAAGTGGACTTTGTCTTATATAGGCCCAACCAAGCCACTCTCATGCCATTTCCCACCAATGTAGAATTGGTGCAATTAGCATATAAGCCAATTTTACTAGGAGGCACCCACGTCACCAAAAAAGGGTGGGGGGATAGGGAAGAGGGGGTTAAGTAGAGGAGGGAGGCAGGGGTTGCTGATGTGAGGGGAGGGAAATGGGTAAGGATTAATTTTGGAAGTTGAGCTCCTGAAATGAAGAAGGTACAGAGGAAGGAAAGTTTTTGTTTTAGTAGTTTATTATCTTAACTTACCTAAAAAGGAAAGTTATTGTTCTAGGTCTAGGTCTGGGTTATAGCAGTGACGTCCAAAACCCCTCAAACTTCAAAGAAGGAGGCTTGATAAATCTCCCTTTCAGATAAGGACGTTTTTACCCTCAGAGCTCACAATCTTATCCAAACCTTGGTGGTTATACTTTTGTAGTTTTGTTAACGTTGTATTTTCACGTTATTGTGAGAGTTTGTTGGAAAGAGGGATTGGCGCACGTAAAATGGTAGAGGAGGACATAGTTTATAAAGATTTTTAAAATTTTACTTAATAAGTAGATACCTAAAGAGAATGAATTCTCTTATGATTAGGCTGTGTTGCTAATTTACTCAGTATAATTAGCTATTACAAATTAAAATGCTTGTTGCTATTTTATTTTTAACGTGCGTACGTGGTTATCCTTTTTAAGTGGATTCATTCCCGTCCAACCCCATAACGGAGCTGACGTCACCGGCGGTCAAATGCACGGCCATCTCTGCTCTTACCCATTTCCTCTGTCCCGCCAATACCACTCCTTTTCTCTTATCCTCCACCAACTCACCCGCCGCACTTCAGCTCCACTCTTATCTTCTCCTCGTAAATGGACCCCACTGCCTCTCGCGCCCACCCCAACCGCCATCACCTGTCCTCCGGCGCCTTCGCTGGCGGCCGTGAAGACTGCTGGAGCGAAGGAGCCACGGCAACTCTAATCGAAGCTTGGGGAGACCGTTACGTTAGTCTTAATAGAGGAAATCTCCGGCAAAAAGACTGGAAAGAAGTCGCCGACGCCGTCAACGCCCGTCAAAACGGCGGCAAGCCTCGGAAGACAGACATCCAGTGTAAGAACCGGATTGATACTCTGAAGAAGAAGTACAAGCTCGAGAAGGCCAAACTTCCTCCTTCAAAGTGGCCGTTTTATTATCGTCTTGATTCACTTATCGGCCCCAATACTAATGCCGCCAATTCCAAAAAACCGTCCACCACCGTCACCCTCTCCGTTAAGCCAAAAGCAAAACCTAAACGAGAGATCTATTCGGGTGTTTCGAATTCCAGCGAGGGCTCTTTGGGTGACGACGAAGAAGAGGACGAGATCTCAGGGTTTGATGAGAGACTGGTTAAGAAGCAGCATCGGATGGAGGATGTGGATTTCTCGGATGGAGCTGCGTGTAGAGAATTAGCGAGAGCGATATTGAAGTTTGGGGAGATATATGAGAGAATTGAGAGCTCGAAACAGCAGCAAATGATGGAGTTGGAAAAGCAGCGAATGGAAGTCACTAAGGAGCTGGAGTTGGAGAGAATGAACATGTTCATGGATGCTCAGATGGAGCTTCGGAGAGAGTCCCTGAAGCGAGCAAAGTTCGGTTCTGGCTCAGGTGAATAATCGAGCAAAACACGTAGATTAGATCAGTCTCATTTTTATTGAATTGGATTGTGGATTTGCGAAGTATTGAATTTCTAATCTGCTCATTAACCCGAAAAAAGGAAGGATAATGGCGGAGATATTGATTTGGTTGTTGATAAAGAAGTTTCAGTAGGTAAATGACTTGAAATCTTCCTGTGAGTCTCACCAAAGACGCTGGTTCTGATTGTTTCTTTAGTTAACACGGTCTCGTTGCATAGGTACTGTCATCAGAATGCTCACAATTAAGTGATTTGACACATGCCGTTCTTTGTTTCTGGGTTTTGCTCTGTCCATCTTTCTTTCCTTTTTTGTTCTTTGAACTTGTCTAAGAGTAGTGCCTACTTCGAAACCTACAATTGCCAGCCATCTGCTGAGGAAGCATGGGACTTGCATCTCTAGATCGGTTACCTTTTCAAAGCAGGAACTTGGGATGCTTTATGTCATACAATTGAAAATAAAAATAGTTGCTCAAACTCGGTTGTATCATGTATACTTTATAAAGTCCAGATTAGAATTGGCACTTTTGCAGGCATTGAAATATCTCAGAATACTAGTAGAAATCTAACCTAAAATGAGGTGAGTTTTGGGTTGCATCTGTGTATAACCTCCAACTGCCTAGCCTGGCCGGATTTTAGTTTCTTGAAATACGTAATGGTTTAAATAAAAGGTTATTTTGGTATTGTGATTATAATTCATTTGTGCAATCTTAGTGCAGACGAGTCACCTCTATCATTTATGCGCATCATCATGATAGAGGGGAAGGAGTTCTTGATGGGCAAATCATGGTCCTGTGGGTGCTATTTTTGCTCCATGAAGGGATCTGATATTTTAAAGTTTCCTGTCCTTTATATTAGCAGACTATTGTCTTGTGTTAGATTGGAAATAAATTGCAGCCTAAGATTGGTTATGAGATGCTTATCTTCCACTAAGCTAGAAGATTCAGGTGTCGGCATTGTTCAGATAGAGCATATATATGTATTTGATATAATGATAAAAGTATTATGGTTCTTCATTGGATATAACATAGAGGATAAGTGGATGTCGGGGCATTCATTGACACTTAACTGTTGTATCCCAGAATGACTCGTTTTTGCACATGGATTTGCATGAACAGAATGAAATCCTTCTGGTGTCTCTTAAGATTGCATCTCTTGGGGTCTAATACAAATTTGGATTTGAACAGGGAAGAACTGATAATTGAGATCTCTTAAGCACTTGTCTTTGACAAAAGTAGGCCAATAACAATCCAGGAAAGCACTCTTGTGGATCTGTACATCCACCAATGGAAGCTGTCATTCCTGTCGCCAGAAGCCCCCATGTTGGGCACAAAGTAAATGCCAATTGCGAAGATGATGTACCTGCAGCACAACATTGTTTTTTTGTAGATAAAATGTGCTAAAGATTGTCTCTATTTCCTGATCTACTAGATTGTAACCTACATTAGTAGTTCCCTTTAGTGATGAAAATGTGATGCGGATTTATCTTAATAAAATTACTGTGTAATTTCTTTCCGTTATGATTGGTGTTCGAAACTCGAAAGAGAGCAAAGGGTTTTGACGATGTCTGCCGGTAACATGGTCGAAATCTAATTCTTGACATTTGTCAATGCAACTAAACGAATAGACAAGCTGAGAAAGTACTGTTTGATCTAAAACTAAAGTAAATATATGTTAGGTCTATGATTTATGGTGGTTTTAAAGCGGGACTATATCTGGAACCGACTTATTATGAGTAAGAAACGTAAGGTGAAGAAGCTGGGGTTTGGCCAACCCCCGTCTTTGGATTCCCATAAGCACAAAATAAAGTAAATGCCTTGTGGGGCTGATGACATCATTGCCCAAATTCGGTGCTTCAGGATACTCGAGGGCTTATGTGACTTCTGGTGCGTCACCATTTTCTTAGCTTTTCACTGATATCAATTCGACTTTGCCATAACTTCTAAACCCGTTGGTAGAGAAGCAAAAGTTATCCATGAGTTAACTGAGACTACTAGCTCTTGATTGGATGATGTTTCCAAATTCTGACTAATTTGCAATTGGTTTTTTGTACCATCCGTGTATAACTTCAAACAACTGAGCTTATGAAGGAAAAAGCTTTTAGTTTACTAGTTATTCAGAGGGCTGAGTAAGGCATTCTTGATTCTTGATCAGAACATGAACAGTAGGCTAAGTACTTGTGAGCAAACATCACAGAGAGAGAACAAGAGAGAGATCAGAGTATATACGGGAAATGAGTAAATTCATTGATAGCTCCGTCTTGGGCGAGCTCCGATGGATTATGTTGAAAACTGTCAATAAATCCAGCACAAATAGGGAGTTCGCAGAAGGGTTCGATGGCACCACGATCGCCGAAGATGGTAGACGAAGAATTAGCAGCATAGCAGGCTAGGCGAGCTCTGGCAAGAGCGAGATCAACCTGGAGCTCGATCATTTTTCTCTGCAGCAAAGCTATAGCACCAATGCAACCATAAACAGGGTCTCTGAGCCTTGCCTCAGCCTCATAAGCCAGCGAATTCACCGTGTCTTCACGTTGCTGTTCGGGCACTTCTATCAGGATCTTGCTTACATTGCTCGCACCAAACACCTTGTGGACTTTGGCGAACTTCTTAGGCTCATCGGAACGAAAATATGGAGCAAATATGCAGTTAGGACTGCATCTTCTCTTCAAGAACTTGCAAGCTGCACACGAAGAGCTTGAACGAGGCTCATGACTCCTCATCATTTTTTTTTTTTTTGGTATGGCGACCACCTCACTAATGTTGATGTGCTGCTCCTCTCCTTCCTTACTCGAGGTATATAAATAGGCCCATGAAAATGTTGCTTACGCCTATCAAACTCAGTTGGTTACAGCTAATTCCGCCAAGGTCGCAGGTTCGACCCCTGAAGGGGCCAAATTTTTTTAATTTTTGTGTCCGACCAGACCAGATCACCAGTCTTGTGTAGGTAAGTTGAAGTTGTCCAAGTTTCAGAAAAGACCGGAGTCCGAGGTATCTGATATATTTACCTATGTTCTACCAAATTAAGCTATGCAAATAAGGAAGTACCAAGGAAGATGAAAAAGAACCTACTAGCAGGGGAAATTAATAAATAATTGAACATGGCCATGGGGAGGTGGGGGCAACATTACATGTATTGGTGACTTGAGATGAGACATATGGCTGATGGAGGTAGATGGGATATTTCATTGCACTTTGGGAGTTGAAGAAAAGAAACTTCACACTAAAAAAGTAAACATCTCTAAAGAGGGTTGGCCCTATCCACAAAGAAGCAAAGCCTCGATTGTGAAATGACCGCTTGGGAATCTCTTCATCGCATTACCCAGTCCCAGTGCTGCCTGTGGGGCTAAAAATATCATTTCTTTCTAATTCCATTGTAATTTGCTTTTTCAATAAAAAAATTCGCCTAATCTTAAGCATACGATATCTTCAAGTTAAAATTTTTATTGACATGCACATATATCATCTCCTTATTCTTTCTCCAAGGTTGTCGAATCGTTTCTGGTGAAGTAATGAATCAAAAGAAAACATTAGTTGTAGCTCAAAGCATACGAGTTTCATTGTTTGGTTTCTAATGACCTAATGATACTAAAGTTACTGGTAATATAGTTTATTGTATTTCTTTCTAAATTGTGTCACAAAGATTATCCTGTTATAAGAAATTTATCATATTAGGTGTTAAAGGTCAGTCGAATTGAATGGTTGGAAACGGACACCGTTCATGTAAAGGTTGAAACGGAGAAATTAATCTAAGACGGAGTCGTGTTATGTGCTTGTTTAGCGTAGACAAATAAAAGCTAGAGAATTAGTAGCACAAAAACCTTTCCAACAAATGAAGCGAGTAAAATGTCCATTTTCAAACACAAAAGTGTAATAATATAATGTAAAAGAACTTAACTAAAATTAAAATTTTTTCATGATATTTGAACTTTTATTTTATAATGTTATGTCTGGATCTGGACTCTCGATGTTTATCTATCAATCAAGTCAGAAGAAAACGTCTTATCAAACATTTTGTGGCAGAGGAGGCCAGAGAGTAGAGGGTAGGGAAAAGTGCAGATAATGCTTCTTGAAGAGGTCCACTGGACTTAAATGGCTGTCCTTTTCGTATTTCCTGCACTCTTTTTGATTTGAGAAATTATGCAAGTAAATACCTAAATATTTACTAATTCTTCTCGCAAAAGTAAACTATTACAATCACAACACAAGCATTGGTCGATGGAGAGTGGCCCAGACAGTAATGAGATTATTGATCGAGACTTCTAATTTTTTTCTTTTTCCTAGTGAGAACTCAGAACTTAATCTACAATGTAGCTTCACACTTTCAAAGTGCCGGGCTTCTAGGTTTTGCAGACGTATGAATTTTGTACTGTCCGGACTGAAAAACGGTACAAATTTGTAACTTACTGTACCGACCAAATCCGTACTAAGGATACCAATAAATTTCAGGTAAGTTTTGTAAGTATAAGAAAATTAAGTATTAAAATTTTTTTTAAAAATAATCTAAGGAGGAAGCATCTGTCGCCCGTCTTCCACACAGTCAAACTAAACCTCATCTTCCTCTCTCTTTCTCTCGCCTCTCTCATCTCATGCCATCAACTTGCTTTTGCTCCGTCGTCCGTCCTAATCGCTGCTACGTCTCAACTGGTGTTGGGTATCTCTAGGGATGTAAAAGCCGAAAGGGCTCAAACCCGACTTGATCACCCCATTCGAAGCCTGATATCGTTTTTATTGAAAAATAATGTCGTTACGTATTTTTTTGAAAAAATAATAATTCAAACTGAATTATCTTGGGCCACTCACCTTGGTTTGATTAAATCTTAGGTCAAACTTGTGCTCAGAGGCAACAAATCAGGCCTAACCCGACTTGACCCATTGGGAGTATCTATTTTGTCGTTTTCGCTACTTTGTGATATCGTTGCTTCATCAACCTCGAGAGGGTTCACAAAGTAGCCAATATAGTGTTGTAGGTGACCTGTCAAATTTGTGGCTTGAATGCTTGATATAGTAGTAAATTGTCGTGCGGCGGGTGGCTTGTTAAATTTATAATTTTTTTATCAACTACATATTTATAAATGAAATTAATTAATTATGCCAAAGTGTAAAGTGAGTTAATATATTATTATTTGTTAACTATATTCTTCTTTAACATATAAGATTATTTGATTATAGAATTTAGAGATAAATCAATATTTTATTTTTAATTTTGTGAATTTTGACCATTTTCTTAAGAATTATATATAAATTAGTTTGATTTTTTAAATTTAGTTATATCTAAACTTTAATTACCGATGTATTTAACTAGTTTCATAAATCAATTAATATTAGACTAAATTAAAATGATTTATTTGTAATATAAAATTTAAAGTTTAAGGATCATCTTATATATGTGTATGTGTTTATTCTTTATGATTTATAGAAGAAAACTAGAAAGGATAACAATGAAAATTAAAATTGTAATATTAATTAAAATATTACAAAGATGTGATTTATGGTTGAATTATTTAATTATACATAATGAGTTATATTGTAAATTTATGGTTGAATTATGAATTACACAAAATAGTTTATAGTTGTAACTTTATGGCTGAATTATATAATCACACTAAATATGTTATAATTGTGACTTTATGGTTAAATTATGTGATCATACAAAATTAGAAGTAATTGTGATTATATGGTTGAATTGTTTAACCATAAAATGGATTATAGTTATAAGTTTATGTTTGGATCATGTAATCACATAAAATGAGTTATGATTATGAAAGTACAGCAATTAATAGATTTTTTTATTTTTAGTTTAAGAAATGTCAAAATTAATGTATATACCTCTATGATGTTTGGATTAAAAAACATGAAAATTTTTTAGACAGAATGTGCTTAAGCTCCTAATTTTCTTAAGGAACCATTTATATAATTAAATGGAGTTCACATGTATTTTTATATCATATGATTGTTGAGAAGTTGTTGTTTCTATATTTCTTCTAGTTATTTCACACATCTTATTCCATATTTTTCATGTCACTAGTAGTTGGTAATAATCATAAAATTTTCCTCCTTTCGTTCTGCCTTCGATAACGTCCTTTTATAGTAAAAATTATGGTTTCTAGAATACACACGATTGTGTATATAACCCACCGTGTATTTCTGAAAACACCGTAATTTGTGATTTTACATAAGTGCAAAGACTTACACAAGAAACATAAACAGCCAGAAGCCATATTTTCAAATCTCTACATGTTTATAAAGACCTATACGATCACTGTATATGATCGTGTATCTCCAAGTTTCTTCAAATCTTTGTTTTATTCTATGATTTCATCCAAAATTTTCTCTTTTTGGTTCATGAAGGCTATTATAACCTACAAATACACTTAAAGCGAAATAAGTAGCAAAAACACTATAAAATATTAAATAACAAACGAAACACATTAAATATAGGTATATAAATATAGTCAAATACTCATTTATCAAAGTCTTGATGTCAATCTCGTATGACCTGCTATAATTGAGAATCATTGTCCACTTCTTGTTGTAACTCATAGCTATCCATCCATTTTAGGCATGAAAGTAGTATGCTGGCTTCCCCTTGCTCCATCAACCTAGGCATAGTGTTTGTAGTTGGATTCATTTTATCGAGTTTGTAATAGATGTAAAAGTTGTATTCCGTCAATTTTCCATCCAATTATATTGATTTAAAGTAGTGATATGTTGCTGGAGTAGACATTTTAGACCTTTTTGATTTGTAATGACCTGAAAGTGATGTCCCCGCAGATAAGGTTGTTAGTGTTGTAATGTTAATGCTATAGCCATGATATCTTTTTCATAAGTGGACTTAGCCAAATTCTTCTATGATAGATCCCTGCTAAAGTAGATAATCAGTATATATTCTTGTATTAATATTGCTCCTACTCCTCTACTCGAAGCATCGCACCCAATAGAAAATTGTTTGGAAAAATTTGGCAACCCAAGAATATGAGCCTCTACCATTAAGGCACTGAACATTTCTTATGTCTCCTTAATCCATTTGAAACCATTGTTCTTTGTTAAATCTATCAAGTGCTTAGTTAAACTTTTGTACCCATTAATGAATTTGTGGTAGTTTCCCATCATTCCTGAAAATTCTTAAACACCTTTAACATTTGTTGGAACTGGATGGTTAATTATAACTTGAACCTTTTTCATATCCATTGCTACTCCATTTTGAGAAATTGTGAGTGACCCAAGTATTTAATAGTGTTGCTCCCAAATTAGCACTTCTTTGAATTAAGTACAAACTGGTGGTCTAGTAGAATCTATAGCACCTCTTTTAGGTGTTTCAAATGGTCCTTTCATATCTTAATGTAGATTAACATGTCATCAATGAAAAATATATCACCTTAATAGAGGCTTAAAAATTTCATTTATTGTAGCTTAAAATGTTGTGGGAGCATTGTTAAGGCCAGATGACATTAATAAATATTTTTAGTGGCTCTTGTGGGTCTGAAAAGCTATTTTCTTGACGTCTTCCTCCTTCATGCAAATTTGGTAATATTCCGAATTGAAGTCTTATTGGAAAAAAATACTATGCCCCTTGCAATTTATCCAGTAGTTAATCTAATATAAGAATTAGGAATTTGTCTGGAATTGGGATCTTATTGAGAGCACAATAGTCAATGCACATCCTCTGACTATTATCCTTTTTCTTCACCAATATTACTGGGCTTGACTATGGGCTCTAACTGGTGCACATAAATCCTAAGATTAACAACTCTTGCACTTATCTTTCTAATCTCGGCCTTATGTTCTCGAGTATAGCAATAAGGCCTGACAAAGAGGGGACCTTGTCATGGATTAAGGTTAATAATATGTTTGATTGAACATTTAGGAGGTAAACTCTTACATTTTTAAAAAATTGTAATCCTTGTAAAAGAATAGTGATATCTCTGCATTATTGAGAATTTAAATTCCCTGCAATTTTTGAAGTTTCAAGTACTTCCTCAGAGCTCTCACGAAAAGTTTCCACATCCAAAAAGAGTATACAGCGACACCTGCCCATTTATCAAACCCTGAATCTCAACCCATTTCCTTTATGTTTGAAACGTATGCATTCCCTTTAATTATATACGAATCCCCCAATGTTTGTAACTAAGTGATTCCCAAAATCATATCTAAATTAACAGTATTAAGTACTAAGGCATCCACCCAATATTCACAATTTCCCAACCTCAATCGTAGATTTGAAGTTTGTTTTATCATCCACACTTTATAGACATGTCCTAAAGTGATTCTGATATCTATATCCCTCTCTACCTTTAATCCCAAGGCCGAGACCAATCAGGAGGAGATGAAGTTATGTATGGCTCCACTATCTAATAAAATTACTTGAGGAGTCCTATCTAATTCACTATGGAATTTCATCATTTTCAAGTTACATCCTCTGGTTTTAGAAACCCAAATAGCTCAATCACGTTACATTCACCCTTCATAGGTGTAGGATAGACAAAATTAGAGGCCAAAAATATTTCCCCATCTTCGACTTCTTCCATGTTAGTCGGCAATAAGAACTTAAGCTTTCCTTTCCAGCATCGATGTTGTGGGCTATTTTTATTGTTTATAGTTGGTGGCGTGTGGCTCACGTGAACCGTCATTCCTTTGGCTTCATCACCCATGTTAGAAATTTTTAGTCGGAATGATGTTGCTCTTGGGTTTTTCTTTTGCATGACCAATTCCATATTTCTCACAATTCTCATTACATTCAACATGAATATGGGCTATATACTCTAACCCATTCCTTGAGAACTGAGTTCATTCGCGAGGCCACTTACAATTTAGAAAATATCCAATATACTAGGGGGTGCTTGGTTTATGAGTTTGAAAGACATCAATAAGTATGAGAATGAAAAATGTTGTTGGTTTTATATTATCATTGCATGAATAATATTTTGATATATGAGTTTTGGGGATTACTCCATACCCCTCAAATATGTAAGAAATGAAAGTCATTCCTTCTTTTTTTAGTAAAATGATATAATTAATTAGAATATATCAAATATAATTAATTAAAATTAAATATATTATAAATATAATTAATTAGAATATATTAAATATATTATAAATATAATTAATCAAAATATACTAAGTATAATTAATTAGAATATATTAAATATAATTAATTAAAATACATTAAAATTAAATATATTTTTTAATATAATTAATTAGAATATATTAAATTTTGATTAAAAAATAAAAATTTTTATTTTCACCTTTTTTAACAGAACAATATAATTAATTAAATACAATTAATTAGAATATATTAAAATTTCTTATAAAAATTTAACTAAATTTTATTTTTTCCTTTTTGAGTAAAACAATATAATTAATTAAATATCATTAATTAGAATATATTAAAATTAAATATAATTAATTAGAATATATTAAAATTTGATGTAAAACAAAATTTTAACAATTTTTATTTTTTAGTAAAACATTATAATTAATTAGAATATTAAATATTATTAATTAGAATATATTAAAATTTGAATAACCAACAATCATAATTTTAATTATTATATCTATTCTCATTTCTTACTGTATTTGTTCTTATTTTTATTACTTGTTAACCAACCACCCTTAAGATTATGGCCCTA
This sequence comes from Erythroxylum baracoense, assembly GCA_025629805.1. Taxonomy (NCBI): domain Eukaryota; kingdom Viridiplantae; phylum Streptophyta; class Magnoliopsida; order Malpighiales; family Erythroxylaceae; genus Erythroxylum; species Erythroxylum baracoense. Next base: position 20,562,599 of record JAOTAY010000189.1, read on the forward strand.
TTTAGCAATCAGTTGATTGCATTAACTATTAACTGATAGTTGATTATATCAGCTGATTTGACCAACGGATTGCATTAGCTGTTTGTTAGAAATGTTTGGTAAAATTAGTTGTTTAGTATTAACTATTTATGTGTAAAATGATTTATAAGGGCATGATTTAAAAAAATTATAATGACATGAGTATTATATTTTAATATTTCTTTGAATATTTTCATAAGAATTTAAATTTTAAATATTTAATTTTACAAAAATTAAGTTTATAAATCTATTAAAAATATAACATATAATAATAATAATAATAATTATTATTATTATTATTATGATGATGATGATGATGATGATGATAATGATAATGATAAATGATAAATACTTCTTTTATCTCCTTTCTCAATCTTAAATTAATGATAAATACTTATCGTAAGCCCAAATTTAATAATTATTGCAAAAACCAAACGGTCTTGGCCATCGAGGGACAAACAATGTCAGAATTTCAAACTCTTCAATGTATTCCTGAATGGTTCTGTGTTGTTTTAAAAACGCTAACGGGATGTTTGGTTGAGGGGAATGAGTATTCCATTCCTCCTTTATTCCTGATAAGAACTTATTACTTTGTTTGGTTAAAAAAAAGATACAAAATAGACAATCCTTCGGTTTACGTATTCCTTCAATTTGCGAAATACGTAAAACAATCCCTCCCTCGTTTTTATCTATTCCGAGCACGTCTGGAATAAATGTTATGACTTGAGGACAAATTTATCCTTCTCTAACGCGAAAGAAGAACGTCCATCTCCAACCTTAAAGTGATTCTCTTCTCCAGCCCAGGCTTCAATCACGATCGTTTGTCCGTCTCTTATAGGTAAGTTAATAATGTTCTTTTCCAACAATTTTTGTCCCTCTCTTCTGGTTTCACCATTTTTGTACTGTTTGTGTTCTTGAATCTCACTGGCAGTTTAATGCTTCTTCTTCTTCTTCTTTTTTTTAGGGGTTTTGCTCTTCATTCGCTCTCTTCTGAGTAATTTGCTTATGTCTTGCTATTGGGTGGGCGTTTGCCGCCCTCATTCCCTACTTTCGGCATCATTTTGCTAGAATTGATTGTTTTAATATATCACCAAAATTTTCATCTTCCTTTTGAACAGGAATTGAGAGATCAAATGGATGAAGGATAACATGAAAGTTGGCAATAGTATTGCTTTTCTTTGTTTTGATATTCATGAACTGGAGCACTCTCGCCTGGTCAATCTATCTAGAGTGTCTATTGTTATGCCATTGAAGGGATTCGGAAAACACAATCTACATAATTGGAGAAGTCAGGTAAAGCAGTTCTGTTTTCTTGAAGTTGTTCCCCATATTTTCTTATTGCTGTTGTTTGAGGAAAAGGAAATTGAGGAAAATCAGCATGCTAGTTGTCTTTATTATTTTCAGTTTCCTGTTCTCAATGTTCTTTATCAGCCAGGAGTTATATGATTTTACTGATGTTGTTTGTTTCCTGGATCTCTGAACTCTTTGATGATGAGTGTTAGTTTTGTCTTCAAGATAAAGTTTACACATCTGGACTATTTTTAAAGAATTATCGGCTAAGACTGCATCATTCTTTTTTTTCCCTGTAATTTCCTTCGTAAGTGCAATATATCTCTAATGATAATCTTATTTGGTTCTAATATTTGAGCTTTATTTATTGGTCTTTAGAAGCTATTCTCCTACGAGTGTTTACAGCAATTACTGACTCATGCATAAATGCAAATTACATCACTCTATGGCGGTCCATTGGAATTCCTTTTTGTAGTGGAAAGTGAAGAAGACCCTGCTTGTCATGTTGTATCTCCCTTGTTAGTTGATTTCAAGGTTGATTTGAAGGACTACTGTAATTTTGTGTTGAAAATACTGGTTATTCAGCATAACTAACAGATGATCTTGATTGTAACAAGACGTGTTCATGGTTTATGCAGCTAAGCATAAGATGGTCCTATATATCAAATTCATTATCTATTCTAGAAGCTTATCTTTCTATTGAAGTTTACTACATTGTGTTTGCTTCTACTGTTATATGAACCGCTTTCACCTTTCGGAGAATAATGGTTAATGCTTTTATTACCGAAGAATATGTTCACACTCTTTGTAAATCTCTGAGTGTGTCATTGGCATTGCTATCCTCATACTTATGTTGGCATCTGGAGTATTTGCCTAAACAGCTTCTTTCTTGACTCTTAATCATTTGTTACCCCGCAGGGAAGTTGAAACTAAAATTGTTGTTGCTGGTTTGTCAACAACATGTAGTTAGAAGATTCATATTCAATTGGTACTTGGTAGCCTACAACTTCTTTTAATTATTTCTTTGTATTTTAACCATCATTAGTAATTTTTTTTTTCCAAGTTTAGTTTACTTCACTTAAGAAATGCGGTGGAATCATATGTTTTGTTATTTTCATGTCTAGGACCTTGTTATGACATGTTATCCTTTCTATTCTCGCTTCAAGAAGCATGCTTTACTAGCATTAATTCTGATATATTTATAATTGTGTTCTTGTCAAGATCGGGGTGGACCAAATGCATAAGGACAGCAAGTACGTATTGTTTTTGGATGACGATGTTAGACTGCATCCTGGGTTAATTGGAGCCCTCACTGCTGAGATGGAAAAGAATCCTGAGGTCTGGCCATTATTGTTGTGATGATACTTGCTGGTATATTGCTCAAAATTACTGAATATATTTTATGATTTTAATATCTAGTAATGTCTGCAGATATATATTCAAACTGGATACGCTCTTGATTTGCCTTCTGGGAGCTTAGGAAGTTACTCATGGTTGTAATGGGGCCATATTTGGATAGTGGATGAAAAAACATCTTTCTTAGACATTTTAGACTATAGAGAACATTTTCTTGAATCACAATTAGAGATCATACCAATTGTTTATAAAGTTTGCAAGTTCATGTTTAATCGTTTAAAAGGAAAATTAATAATAATAGGGAGTTTAATAATAATAAAACTATAATAAATAATAATAAAAATAAGAATAATAATAAGTAGAAACTTAATAATAATAATAATAATAATAATAATAATAATAATAAGGAATTTAACAATAATAATAACAATAATAAAATTAATAATAATAAGAAGAAAATTAATAATAATAAGGAATTTAATAATAATAATAATAATAATAACAATAATAAAATTAATAATAATAAGAATAAAATTAGTAATAATAAGGAATTTAATAATAATAATAATAATAATAATAATAATAAATATAATTAATACCAATAAGGAATTTAATAATAATAATAAATATATAAATAATATTAATAATAATGAGAAAATTAATAATAATAATAGTTAATAAGAATAAGAATAATAAAATTAATAAAAATAAGAACAAATTGATAATAATAATAAGGAATTTAATTTAAAATTTTAATTAATAATAATAAGGAATTTAATAATAATAATTAATATAATTAATAATAATAAATAAATAAATAAGAATAACAGATTCAATAATAATAAGAAGAAAAATAAAAATAAAAATAAAAATAATTACTAAGTTTAATAAAATTTATAATAATAATAATAATAATAATAATAATAATAACAATAATAATAACAATAACAATAATAAAGGATAAAGATATTTTGGTCTTTTTTGTTAGTTATTCCTTTGTCATTACAAGTTTATATTTTCTAACCAAACACTGATATAAAAATTTGTTATCTATTCATTTTCTTGAACCAAACAAAGTAATACCCATTCTATTATATTCCTCATCTTTTCTATTTCTAAGAATAACTATTCTATTCCTTGAATCAAACAGGCCATAAAGCTTTATCTGAATCTCCAAGTCGCTGAACCCCTCCATCAATTCTTCTTGGAATTGATCCTAAGTGATGTTTATTCTAACTTTTTTTTAATATCAAACATGTATTTTACGGTTTAAATATTATTTTCAAATTATTCATAAATTATCTTAAATAAAATTACTAATAGTTCAATTTATTAAAAAATTTATTATAAAATAAAATTACTAATAATTCAATGTATTAAAAAAATTTCTTATAAAATAATAATTATTTCTAAATAATTTTAAATTTTAAATTTTAAATTAAAATATAAATAAATAACTTAAAATTTGATAAATATAATTTATTAGTGAGATTAAATAAATTTAGTATCTTTTAATTCATTTTTATCATAATAATTTAAAACAAAAATTTCAATTAAATTATAAAGATATGAATAAAAATATAAAATTTTAAAAATATATTTTATTAGTTAGATTGTATGATAAAATTAAAAACGAAAAAACTTCATTAAAAGTACACCAACTTTTGTAACAAAGACTCCAATCTGATCTAATAATCAATTAACAGACGTCTAAAATAGAGAGTAAGGACAATTGGGCCCACATATTTAAATGAACTTACAGACAAGGACAACATGTTGGCCCATACACTCAAGTGAACTAATCAAGACCAGTTTTTAAAAGAAAACGAACCGCGGTTTTTTCAAGAAATTAGCCGATTTTTTATTTAAACGGTCAGTTTTTTAAATAAAAATAATAAATATAAATCAAACTCAAATTTAGATAAATTCGTATTTATCTTGATTAAATTGGCAAATTTGGCCCAATTTTAATTCGGTCCAATTTTTTAATCATTCAAGTACGCCTCAACTATGGGGAGCTAGCCTTTTGGTTCTTGTCCAGAAAATATTTCTCATGAAATGGTTTTGACAGGGGAAACCCTGTGTCTCCTATCCGTCCTTATAACTGTGTTTTGCTTAATTGGTGGGTGATCTTATCGGTAGATTTTTCTGGTGACCTAGGAGTTTCTTCCCTATGGGTCGCTTGTCTTGTTTTTTGATCCGCCAAAGTACCAAGCGTCTAAAATCATCCATATACTTGGAAACGAATCCATGGTTTTCCTTTCCAAGTGCACCACTTAACGTAACTCGGTCATAGATCGCACCACTTCCTGCACACGTAAGCTCTTTTCTAAGGCATCGGCCCTTTATTGTATAGCTTTTATCTTTGTTTCCATCTTTCAGCTCCTCCTTCTTGGTATCCTGCAGGTCGGACCAATGATAGGAAACAAAAACCTCACGGGCCTTTATGGTAAACTTTCTTACCCAAGAAGGTACCAAGCTCTCAGCTGAATCCCTTTTGCTTCCTAAGAATACAAATTATATTCTTTTCCTGTGTGTATACTATATTCTCCCCTTTTATTTCTCTTTCCGCTAACCAACCTAATCATTATTTTATATAACTAAGTTCTTGGCCTCCTCATTATTTTGCTAGATGTCTCTCCTCGAATAAACCTTTCATATTCACTACGGCAAAAAGTATTTTAGGCAACGATATGTTTATAACAATTTAAAAATATGTTGTTAAAATTAATATAGGACAATAATTTTTAAAGTATTGTCTCTAATAATATTTAAAGCTAACAATATATTAATTTGTTGCTACGTATAAGAAAAGACAACAAAATTTAAAAAAGTTACAATAAAATTTTATATGTGCAACATTTGAAATTGTCACTATAATTATAGTCATTTATTTGTTAAAAGGTATTTACTAATGTTACATATTTATTTATATATTTACTTACTAGTTTATATCTAAAATATAAAATTTTTCTATTTATTAATGAGTATTTAGAATATGTTTGAGAAAATTAAAATATTCGTCAATTTATTTAATAAAATTAAAACATATGATACAATTATTTTAAAATACACAAAACTACTGTAATATATACATATAATCCTAAATCAGTCATTTATTTTTTAAAATGTTAATTTTTAAATTAATAAGAACCGGAGTATTACATTTGGAGATGTAAAACTCTCCTGTCACAAAAACAACAAAACAACAGCTACCTTACATAATAAAATGACAATGTTTTTTTTAAATTAAAAAAATTTATTGATAATAAAAATGAAAAAACCAAAATCGGCACAAAATAACTCTCTTGCATCAAACTAGCAGAGTATTACTGCGAGATGTGCAGTAATAATGCCCAGTTAATTTAGTGAGTTATAATGTAAGGAAAGAATATTTATGGAAATAAAAATAATATAAGATTATAAAGGTAAATAAAAATTAATTGATTAGATAGTTAAAAACATTGACGGTTTATTATGAACTGGAAAGTGTTAATTAATTTTTATTTAAGCATGATTAAAAAAGCATTAATTGGAGGAAAAATATATGATATATTAATTATAATGTAATATATAAAATAATTTTAATAAACAATGAGAAAATATTAATAATACAAAATATTAATTAATCTAGTAATTATAAAAATTTTTAAGGAAAGAATAGTTTTTGAAAAATAGGAAATTTAAATATCTTAGGGAAATTTTATAAGGAACATTTAAATATATTATATTGAAAATATAAAAGGTAGAATGTCAAAAT
>JAOTAY010000189.1:20569122-20585495 GCA_025629805.1 Erythroxylum baracoense
TGTGCTGGAATAAGGATTGCTATCTCCCTGACCAACTTGTGCTCCATTAAAGTTGAATTGCTCCACATTGTTTTTTTTCCCTTAAGAAACAATCAGCTGCAATATAGCTCTCTTGTCCACATGACTCATATTTGTGCTACATTGCTGTGACTAGAGAGGAAGAGGTGGCTTTTAGGATATTTAATTGCTTGGTTAGGTTGTCGATCTCATCCTGCAATGTTGTCATTGAATTTGCAGCAATCATTCCTCCTAGGTCCCAAAAGGTTGATTGCTGTCTACTTCATTTTGATGTCCAAAGATAACCAGTGTATGCCATGTCTTCCAACAAATCGTGTGTTGCTTTAACTATTTTCCTCATGAGTGATCCTCCAATAGCTACGTCTATAGTACTTCTTGTGGGTGGATTAACTCCAGTGTAGAAGGTTTGCAATAGGAATTTTTTGGGTACGTTATGATGAGGACAGCTCCTTTGTAACTCCTTATATCACTCCCAAGCTTCATATAAAGACTCACAATCATTTTATTGGAATTGATAATTTCCTTTATTAGTTTTGTTGTCTTGTTTAGAGGGAAATACTTATCTAGAAAAACTCGCACCAACTACTCCCAAGTTGTTATGTTAGCTGGGTGGAGAGAATCAACTAAGACTTGGCTCGATCCCGAAGTGTAAAGGGAAAGAGCCTAATCCTAACAGCATCCTTTGACATTCCAATATATCGGAAGACGTCACAAATTTCTAAGAAATTATCTAAATGAGTATTGGGAGCCAAATCTGTAAAATTGCACATTGGTTCAAAGCATGTTTAGCAATGATGGTTTGATCTCAAATGTATTTGCTTGCATTGGTGGTCACATAATCCTTTAATGATGGGCATTGAACTATGGCCTCATGATGTCTATAAGGGTCCGTCACTCTCTATTTCCTGCACCATCATTCTTTCCATCTCTTTTTAGCATTCAACTATTGAGATTCCCTATTATTGTCTGGTGATATCTAAGTTGATGTGTAGTCTACTTAATGCCTAATTTTTTTAACAAAAGAAAGTGAAAAAAAAACTTAGACTACAAGAATTAAACTAATCTACGCCTCCCTAGCAACGGTGCCAAAAACTTGTTAAGTAAGTTTTACAGTTTATAAGCCCTAAAATACCATAAATTCACTAGTTGTGAATGTAGTATAAGAAGTGTCGACCACACGAAGAGGGTACTAGCCTAATCCTAAGTCGTATAACGCTCAAAGAAAAGAATAAAAAGAAATAAAAACTGTACAAGTGAACACAAAAAGTAAATACGAGAATTTGATTCAAGAATTGTAAAGTAGAAACTTCAACAAAACATAATCAAACTGAGCAGCCACATAGGTCATAATGGAAATCCATTAAAAGAGTTAATTAAGTTATGAGAGAGGAGATTTTACCTATCATTAATGCTAATATAGCCATTTATGTATTTACGGGGTATCAGTTCTAGACAGTTGTAGGGTTGATTACTCTCTCTCAAGTTATAACCATTAAACCCTAAATTGTAAACCCTAATCAAATTATGGAACTTGTAATCTCTCAATTCACAAATTACACACAATTCTAATTAGTTCTAAAACTCTCTAGCTAATAATCAATCGGGTATCGCATGGGATCTCTCTCCATGAAATTACCGCGTAGACTTATTAAGTGGCCAATTAGATCACCTAACTCTCATTAATCTGATCTAATCATTTTTATTTGGCTCACCCTCTCAGTTTGTTATCGAAACATGAAATTACATTAATCAATCATAACACCTAAAACAATAAACATAAAAATAACTAAATCAACATTAACTCAAAGTAAAATCTCAAAGGAGAGTTCAAAAAATTATCAACAACCCGAAATCCAATTCCATATAACCCATCTTAATTTCATACATTTAAATGAAAAAGGAGATGAAGAGAAAATGGAACTTAAGTTGGACAAATCAGGAAGGCAGCAACATCGGGATCCACTTCTTCTTCCTCCTTCTTCGTCTTCTTCTTCTCTCTCTCTCTCTTTCTTTTCTCTCCCTTTAAGGTTTCCAAGAGTGGCTAAATGTAAAGCTCCTTCCTTTTGTTCTTATTGTTCTATTTATGTTCTTTTGTGTTTAGGGTTAAACTAGGGTTTTTTTGAAATCCGAAATGTCAAAACCTCAAAATCCGAAGTTGGGAAGTGGCTGTGCATCTGCCCAACAAAGGCCACGATCGTAGGTCATACAATTAGCCCCAATTTGCTCTGAAACTCCTCCGTTCTTCGATCTTCACCCTGAACACTACCGAACATATTAAGGTATCTCAAAAACATCATATTTAAGCTCAAAAGATTGTTCTAACCTATAAAACAAAAATAATCACAAACTAACACAATTCTACCTTAAACACATACTGAATAATTGAATAAACGGCAAAATAAATATCAAACTATACCCTAAAATATGATGCATTCATACCTATCAATGGTATGCAGGAACCCTTCCAAGCAATATCGAATCTAACCCAAAGGAATAGATATCATGACCATTACTCAGACCTAGGAAAGGAAACTCAAACATATGAAAGAAGATGGAGACAATAGAGAAGGACAAGTAACTATGGAATTCTTTCCAAGTAAGCTCGTAAGTAAGCCAACCAAGGAACCTCGACCTAAATTTTTATATCCTATTCTAGCTCAGCAAAAGTCAAATTCAAGTAAGGCGATAAGGAATTCTAGGAAGGATAAATTAAACAATGTTGAGGACATAACGGAACAACTACAACCTAGGCTCATACTAAGGGAATCAATCAAGAAGAATGTTAAGGAGCTCATGGAAGAAGAAAACCTTAATATAGCACAAAAGAAAGAGGACCTAGGGGATTTTTACATTCCTTGTAGTATCAATGAAGTTAAAATAGAAAAGGCATTCATAGATTTGGAAGTGAGTATTAATATGATGCCCTATATCTTTAATAAAAAAATTGGGGGTTAGAAGAGTTAGAGGCCACTACAAGCTAGTGAAGATAACGGACATAACAGTTCATCAGTCAAAGGGTATTATTAAAGATGTGTAAGTACAGATCGATATATTTACCTTCCCTATAGACTTTTTTGTATTGGATATTGGAGAAGATGTGAAAACCCCTATAGTCCTTGGGCGACCATTCTTGGCTACTGCTTGCTCAATAATTGATGTTGATGCTGGTGAACTAACTCTGAGGGTTGAAAAGCATCAAATAATGTTCACTTTGTTGAATAATGAAAATAGTTCTCCCTCACTTCCAGCTACCATCAAAGAAATCGAACCTCGAGGATAATGAGAAGATATTAAGAATCCTGGGAATTCATTTAGAAAGAAACAATCGCGGAGGAGAAAGCGAAGGAAGGTGGAACCTAGGGTATGGTAGCTCATATGCAAATGGTAAGATCGATGACTGCACTACCATTGCACGATTCATTTGAGCCACCTTAAGCATAAGAAGAGCATCGAGCTATTAACGTTAAAAGAAGTGTTGCATGGGAGGCAACCTATGGATTGTTAATTCCATGTTAATTCCTTTGTCATATAGATACTTTGAATTTTGTAGTGAGGTTATTTCATTTCCAAATAAGGTCAGGAAGGCATAAGACTTCTACATGAGTTAGATGATTAAGGAAGTAAGCAAAAGAGAGGTGAAAGAGCTATAAAAGAGTTAGGAAGGAACCTTAGAAAAGTGTAGAAGGAAAGAAGAAGAAGAAATTAGAAATTAATGAAAATATTGCAGGCCACAATCGTGGCCTACGATAGGGTAAAACTGTCCACACAATTTTCAGCTAAATTTTTTACCTTTTTACCTTTCCTTCGCTTATATATTCATTTCATACTTCATTTTTCACTCACTTTTATTTTAACCTTATCTCTCTAAGTTAGAACCTTCAAATATTCTCACTTCTCTCTAACCAAATTCCAAATTTCAACTTTATTCTAACTTCCATCTACTTGTAATCCAATATATCATGCATTAAGTAGTTAGTGACCCACAATCAATCATCAGGACAAAATCAAGTATCAGGGGATGAGGGTGAAGAAACAAGGTGGATCCTAATCTGCACAGAGGAGGAAGGTATTAGTTTCCAATCCCTTATTATTAAAAAAAATTGATTTTGATACGCTTGATAGGCTAGAATTGCAAGATATGATAGAGAATTTAGCAAAAAGAATTCAGTCAGCCAAGTTTATACACTTCCAATATCCTGTCTACTAGGAGCTCACTCTCGAATTTTTCAGTTCCCTTCATTTCAAACTTAGTAACCATAAAGAAATGTGGTTTAGGTTACAGGAATGAACTTATGAGCTGAACATTGAAATCATGTATGATATCTGCGATTTTCCCAAATCTTCTATTATCGATAAGCATGATGATTTTTATGCTTCTCGCTATTGGAATGAGCTCATTGGCTTAAAGCGATTTGACATTAAGAACGCCCACAACAACATTATACGAACCCATGAGCACTTGTTATTGCACAAATTCATGTGTCAAATAGTTTTTGATAAATTAGAGACTAACAAGTGCTTAACAAAGGAACTTTTTCTGTTATGGTGCATGGATCACATAATTCTCGTATGCGCCTCTACATATGTTCTTAATGCTATTGTTGCGACTAAGAGGATCAATAATTTGGGTATGGGGTATTTGGTTTTCGCCATTACTGAGTAATATGGCGTGGATTGTAGTGGACTAACCATTTACCTCCCTAATTTTCTAAATCACCATTATTTGTGGCGTGTTGAAATCCTAAAGTCCTATAACATAGAACTCTGGACAAAAGCCAAAAGACTATGTAAAGATCAGGGCTAGTCAGCCGTGTTCTAGCACATCGTGGCCTTAGCAAGCAAAAGAGGACTCGACTAATGAGGAGTTCGAAGAGAAAGAAGACATAGAAGAACCTGGTTGGAAGAAAGTGCTTGATACAATCTCTGCCAATACCAAGGTAGTTACAGATACACTTTCGGAGAATTCTAGAAGGATGAAGGAGATGGCCCATAAACAATGATGTCAGAGCTAAGATATATGCTGGATTCATCGATATTTTGAGGCTCAAGGCATCCAACTGCCACCTCCGACACCATCCCCGCCTTTATCACCGTGAGGCTTTGTTTATGACCCTTTTCTTTAAATTTAGTCTTTATTTTTATTTTTGTTTTATTTTTTTTATGTTTCTTCCTTCTATGTGTGTTTGTATGTCTCCTTCTCACATTGAGGACAATGTGTTCTTCAAGTGTGGGGAGGGTTGTGTGTTTTGTTTTGAGCGTGAATTTTGCATATTATATGATAGTTTGTTTAGGTTGCATATTATGAATTATGTTAATGTGTTAATGGCTTAGATGGAATGAAATTGATTTGATTTTGGACATAATCTATTAGGTTGTGAAGAGTCATTAGCTCGTGAAATTAGTAATCTGGGTTCTTTAGATAAATATGCAAGTTAGGATTTAGTGTTAGTTTATCACCCTATAAGTTGTCACATTCATTCATAATTTTAGGTCTTTCGACTAAAGTAGTTTTGCTAGTATTTTTTCATGAAAACAAGTAGCTAAAGTAACAAGATATGCATTCAATAATAAAAAAAGTGTATTTGTAAATTTTAAATAAATAACTATTCTGCTAGCCTTTGGGTTATGAATAGAGCTAGTAGCTAGTTGAGAACATGATGTAACCGAGTAACCGGATCGACACACATCACATGTGTACCTTCGCATCAAAAGGCTATAATAACATTCCAACCAAGTAGCTTAACAAAAGCATGACTTAGTCGAGTAACCAGATCGACATTCATCACTAATGTTTGCCTCTGTGTAAAAGACTAGGTTCATGTCCACAAAATGCAATAAAAAAATGGTTTCTAATAAAACCTATGGAACTTGTAAGTAGCTTGACTTTTCATTAAAATGTACTTAGGAGTAGTTACAGAGTTTGAATGATCAAATGATTATTAATGTGTTTGTATAATTAAAAAGGATGAATAACTTGACATTTGGACTTGATTAATATGTATATTTAGTCCAGAGCTCCTAGATGTGAATTTTACATGTTAATGATTTGGAACAACTTGAATGATTGTGTTTAAAGTTAAATTTATTTCATGAAGTTAAAGCTAGTGTCTCATTATTGCATTGTGTGTTTTGTGATTTTGTGTGTTTGTTGTTTTGTTTGCTTGAGGATAATCAAATGTTTAAGTGTGGGGATGTTGATAAGTGTAAATTGCATTGTGTTTTAAGGCATAGTTTAATATGTGTTTAGCTGTTAATTTAATCATTTAGTATGTGTTTAGGTTTGAATTATGTTAGTTTGTTAATTATTTATATTTTAGGTGTTTTATCAGTTAGTACAAGTCTTTGAGCTTAAATATTATGTTTTTTAGGAACCTTTATATGTTTGCTAGTGTTTAAGGGTTAACATCAAAGAATAAAGAAGTTTCGGAGACATTTAGGCAAAACAATGGCCCATGATCGTGGCATGTCAGGTCACGATCATGACAGAAGCACCAGATTTGGCCCATGATCATGGCCTACATGCCACGATCATAATAGAAGTCTAGGAAATGGCCAATAATTGTGGCCTGCATCAGGCAGATGTGCAAGCACTAAAAAACGTCAAGTTTCAAGAGATTTTTTAGACCTTTCGAATCCCAAAAAAACCTTAGGATTACCCAAAACACAAGAGGATATTTAAAGTACAACAAAAAGAGGCAAAGAAAGAGCTTTTGTATCAGCCACCATGAGAAATGCTATAAAGAAATCATCAAGAGATAGGGGGAGAGAAGAAGGAAGAGAGAAGAGGAGAAGAAGCTAACTCGATGTACTTTCCAGATTAGGAGATTTCCCTACATCACTACCTCTCATCATCCATTTAGATTGTATTTCTTGTTTATTTTAAGTTTTATTATTGTATACAATTAGATTGAACAGTTGATGACAGGATCTAGAATGTCGAGGATGTTCTAAACTCACCTTTGGAATTTTATTCTTAAATTAATGAGAATCTTAATGTTTGTGTGTTTATTGGATAATGTTGTGGTTGATTATGTGATTGCATAATTTGATAATAAATTGAGAGGGTGAATCGAATGAAAAACAATTAAATTGGACTAACTAGAGTTAGGTGATTTAATATAAATACAAATTGAATCAAAACGAGAAATTATATGAAGAGAGATCTTACATAGATTTCCGATAGTTTATTAGAGAAATTCAGAACTAATTAGGGCCTTGGATAAGATATGAATTGAGAAATTGCAACCTTTTATCTAATTAGGGTTTATGATTTAGAGTTAATGGTTATAACTCGAGAGAGAGTAATAAATCCTAGGATAGTCTAGAGCCAACAATCCAATAATTCATAATCAGTTAGGTTAGTATTAAAGATAGGTAAAATCCTCTCAATTGGTAATTTCTTTCAGTTGATTCTTAGGTGTGCTGCATATTACTTAGTAATTACTATTTTCATGTTTAATTCTTAATTTAATTGATTGAATTAAATTCTCATATAGTTCCGTTGCATCTTGAATTTCTATTATCTGTTTTTGGCCTTAGATTTTAGGAATAGATTAGTTCCCTCCTCATGAGATCGACACCTTTGGTACTACTCTAAGGAACCATACGCTTGGGGATTATTGAGGGTTAATATTTAAAACTTACACAACCAAACCCCCAATCAGATTATACATATAGTCTTTTTAAAATTTATCACTAGGTAAGTTACATTCTAGATGGCTTGGTTTTTTTATTATCACTAATATATTTTCTTAAGGTGCAATGGAAATAAAGAGTTTAGATACCTGAAAGATCTTTAAGGTGAATGGACATAGAAGATTGAGAAGAAAAAGGCCCATCGAGCATAACAACGTTAAACAATTGTACTTTTTAAGAGACAACCCAAATATGATTATTTTTATTAGTTTCATTTAAATTATTTATGGGTTTTATCTGCTTACTTTTGTGTAGTTGTTTTTTTAGTTTAAAGGAATCATTTGATCTTTTTGGGTAGAATGATAAAATTCATAGGGAGAGATTACACCTTATGTAACCCAGCCTTAAGGAATTGAATTCTTTACATTTCAAAACATTAAAATTCATAAGGCAAGATCAAGTCTTATGTAATTCAACTGTCAGGATAAAAGGCCTAAAGTTTTGGACTACTAAAACTCAAAAAACGAGGTCATGTCTTGCTAAAATGAATAAAATGAGATCACAAATTTGACAACATAAGATTATGACATTAAATCCCTTAAATTCCACATTATTGAAAAACATAAGGCAAAATCACGCATTATAGATAGTAGTAAAATGTTTTGTTTTGGGAAATTAATGATTTTTAAATAAGTAAATAAAACATTAATTTTTAACATATTAAAAAAATAAAAATAAGAATAACAAAACCCTACGTCTCTTCTTTTCTTCGTTTTATTTTTTGGGTTCTCCACGTATCGCTCATCTCCAGCCTCGCTTGCATTTAGCACTCCACCAGTATTGCACCTGCATACACACCAAGCTCCACAGGCGATAAGCCCAGCAGCATTACAACGACGTCCACCAGTGAGTTCACGAAGCAGTGTCACACTCTACCGGCAGCACTCGCACAATAACAGTGCACTGCAGCAGCGACCAAGCACCCCACACGCAGCATAGCTTTCCACCAAGCGAGACAAAACAACTAAGAACCACCCACACATGCATCGTCCCAGTCCCCGGCCAACAAAGTACCAAGCACCAATGTAACAGTTCACCGACGTTCCAGTGTCAACAACACACTCGCCAGCAGCCACAAGAGTCCATCGGCAATTCAGCATCGCACCAATGTGTCCTAGCATTGCATGCGACCCATGGTGCCCCCATCCCCCCCTCCCCCAGATTTAAAAAATATTAAATATTTTTTTATTTTTAATATATATATATCAAAATCTTTGATAATTGAAGAAGACCCTCTCTTGAGTCTTGAACATGTGCCGCGCCATCAGAACATGATTTGTGAAAGTGAAAGATTGTATGAATATCCCAATGACTTGCATCGTAAACAGTCCAGACAAGAAAGCACCACGGCTCTTTCTCTTACTATACTCACTCATGAATCACGATCGTAGCATAAAGAGAGGGTAAGTTCCACCGAGACCAAAACCTAGCCAAAACCTAAAGAAACACAGAACACCTATAATAGCTCCAGATGATCCAAACGGCAGGCTGCAAAAAATTGTTTGAAGAGACCAGTTCCAAACACATGTTTTGAAGACTGATTGAGGAGCGATCATGGGTAAGGCATGGAGACCATAAAGATCATAGGAAGCAGATTTATTAAAAATTATCTTTTCTATTTTTGATATTCATCTTGTTAATTTTGAGTTTATCCTTTCAAGTTGTAATCTTCAGCAGCTGATTTTGTGGAGGTTTTTAGACTATAAATTCAGCTGCTATTATTAAAGAAGGCATCCAAAAATTAATCAGTTATCTCTTGCAATTTACTTTGCACCCAAAACAAAGAACACACTTATCATCGTTCACACATTCATCTTTGTTCATCTATTTCTAATCCGAACCCCTTAGTGGTATCAGAGCAGGTTCCATGACTACCCATAAGGAAAGATTAGAACATTTGGAACACTGTGTTGGTGACATCCAACACCACCTCAGTTGGATGGAACTGGGCATCGTAGACAAGCTGCAACAAATGGAGGAGGCGATTCGGTGCTTGACCAAAACCTTGATGACCAATTGCAAGAGCTCCAGCAGCCACCAGGTGCGGTGAGCAACTCCTGTACGAACGAATTATGGTGACAAAACCAAAGGGTAGAGAACGGTGTTCCAACCACAATCGGCAAAGCTCGACTTCCACACCTACTTAGGTGATGACCCGATGGAATGGCTTAATCGGGTCGAGCAGCTTTTTGCATTCCAGAACACGGATGATGCCCATAAGGTAACTCTTGCTTCCTTTCATCTTACAGGAGAAGCAAACAAGTGGTGGATCTGTTTGCAAAAAGTTTGCAAGGAAGAAGGAAGGTTGGTGACGTGGGTTGAGTTTCTGGAGGAGCTTTAGGCCCACTTTGGGCCAACAGAAGGGGAAGATTTTGATGAGGCCCTTTCTCATATTAACCAAATGGGGCCCCTGAGAGAATACCAGAAGGAGTTTGAAAGACTGGGCAACTGAGTTTAGGGAGGGACCTAAAAGGCTTTAGTTGGAACCTTCATAGGCAGGCTTAAGCCCAAAATTGCAGATGGAATTTGCATGTTTTCGCCTAGAACACTAAAAGAGGCGATTAGTCTGGCCCACATGAAAGAAGATCAATTGGGCCGATAGTAGAGTCAGGTCGAGTTAAATCCGATCCACTACCCAATCAATGACCCGCCTCCTCGAAGCACACGATCCATCATGCCCGACAATAGCAGACCTTGACGGCTCTTCTGGAATGAAATGCAACGTCGTCACATATAGGGCCTCTGCTTCCATTGTGACTACCTATTCATGGCGGGCCACAAGTGTTGTCAATTGCAACTCCTGATTTTGGAAGGAGACGAGGAGGGAGAAGAAGAAAGCTCTATAGAAGGTGAACTCGAGACCCTCTAGTAGTCCTCATCGACAGTTTCTCTTTAACTTTGTATGCTTTAACCCTCACCGGGTTGGACATGGTTTTATGCGTTTAGTGGTTGGAAATGCTCGGACCCGTCACTTGCTACTTGAAATGACTCATAATGGCGTTCCAGTAGGGAGGAAGCCACCGTGAATTGCAGGGCATATATGCCCCAAACATCCAAATAGCCTCACTTGGTGAAATAACACAAGAAGCATACAGAAAGCATGTTGCCTATGTGGTATGTATCATGTTAGCACCCTAAAAAATAGCCACCAAAAACCAAACAGCTCTCTTTTGCTACCAAAGAAGAAGACAAGTTGGCCACAGTTAGGCCACAATTAAGAGATATTTTGGCCAAATTCCAGGTGGTTTTTTTCACACCAAATTAGCTTCCTCCAGTGCATGACATTGACCATCGAATCATCTTAAAAGACAACACTAAACTTGTCAATATGAGACCCCTATCGATATGCACACTTCCAAAAATCCGAAATTGAAAAACAAGTGAACCCCATGTTGCGGGATGGTATGGTCCGACCAAGTACCACTCCTTATTCTTCACTAGTATTATTGGTACGTAAAAAAGATGGTACATGGTGCTTCTGTACCGATTATAGAGCTCTCAATGCAGTGATGATCAAAGATTGTTTCCTAATCCCTGCAATGGATGACATGCTTGATAAGTTATATGCGGAAGCTTATTTCACTAAATTAGACTTAACAGCTGGATATCATCAAGTAAGGGTACACCCAACAGACATTCCAAAAATGGCCTTTCGGAACCACAATCGCCATTATGAGTATTTGGTAATGCCTTTTGGACTCTAGAACACACCCTTCACCTTCCAAGCAGTCATGAATTCAATTTTTTGACCACAGTTCGTTCTTATCTTCTTTGACAATATTCTAATCTATAGTCCAGAATGGACCGTGCATTTTGATCATGTTAAATAGGTATTCGAGATATTCAAGAATTACAGTTCTTTGTGAAGCTAAAAATGCACCTTTAGAGAGCAGGAGCTTGAGTACCTAGGCCATATAGTCACTACACAAGGTGTGAAGGTAGACCCATCTAAAATTCAAGCAATAATGAGCTAGAGACAACCTACCACTGTCACCGAGCTCCATGGGGCTAGTAAGGTACTAACGAATTTTTTTTTACAATTATGGGATAATTTCCTAACCCCTCACCAAGCTACTGAAAAAGGGGCAATTCAGGTGGCCTAATGAAGCAAAGGAAGCCTTTGGCAAACTAAAGCAAGCCCTCACATCCATACCTATACTAGCTCTACCAAATTTTAACGAACCATTTGTGATTGAGACAGATGCTTTGGGACATGACATTAGAGCAGTATTATCACAACAAGGATGACTTATCGCCTATATGAGTCAGGCTTTAGGAGCTTCTAAACATAGTTGGTCATGCAAGAGAAATATTGGCAATTGTAGTTGTTATTTAGTTACAGCGGCCATATTTATTGGGGCACAAGTTCCTCATCCAAACTGATCAGGTCAGCTTAAAATACTTATTGAACCAACGTATCACCACACCAGATTAACAAAAATGGGTTGCTAAACTAGTCGAGTATAATTATGAAATTATTTACAAACCAAGCAAAACTAATTCGATGACAGATGCACCCTGCTAAAAAGAAGATAGTCCCACTATCACACCCTGTCCATTTCACAAAGTAGTATATGGTCTCAAATATAGGAAGTAGCCATCAGACATGACTATATGGAAAACATTAGTAAGTTGGCAACAGACAATCCAGGCAAGTCCTATACTTAGAAGCACAGTCTACTTTACTTTCACCATCAAGTAATTGTTCCACCACGCTCCCCTGTGGTGGCACAACTGTTGAAACGATTCCACGACTCCCCCATCGACGACCACTCAGGAATCTTAAGGACTTATAAGTGAATAGTACAATAATTTTATTGGCCCTCTATGTACAAGGACATACAAGAGTATGTATCAGTGTGTGATATCTGTCAACGGGTGAAGGCAGACACCTTAACTCTAGCAGGGCTTTTACAAACTCTTCCTATACCTTGCCAAGTATGAGAGAACATCACTATGGATTTTATAGAAGGGCTTCCATTATCACATAACAAAAGCACCATCCTTGTTATTGTCGATAGGCTCAGTAAATTAGCATATTTTATTACCTTAACCTATCCGTATATTGCTAAGGTGATCGCCAAAAATTTTGTGGATAAAATCATCATTAAACTCCACCGTATTCCACGCTTAATTGTAAATGATTGAGACCTTATCTTCATTACTCATTTATGGCAAGAATTTTTTAAGTTATCAGGTACAAATATCAAGATGAGGTCCTCATATCACCTTCAAACCGATGGACAATCTAAGGTAGTCAACCGCTCTGTCGAACAATACCTCTGGTGTCTTAGGCATGAGCATCCCTAAAAGTGGAATACCCTCCTCCCATGGGCAGAATTCTGGTATAACACCATCTTCCACTCTTCCATTAGCTTGACACCATTTTAGGCTTTGTATGGTAGATTGCCTCCACCAATTCCTTAGTATAAGTAGAGTCCACCCAAATCAACTAAGTAGATCAGCAACTCAGTGACCAAGATCAACTCTTGTAGCAACTCAAAATTAACTTACACGCTACTTGGAATTGTATGCAACAGATGGTCAACAAGCATCGATGCCATATGGAGTTCAACGAAGGTGATTGGGTTTTTCTTAAACTTCAACCCTATCACCAACAGTCCATATTCAAAGGGGCCTTCCAAAAACTCGCTTGCAAATTTTATAGACCTTATCAAATACTCCAGGGAGTAGGGTCAGTCGCATACAAGCTCAGTTTACCTAAAGGGGGCATGCATCTATCCAGTTTTCCATGTCTCGATGTTGAAACGCAAAATTGGAGACTAGGTGACATCTACTATAGCACTGCCCCCAATAACTGCAGATGGGAATCTTGTCCTTACTCAAGCTATTCTCGACACTCGTTGGCTTAAACGAGGATCTAAATTTATTAAGGAAAGCCTAGTGAAATGGCTCAATAGATCATCTAGCTTGTAGTCCATTATTTCACACTGGTCTTCCTCCTTAATTGTAATAGTAGGATGCATGTTCGGATAGTCAAAGGAAGAGATTTATTAAGAAACAAAATAGATAATTCTATTATGTATCACATAACATCCCCATATCCACCTACAGTATAATGCAATTAATTTTCGATGCTCACAACTAAGGGAAGTATTCTAATCTTTCATTTATCTTATATAATTAATTTTGTTGAATGTGAGCATCGTTTACATACATTGGAGACAATGTATGATTTAAGTATGGGGGAGAGTTATGATCTAATAAGTCTTTATCTTTCATTAAAAATTATTTGTGCTTGGGCTCATGAATATTATGATTCATATATTAGTTATTCCTTGTGAAAACCTAAATTTTTTTTTATTGTTTAGAAATAATCCCTAAGGATATATGTTTTGTTTGAGTTTTAGTACATGAGTAAGACTAGCATTATTAATGTTCTTCATTAAATTATTTAAAATATTTCATTATTTTTGTTAAATAAAAATGTGGAAATCTTGATATATTTTGACTCTCATGTAAACTTTTGAGTCTAACAATAATTTATCACAATTTTTCTTATATATTTTTCTTATAGTGTATGTTGTCAAACATGACTTGTTTATCCTAGAACTTGCTTTTGAATACATTTTGAGACCACATTTTTGGTGAATTTATACGTGGAGATGATAGGGGCATTTAAGTATAACAATTTTTAACATAGGAAAGAATTTTACCCTTAGAGAATCAATTTGGGCCTTAACGTTTCTTTTCTTGCATACTAACCTTGTTACAACCCAATTTTATCCTTCTTCTGTTAATGTTCTTAATAATTTTGAGACCATAAATTAAAGGAATTATATAAAGCTTATTTGCATTAGATTTTGACTATTTTCGTGAAAAGTAAATTAGTTGATTCAAGTTGCACCATTTTGAATTTTTAGTTTTTACGGAATGGGGGAAGTATAGTTAAAAAAAGAAGAAAAATATAATTCTCCTCTTTGATGTTCTTGATCCAAAAATAATAAAAAAGAAAAAAAGAAAAAAAGAAAAAACGATGAGGTAATTGAAAGGATGTTATTTGAATCAAGTAAATTTTGGACTAAATTGAGTTAAAACTTGTATGGATAAGTTCAATTTTTAACCTAAAAACTCCTTTTTTTCATACCTTTACCTAATCCTTGTTATAACCCTTATCAAATCCCTTTGATTTGTGCATTAATTTCTTTTTTATTAGTGCCATAGATATAATTCATAAGCAAGCTTATGGAAACAACTCTGTAAGCTTTGATCTGAAAGTTAAATTAACCATAAACACTTTTAAGTGCCACGTCTTGCTTCATTTAATTTGATGGAATTAATGAGATGTTATGTTTTCATTCCAAAAATGTATCCTAAGAGTGCTCGTTATCTTAATTGCTATTTTATCTTAAACCTTTAATGTATATTAGCTTTTAGGATATTTTTAGATAACATGAAAGAAGATGGGATATTGTTATAAGGATGATTAATGTATTAAATTGATGTATGCTTCAGGAAAAACATGAGTCGGATATAGAGGAATTTTATAAGATATGATTTTGTTATGTTAATTAGACTTATCTCTTTTTTAATTAAATTTGGTGCTTAAATGATAAATTTAATATTTCTTGTACTTTACAAGGTGATAAAAAGAGATTAGAATAAATTGGAGAATTATTTGTTAAATCTATGAATTTTGAAAAAAGATGACAGCTTGTCATAGTGGATAAGGCGAGATTATGCACTATAAGAAAATAACAAATTACCGACGGAATATTACCGAAGGTAAGATTTTTGTAGGTAATTAGTGACGAAAAGAGACATTCCATAGGTAATTAGCGATGGAAAGAGACATTCCATCGATAAAGTGAACAGGTTTACCGACGGACGAGACATTCATCGATAAACGTGGAGAGAAAATAAACCCGCAATTTTTTCGTCGTAATATAGTGACGGAATACGTAGTTCCATCACAAAATAAGGAAGCAACAAATGGCGCAAGAATTGGTGAAATTGAATACTGACGGGAAATATGTCATGTCAGTAAATTACCGACAGAAATAGTTTTTCGTTGGTAGTTCGATGGTAAATGCCGAACTGTTCATAAGTAAAACAACGTCGTTTTATCATCATCATTTTAACCTGACCTTTCCTCCCCCCTTTGCCATTTTTCTTCTCCTCCCTCAGCTGCGTTAGTTTTTTGTCATTTTTGTTGCTTCCACCGTCGATTTATACTTGGTTTTTGGTCCATCGTGCATCATTTTGAGGTAAGGCCTCTATTGGGTTTATTTTGTCTCCAAAAAATGAAGCTCTTAGATGGTTATATGTATGTATATCGTGGGTGGGTGTTGGGTGGTGGGTTTTTTTATGATTGTTGGATTATGTGTTTTTTGCTGAATTATTGGTTTATTTGTTGTTTACATGTATTGTTGTTGGTAAATAATGGAAAAAAGCATTTGTTTTGTGTGAATGTTAGAGATAATATATATTACCTGAGATTTTTGATGAAACGTCTCTTAGATAGAGACTTGCATGTTGAGTATATATAACTCCAATTTCGTCATAGTTTATATAACCTATTCAGAACCATACTACTTTCGAAAATATTCATGTGAAAAAGGGGGTTCGAGTACTATATAATATTCAATTTTATACTATAATTTTTATATATTGGATTTATACAATGAGAGATGTGATAT
>JAOTAY010000189.1:20585595-20627176 GCA_025629805.1 Erythroxylum baracoense
TAATAATTTTCATATAAACCTTGTGATATTCTTTTAATAAAGAGAAGTTCTTTTCAAGATTTTATATTCAAAAAAAGCGGATACACCATTGAACGTAAAGTCTATACTAACGTGTGATTTACTTCAAAGCCTATATTCTTTGATTTTTAAGCCTCTCTTGAATAAAATCAAGAACAAAATAGAGAATTAGAGCTCCAAAACTCTTTCTTTAATAGACATATGTTAACTAACAAACTATGTGCTTTCCTTACTCACCAATTATTGGTCTGCACACATTGTATTTCCTAAAATAATGATTAAAGTGAGAAAAATCATTAAAAACTTCCTCCGGTATATTAATGGTAAGGATGGCTACAAAGTTAGCCAGTTTGATGTATGTAAACAAGAAATTTAGTGGATTAGGAGTTCTTCCAATTATAATTTGTTGATGAAGGGCAAGTTTTGCAATTTATAAGCCCTCAAAATACTACAAGCATACAGGTCGTGGGTGTAGTATGTGAGGTGTTGATCCCTAAAGGAGTAGTGAACTAATTCAATTCCAAGTTATCTAAAGCCTTAAGAATTATATAAGTGAAAGTAAAATGTTGACAGAAAAGTAAATACATGAAGATAATTGGAAAAAATTAATTTGTAAATTAACGTGAAAAGAAATTAAATTGAGCTATAATGAATTCGCAATGAGAAATCACATAAGAAGAAGTTCCAAATGATGAGAAAGGGGAATTTTCCTAACATTAACACTAACCAAATTATTTATGTGTCAATAAGGTGTCAGTTCTAGAATATCAAAGGGAGGATTACTCTCTCTCAAGTTACAATCACAAACCCTAATTAATAATCCCTAATTAGATTAAATATCGAACATAAAATCGCTCAATTACAAATAGCTTTAACCTTAATCAGTTTTTAAGCTTTTTAAAAAACAATGAGGTCTCACATGAGATCTGTCTCCGTATAATAACTAATTTAATTAATTGCATGGTCTGATGGATCGCTTAACTCTTATGAACCCATCCTAATCATTTTGCAATTAATTCACTCTCTCGATTTATTACTAAAGAATGAAGTTACAACAATTAATCACAACACCCAAAAGATTAAACAAAAAAAATAACTAGATTAATATTAAATCAAGAGAAAATCCATAAAGAAAATTAGAGCATCATGATCAAACCTAAATCCATCAACATATTCATATCCACCTCAACATTCGAAGAAAGATAACATAAAGATGAATGAAAAACACTTTAGAAAGGGATCGGGATGCCTTGGGAAAGCAGCAGTGGTAGAAGTCGACTCCTCTCTCCTCTTCTTCCATTACTCTCTCTTCTTCTTATCTCTTTTTAGAGTTTTCCAAAAATGGCAGATTGGAGAGCTCTTTTATAGGTCATGTCTCTTTCTTTATTAGTACTTTTTCCATTTAGGGTAAACCCTAAGTTTTTCCTGTGCCCAAAAAATACGAAAAGTCTCTCGAAAGCTTAAATCCAAAGGCTATTCACGTCTTTTGTCACGCAAGTCATAATTGTGACCCTACTATCATGGTCATGGCAGAGGAAGCCACGATCATGGCAGACCCACCAGGCTTTTATCACTATCGTGGAATATGGGCCATGATTGTGAGCCTGGATAAGGTTTTGGTCTCCCTCTAATTCTCCTTCGTTCTTCGATATTTTATCTGAAACACTAACAAACATGTAAAGTCACCTCAAATACACAAAATTTAACCTTAATAGCATACTCTAACCTATAAAACACTCAAAACACAATTATCTAACTAAACAACACAATCTTAGCCTAAACATGTATTAATTATTCAATTTAACAACTAAACACATACTAAACTAGCCACTAAAACATTATGTAATATACCACAATCAAAATTCTCAAATTTGTCCTTCTTACAAAGAGAATTTAGAGATTACCATTAGATAAACATTCTTTGTGGGCTAAATGCGTGCATTCAAACTATATAAAGGACCAAAAAGTTTGAAATGCAAGAATTCTTGTGAACGCCTCATCACACATTAAGTCCTTACTCAGGTCAAAAATTACTATTAAAGTTTTCTATAAATATAAGGTCAATAATGGCATAAATACCTCCGTTTGGTATGGATAGTTGACCCCCTTTTGTCCCTTATTTGTGGTTACTACTACAGCTTCCTTGTAAGGAATCATATCTTCTAATATTATTAATGTCCTTTTAAGGTTTCAGCTTCCGGCTATTCACTTGTTTCAACTGTAGTTCACGCTACTCATGCGTTCTTTTCTTGTTTCATCTATTGGTTGCTTACTTGTTTGCATCTATCTTCTTCTCCACTCATAAGCTTTCGATTGCTCCTCCCTTTCTTGCAACTCTTTCGGTTGCTCCTCTCTTTCACACCTCCTAGCTAAGATAAACTCAACTGAAGCATCCACCTTATGTTTTCTTCACTCTCCAGCTTTAGTTCTCCTCCTCTCTTTCAGCTGTACCTCGTTGTCTTTATCTCTCTGTCAGCCCCTCCACACACTTCATCTAACACTTCTACGCTCCTCCTCTTTCTTATTTCGTCACGAGCCCCTTGGAGATATTAGCTAGGTCTTTCCAATAATAATCATGTTGGATAGATGTAGTGTGGTGTTACCCTTCAGTTGTCCTAAAAAGAAAAAACCTTTCTTTTGTCTAAAATGTTTCTTAAAATGTATCAAAATGGACAACTAGCTTTCTCCACTCCTCTGCACTTTTAACCGACCACTACACACCTAGAACAATCCTCCTTTTGTCTCTTTCGGTTGTTCCACTTCCAGACCCCTTTTGTCTCACATAACATGTCTTCTTTATACTTTCCATGGCTATGAGTTTTTCTAGATGGTAGTGAGTCATGTTGACAACAATTTATTCATGTTCCATAAATAGAGTATAGAAGTAGAGAAGATGGCTTCAATAGACATACTTTCAACTCACTTTAGCTCTTTTACTTTTGAAATGTACCTAAGATAAAAAATGAGGTAAAATGAGTATCCTAAGTATTTTTAAGGAATTAATCACTAAGTGTGTAAGATAAAATCAATCAACATTTAAACACATGTCATAAGCCTATATATGATGATTTGAAAAATTACTTGAACAATATTAAAGTAACTTAGTGGGGCTAACTTCTATTTTTATAGTGATAAGCATAAGGATAATACCTTCTTGAGATAGAAGTTGAACGGGAGCTTGTCCAACCTTTCCTGATTGTAGAAGTTTCCTAATTCAAGTGCCTTCTTTCTTAAAACTTATATTTCTGATCACTGTCCACTAATTGTGCATTTTGATTCAGTGTATCATCATATCAGACATCCATTTTGATTTAACAACTTCTTAATTAATCTTCCAAGTTTCAAAGATGCTATTAAGAGAGGTCACACCATTCATATTCAAAGATGCTATTAAGAGAGGTCACACCATTCATATTATTAGCACACAAAAAAACCAATGCCAAAGAAAACTGAGCTGTATTTATGAGAAAACTAAGTCATTTTATAAAGCCAATGCTGAAAAACTTCATCATCTCCTAAAAGTAACTAAATTAACTCTTAAAAAAGCTCTAAATGGTAAGATCTTAACCCCACCAACCTGACTTTAAAAGTAGAAGAAGCTAGCCTCGAATAACCACAATCAAGCTGTTGACTTTAACTATTCACTTTAAAGAAAAAGATCTAGAATTAAATGGATACAAGATAGTGATATGACCACTTCATTCTTTCATAGATCTGTGTTATCAAAAAAGGTATCCAATAGGATAGCAACTTTGGATTTAAATGAAGCTACGCTTCATACTTAGTCTCAATTTATATCTGAAGCAAAAAAATAGTTCATTTGAACCTTAGGTTCTTGCTCTCCAGCTTCATCCTCAATTAGACTCATAGAAGAAATTGTCTAGAACAAACTGAATTTAATTGAAATGGAAGCTCTTTCTTTACCTATCTTAATAATTGAGATTTAAAATGCCATCAAATCTCTAGCTTAATGTAAAGAACCTAGTCTTAATGGTTTTAATGTCTTCTTTTTCACTAAAAAATAGTGCATCGTAAGGAAAACAATAGTTGAAGCTATTTAAGCCTTTTTTTAATAAAAGAAAACTCCTCAGAGATATTAATGACACCTTCATCAATCTTGATTCCTAAAGGTGAGGAATACCACTCTCCCTGGTCTCATTAATCCTACTCAATGTGCATATCTTGAGAGACACATAGGTGATAGAATTGCTTTATACCAAAAATTATTTAAGTAATATGACAAGAGAATCAATTGTAAAAATTGGGCTTTCAATTTTAATTTTTAGAAAGCTTATGAAACTATCGATTGGAGTTTTACCTTAAACACATTAAGGGGCTTCTAGTTTTCTAGAAATTTTCATTAAATGGGTGTCTTAATATATCACTTTAGTTTTTTCACAAAATTCTTATTAATAGATAGCCTTCCACAACTATTCTTATAGCTACATACATCAAATAAAGGGATCATATTTCCCCTTATCAATTTTCTTTGGTACTTGAAGTTCTTACCAGACTCCTTAAAAGAACCATCATTAGGAATTCAAGCTTCAAGTTTCATTCTAAACTTAAAAACTCAAAATTATTAGCCTTATCTTTTTTAACGATGTTTTTATCTTTTTTAAAGTAGATATCAAATCAGTCACCATAATATCTAAAAACTGTAAGACGTTTAAGAAGATCTCTAAACTGGTTATTAATGATAAAAATTCCAACTACTTTATCTCTATAAGTGCTACTAACTTTTCTGCAAGGATCTTTTCTATCACAAACTTTAAGGAATCACATCTTTATGTTATATATCTTGGTGTTATAATCTCTTCTATTAAGCCTACATTCTTTGATTTTTAAGCTTCTCTTGAATAAAATCAAGAATAAAATAGACAATTAGAGCTACAAAACTCTTTCCTTAATAGGCAAATGTTAACTAACAAACTATGTGTTTTCCTTACTCACCAATTTTTGATCTGCACACATTGTATTTCCTAAAGTAATGACTAAAGTGAGAAAAATCATTAGAAACTTCCTCTGGTCTATTAACGGTAGAGATGGATACAAAGTTAGCCAATTTGAGGTGTGCAAACAAGAAAGTTAGTGGATTAGGAGTTCTTCCAATTATAATTTATTAATGAAGGGCAAGTTTTACAATTTATAAGCCCTTAAAATGCTACAAGCACACAGGTCATAGGTGTAGTATGTGAGGTGTCGATCCCTAGAGGATTAGTGAACTAATTCAATTCTAAGTTATCTAAAGCCTTAAAAATTATATAAATGAAAATAAAAAGTAGACAAAAAAGTAAATACATGAAGATAATTGAAACAAAAATAAATTTGTAAATTAATATGAAAAGAAATTAAATTGAGCTATAACGAATTCGCAATGAGATATCACACAAGAAGAAGATTCAAATGATGAGAAAGGGGAATTTTTCTTATCATTAATGTAACTAATTTATTTATGTGTTAATGAGGTGTCAGTTATAGAATATCAACCAGAGGATTACTCTCTCTCAAGTTACAATCACAAAACCTAATTAATAATCTCTAATTAGGTTAAATACCAAACATGTAATCTCTCAATTATGATAGCTCTAATCCTAATCAGTTTTTACGCTTTTTAAAAAGCAACGAGGTCTCACATAAGATCTCTCTCCTTATAATAACTGATTTGATTAATTGCATGGTCTAATGGATCGCTTAACTTTCATGAACCTAACCTAATCATTTTGCATTCGATTCACTCTCTCAATTTATTACTGAAGAATGAAATTACAAAAATTAATCACAACACCTAAAAGATTAAACAAAAAAAACTAGATTAACATTAAATCAAGAGAAATTCCCTAAAGAAAATTAAAACATCATGATCAAACCCAAATCCATCAACTTATTCATATCCATCTCAATATTCGAAGAAAAATGACATAAAAATGGATGAAAAACACTTTAGAAGGGGATCGGGATACCTTAGGAAGGCAGTAGTAGCAGAAATCGACTCCTCTCTCCACTTCTTCCATTT
This sequence comes from Erythroxylum baracoense, assembly GCA_025629805.1. Taxonomy (NCBI): domain Eukaryota; kingdom Viridiplantae; phylum Streptophyta; class Magnoliopsida; order Malpighiales; family Erythroxylaceae; genus Erythroxylum; species Erythroxylum baracoense. The sequence continues at coordinate 20,591,630 of JAOTAY010000189.1, forward strand.
CTTTATCTTCCTCTTCTCTCTTTTTAGAGTTTTCCCAAAAGTGGCAGGTTGGAGAGCTCCTTACTAGGTCATTTCTCTTTCTTTATATGGTATTTTTCCATTTAGGGTAAACCCTAAGGTTTTCTTATGCCCAAAATATTCGAAAAGTCACTCGAAAGCTTAAGTCAAGAGGTTATTCATGTCTTCTATTATGCAAGTCATAATTGTGACCCCACTGTCATGATCATGACAGAGGAAGCCACGATTATGGCAGGCACACTAGGCTTTTATCATGATCGTGGCATATGGGCCATGATTATAAGCCTAGATCAGGTTCTGGTCTTCCTCTAATTCTCCTTCGTTCTTCGATATTTTATCTGAAACACTAACAAACACGTCAAGTCACCTCAAATACACAAAATTTAATCTTAACGACATACTCTAACCCATAAAACACTTAAAACATAAATTTCTAACTAAACAACACAATCTTAGCCTAAACATGTACTAATTATTCAATTTAACAACTAAACACATACTAAACTAGCCACTAAAACATTATGCAATCTACCACAATCAGAATTCTCAATTTTTTTCCTTCTTACAAAGAGAATTTAGAGATTACCATTAGATAAACATTCTTTATTGGCTAATTGTGTGTATTCATACTACGTAAAGGGTTGAAAAGTTTGAAATGCAGGAATTCCTATTAATGCCTCATCACTCATGAAGTCCTTACTCAAGTTAAAGATTACTATTGAAGTTTCTATAAATATAAGGTCAATAATGGCATAAACACCTCATTTTGGCATGGTTAGTTGACCCCCTTTAGTCCTTTATTTGTTGTAACTACAACAACTTCCTTGTAAGGAATCTTATCTTCTAATATTATTATTGTTGAAGCCATTCCCATTATGAATCTTTGTGTCTTATCACCATCATTTGCATTACCTAGTTTCTTATCAAATGTTTTTCTTAAAAATTCAAAAGAAGACTTAATTTAGTGGATGCACACCTCTTTTAAAAAAACCTACCATATTATCTCTTAGCACTAACTTAGATGGTACAAACATAACTCTCTTCATGCCTCAATCAATTTCTGGATAGCCATCAGGAACAAACTTCCTATAATGGTTAATATAGACAACTTTTTTGCTTTTCCACGTCAATTTATTCTTTGTAAATTATCTATTGAAAATGTGGAACACATTTTATTTCAATGCAAGCACAGTCAACACATATGTGTTGTAGTTACTCAACTTTATAACCTAGCCAATACACTAGATTTTTGGTCAGACATTATTGAATGGTGTAGCAATGTTCAAATGAAATTTAAAGAGGACTTGGGGGTGTTTAGAATTGAATTTAGATACTTAGTTGTTGGCTTGTGGGAAGAGAGAAACAGTAAGATATTTTGTGATTCTTTCAACACTATAGAAACTTCTCTGCAGATCATCTGTAGTAAACTAAGATAAAAAAATTTTCTTACAAGGATAGCAACTGCTTTATTACTTAATTTCAACTCACTTGGAGAATCAATTAGCTCCTTAATTCCATACTATAGCCATTAGTGATTTCCAATAACAAGTGCTATATAGATTGTTTAGACTTTGATTGGACATTTTTGTATGAACTTATTGTCATCTTTTTCCTTATAATTTTAATACATTCTTTCTTTCTTCAAAAAGAAACAAAGGAATAGAAGAAACAAAAGTGTTATTAAAAAAAGGTAATGCATAATGTTTTGAAAGCCCATATGAAACATAATTAACATTGGATTTTTAAACATTATTTATGCAACAAGCACACTAAATAGGAGAAGTAGCAAATGTGACAACATTGATAGAATGAAGAAAAAGAGTTGCAAGATCAATAAATTGATTTAACTATGCATTTTGTTTTATGGATGTTCCCTATCTATAAATCCTCAAGAAAAAAAGAACCATAACTCATAAATTCTATGTCAATACCAAGTTCATATAGTTCTCCAATAAAAAATAGATTTAAGGAGACTTTTGAAGCATGCAAAACATTAGAAATAAGCAAGTTTGATTTGGAACACTAAAAACATTGTAAATAAATAAGTTTGATTTTTTAATAGTTCTTATATTTTAAAAAATCATATTTGATTTATTTATAGTATATATTATATATATAACAATTAGAAATGTTTTAGATGCAAGGATAGAGGAATCAAAAGTCATATGGATATAATAGGAAGAATAAAAGAACCAAAATGGAGAGTTTCTTACTGCAATGGATAAGGCTTTTAAGGTGAATATATTCAAGTTTTGTTATAGTTATTAAAGAAGAGTATGAAAGTCTTTCATTAAAAAATTAGGAAAAGTGTTATCAAAATATATTTTAGTATTATTTTCATTATAGATATGAGAATTGCATAATGTAGTAACTTATCTATAATATTTTTGACTGTGATTAATAATAATTAGAGATAATATGATTATAAACTTATATTTAGTAGTAATTGCATAAGTTCTTTTGAGAAGATTGTGATAAGTTCTAAGTATAACTCAACAATTCTTGAAGACTAAAAGTAGTGATTTTAGATGATATAAGTGTACTAAGAGTTGTATAATTCAAAATTGATACATGTTTATAATAAATTATATCCAAATTAATCTCCTCATAAATCACATCCTTGATTATAGTGTCAAAATAGATTTTAGCTAAATTAAAAATGATCTGTAAGGATCATAATATTGTTGATCTCAACGAACACCATAAACTATATTAGCTTTAGTACTGGGCCATACCAGATCATAAATGATCCTATAAGGATTTTAGTTGAGATATATAAATGTGAATAGTCTATCATAGTTATTGATTTAAATGATGGAACAAAAGATATAACTGAAATTGGTGAATATTATTATAGATGGAATATTAAAAAGCTTAAAATTTGCAAATCATGTTTATAAAATTAAACAAAAAATCTAATTTAATAAATTGACATAAGTTTTATGGAACCAAGTTAAATTATGATGGTTCCTATTTGTGAAATAAAATAGGTAAAAATTTATAGCTTAAAATGGGAAAGGGTTGAGTTAATGTCTAATCCTTTTGACTTAATGTATGACATAAACTCGAAAAAAGAGTACTATATATATTAGTGCATTGTTGGATAAAAGCTCCTTTAAAGCCCTGTAAGGTGTAAATTATTTGCTATACTTGTATAGAAAAAAGCAATCCTTTTTTTATACTTAGCCATTGAACTTTTTTTTCATCTTTATAATCTTTCTTAATGGGTTTTCAAATTTCACTAATCCTTATTTGACATATTTTAAAAAACTGCATCTCTTGAGACCTAAATTATGATTTGAATAATTAGTCATAACATTAATTAACTAAAGAATATGTTCAATGTAATTTATTATATAAATAAGACAAAAATCTTTAAATTGAGATAAAAATAATAATAACCAATGTTTGGAAGTAAAGCTTAAGCAATCTAGCAACATCTTTGGATTCATAATAATGAAAAACCTTAGGTATCGAAATAATAGAAAAAGTTATTAAAATTATGTAAAATTTTTGTAGTCAATATCGTCAAATAATAATCTCAAGTAAGACCAAACATGTGAAATAATAAACTAATAAAGAAAACATGGTATCACCAAAACTTAATACTTGGCATCAAGAAATTGAAACATATGAAAAATCCTAACAGTTCCATATGATGACTCTATATTATGACATATTATAGAATTGGAATATGGCACATAACATCACTCGATTAATAAATATTTTCTACTTTTAACTACGACATGAAGTTGTTCTTAACACTGACGCATTGTGCTTGATATGGGGTTGATATATAAGGTAAGTAGTTATTAGACAAGACAACATTTGGAATGTGTGGATATGTATATAACTTCTTCTAACTTCATTTTAAGTCAAGCATTTGGAAGAAGTAGAGATGTTATTTATTGAATTAGGTATTATTTTGAAGAATCTATAGTTTTTATCTTAATAAATATAACACTTTTGTGTCTGAGAAAGTATTGAAAATATTTATGTATAATATCAACAGATTAGTCTTTAAAGTGGACAAGAATGATCATAAAAGAATATTCAAAAGAGTTGTTTATTAAACCAAGTGGGGGAGATGAGAAGGATGACACATTTAACAAATTGAAAATTCAAAAAGAATCTTTATTCAAATCTTATCATAAGAAGTGTTCAACAAGAGGTAACTATTACTTCTTATTTTAAAATTTTGTCACATACTGCTCTTATTTATTAATATGGGTATAAATTCTTAGTGATAAATGTTTGGGTTCCCATTATGAACAAAAACTAAACTAAACTTAGATAATATGTGCAAATAGGGTTATTAAGTTAGCATTTATTGATATACCAAACTAATTGGGATTTTTTTATTAAACCAATGAATGATGTTATGAGGAAAGAGTTGGATATGGTTTTATGTGTTTAAATTCTTCTTTAATGATTATAATTATTCTTAACTGATATTCCCATAATTTATTAAATGTTTTGATGTTTTAGTTAAAATTTTAAAGGTTGTTTCTCAAGTTATTTGATCAAATGGTGAACCAATATCGTAATGTGGTTGACCAGTGTCCTCAAAATTCACCCCTATTTTACTTTCTAATGAATTTGCCAATTGCTTAATTGCTATTATAGTCTACCTTTTAGACAAATTGGTTGACCAAGTTCACATCAACCAGGTAGTAATTTATTTTTAGTGAGTTTATAAAGAGTCTGGTCAATCTTTTTGTTAACCAATATCCTCTTTTCTTAAGAAGCTTTTCTTCTAGAGAGTTTATGAGGATTTTGGCTGCATATACTGAATGACCATCTGTCCTTATTAGTTAACCAATTTACTTTAGTGGTCAACCAATATAACTTTTTCCTCTAGAAACTTTTATTCCAGGGAGTTTGCACTTTAGTTCGCTGATATGTTTAGTTAAGCAGTCTTTATATTCTAACAGGCTTCTCCTTCTTTTTTCATCTCTTTTCATATTTTATGTTTATATCTTCAAAAACACTAAAAGTTTCACCCTTTTCTTTGAAAAAAATCTATCCCTTGTTTAATAAAACAATAGTTAGATTGTAGCAAATTAAAATTTTGTCAATCTTGGGTGGTGTTCAAATTTAGGGATTTTGAAAATTTCTCTTTCATAAGATTTACATCTTAAATTGATGCTTTCATTTTAAAATTATAAAAGAGGTCAAGGTTGTTTCCTTTTCAATTATATTAATTGCACATTTTTATATTTTATTTTGAGATTTTTGAGTTTTAATTTTTTAAAATAAATTATTAGATATTGCAATTATGTTTATATTTGTTACAATTCCAACCCCCAATTTTGTCAAAACTTGCCTTTATTTCTTTAAATGGTATAATTTTACTTAGTAATAACATTGAAATTAGTGAATTTTCAAATTTTGAAATAATTAGGAGTGTTTCTTTCAAAATTGGGCAATTAATTCGACTCTTTAAATATTCAATAGACTTGTTTCTTGAACAAGTTTGCCAATCTCATTCAAATTCCTCTTGATCTTTTAACTAAGTTAGCTTCATGTATGAGACTTTGTGTTAGACATCTCTAGATAAATGATTTCTTTTTAATGATTCCAAAAAGGGATAGAATTAGCAGGGATATTATATTTAGGGAGAGTGATTATTTTGTTGTTCTTACACTTTATATATCGACTTAAGTAAATTTATATTATTTACATGTATGGGTTTTTTTTATAATGAATATCTCTTTTGTTAAAAAAATTATATTATGTTTTATGTATGAATTAAAGGGGAGCTAACCACTATATTGATAGTTTTTCGTGTTCTTAGTTTTGCTATTTTCCTATAATATCACAAGTGTTTTGTCACCATCAAAAAGTGGGAGTTGTTGAACTAAGGGAGGTCATAATTGATGTTTTCTTGATAACAAAATATAACTACTAATAATGAGTTTATTATTTCGATCAAAAGTAATATAAGAACAAACTGAAGTCATAAACTCATGAATATAGGTTATGAAGTTGATAAAGAGAAGTTTAAGCTTGCAACCATCAAAATGAGAACAAAGGAAATCGAGAACTATTAAGGTTATTCTTTATATTGTAATGTTAGTTATATTCTCATTTAATCACTTTGAAGTTGTAAAAGGCTCACCATGTATAAAAATTTCATTTCATTTCATTATATGAGTCTTTATGTTCTTCAAGATGAATTATAACTTTTTGTTTTAATATATAAGCCTCTTAATCTTTTAAATAAACTTTAAGGAACATTTTCGGAAATGTTTAAATCATAATTGCATTAAAAATTTAAGTTTGAACATTTCAAGTTTTAAAATCATGTTTTTGGAGTGATTGGTCAACTTATATAAGTTAGTGGTCTACCAATATAGGTTAAAGTTGTTAAATTTGATGTATTGTGAGTTTTTTTGTAACATTGGTTGATGTATTGGTTAACCATTGTGTTATATCCATTAACCAATATGCCCACTAGTTGACTAGTTTCCTAACTGATAATGAATTTGGTGCCTTCAATGCATACTACCAATATGCCTACTAGTTAAGTGGTTTCCTGATGACTAGTGAATTTGATGCCTTTAATGTATACTAGTTGAATAGTATGCTATATTGGTAAACTAGTACTCTACAAATTGTCGCTATAAAACTAGTTCTTGGCTCTAATAGCTAGTAAAGGTCCCAAAATACTATAAATAGGTGCTTTTTTTTGTATGAAGAAGCATTTGCTTGTATTTACATAAATTTCTAAGTATTTTTCAATCATTTGAGCATCAATGTTTTATATTTATATAAGTAAGCCTTGAATTATTTTGAGTTGATTATATAGTTTGCTTGTGGAATTATATTATTATACTTAGGTTGATTCAAGTGAGATTGTGGTTCCTCTTTACTGAGAAAGATTGTAAAAAGATTATTCTTTGCCTTGAAGGAAGAATTATATGGATTTTCAAGAAAAGTTATAAGAGAGGATGTAGGCAAAGTTTGTTTTCTAAACCATTATAAATTGGTTTACTTTCTCTTTTCCTTATCCTTTTTAACTTATTATTCAATTGTTTGATTGTTTTATGTTAAGCAATACTTTTATTGACATACACACACACACACACACATATATTAATTGTCATTAAATTAAATTTATTGGTTAGAATAATTCTTGAGATTTATAAACACCTAATTCATCCTCCTCTTGGGTGCCTTTAGGAACTAATAAGTGGTATCAGAGCGGGTCTATTAGACTAGTATTTCTAATAAAACCCTATAGTGAAGCTTATAATGGTATATTTAAGAGCATCATAATCATTGTTCAACTAATAGAGACAAAGAATTCGTATATACCTTTTTCTTATAGCAATGATTACCTTTATTGGAAAACTAGGACGAGACCCTTCTTAATGGCTGAAATTGCAGCCCAATAGGAAATAATTTCAAATGGTCCCTTTATTCCTATGAAAATTATAGATAACAAAAGGTACCTAAATTAAAGAAAAAATGATAATATTAAGATTATCACGTCATTTTTTGTACATTATGAAGAAATAAATTCAATAGGGTGTCTTTATATGAAATGGCTCATGAAATTTGGCAAACTTTAGAAGCTACATATGAGAATCAAGTAAAGGAGAGAAAAGTAAGCTTGCTAACACATCAATATGAATTGTTTTAAATGAAGTCTGAGGAAAGCATATCTAGCTTATATATTAGATTTATTGATATTATTTATGTCATCAAAGGTCTTGAAAGATCTATAATAATGTTGAAATGGTATAAAAGTTACTTAGGTCACTTTCAAAGACGTGGTAAGCAAAGGTGACAGCCAGATAAGAAGTTCAGGTTCTAAGAGTACTATTTTAGAGAAAGTTATTAGTCTCTCCTCACTTTTGAAATGAGGCTTCATTAGAAATAAAAAGAAGTGATGCTCCCAAAGAAAGAGCATTTAATGTTCAAGAATATAACAAAGAGGAAAATACATTAACCAGTGAAAGCAATCAAGAAGACATTAGCTTAATCACTAAAAAATTCAAGAAGTTCTTGAAGAAGAAATTCTCTAATGGAAATGACTTTGAGGAAGTTAAAAGTGATTTAAAACATAAATCCTCTAAAATAAATTTCTTTGAAGAAAGAAAACCCAGCCATTTAAAGTCATAATGTTCTCTATTTAGAGATAATGAGAAGTAAAATAGAAATTTTAAGAAGAAGAACAAAGATAAGAAGAAAGAACTTAAAGCATCAACTTGGGATGACAAAATTAGAGCATTTAAGTGAAGAGATAGCTAATATATACTTTACCAATATGGACAATGTTGAGTTAACATCTAACCTTAATTTGTGTAATAATAATAATGATATTGATTTAACCTATAATGAACCAATTGACAGCCTTGAAATCATAAAAATGAAAAACAAATATCTTCTAAACTTAAGGAAGTACAAAAATAGTTAGATGCACGCATGAATAAAAACGAAAATGTAAAAATTAAAACTTTTTTAGACAATTGAATTTCACTAAAATAGTTTCATTAGCTTTTGATGTTTATAAGATAAAGCATTCAATTAGAAGATGGAATAACATTGAAAATAACACTTAAACTTATTTGAGTTATAGTTTTTAAATATAATAAAATACATATAATAAATGAAATAGAAATTAACTAATAGATTACATTTCATGCATATACCTTTAAGCAATTTATAATTTATAAAAAATTGAATAAACTAAAAACTTTTATGTAATAATTAGTAAATAATAAATTAGGGCTTAACATTAATGTGTCAAAAAATGTAATTAATGATGATAATTACAACCTAGATGCATTAAGACATGAGAATGAAACATTAAAAAAGGAGGTAGATTCCTAGAATGACTTGTTTTCCAAGTTAACTAAAAGGAAGAAAAATTGAAAAACAAGATAGGAGCTCAAAAAATTATAGTGATATGCATGGAATATGATATAACCATGGAAGATAAGATAATTATAAAACCAAAATTTTCAATGGAAAATTTTTGTATTATGAAGAACAATTGCCTAATATGACAAATGAGTGTAAGGGCATCCACATCTAAGTATATGAATACACATTCCAAGTCTATTAGAACTAATTCTACAAGTAAGCATCACACTTTCATAAATGGCTTATAATCTATGCATAGTGTTCAATACTAAAAAGTGAAGGATAGGCATAAATGTTATGATAACATGCAAACCTACTCATAACCTTTTAATCCTAAAAAAAGAATACATTAAGCCTTTATCCATAGTAGACATCATACATATAATCATGGTAGCTCATTTCACTACCTTATGGAAACATTTAACACCTTTAATGTCCAAAGGAAGTTTTCTTATTATGCATAAACATATAGTAATGCATTTATGCATCATCATCGCTTATATAAGATGGAATGCCATTTTTATGGTATGTTTGAACATGTCGATAAATTTTTTCTCAAAAAAGGAGTGAAAAGCAAACCTTTAAAAGTGAAGGTTAAAAAGAAAGATCCTAACCATCAAGGAATCAAGCTAATTTGGGTTCCTAAAACATATTAATTGGCTTATTTTGCAGGTTTCAAAAGAAGAAAATGGCAATAAAGATGTTATTTATTGAATTGAGTATTACCTTTTAAGAATTTATGTTTTTTATCTTGCTTAATCTAACCCTTTTATTTGTATGAAAATTTTAAAATTTTTGTGTAAAATATGAAAAAATTAGTCCTTAAAGTGAATAATAATAAAAGTTAAAGATTCTTTAAAAGAGTCAATTGTTAAACTAAGTGAGGGAGATGAGAAGGATAACATGTTTTTAATGGATTGAAAATTCAAGAAGAATCTTCATTTGAACCATATGACTAGTCATGTTCAACAAGAGTTAATTATTAGTTTATAATTTAGAAATTTATCATTTACTGCTCTTCTTTACCAAATTTGGTATAAATTCTTTGTGATGAATGTTTAGGTTTTCAGTATGAACTCAAAAAATTAATTTGGTATATTATGGAACTAAAATTAGATATTATGTGAAACTAGGGATATTGAGTTAAAATCATTCATATACTAAGCCAATTGGGATGTGATTTTATTAAACCAATGAATGATGCTGCTATGAAAGGATTGGATATGATTCTATATGTTAAAAGTCTCCTTTAATGATTATAATTATTTTTATTAATGTTCACATTATTTTTAACTGTTTTGATGTTTTAACTTAAATCTCAAAGGTTTTTTTTTTCAAGTGACCAGATCAATTGATCATTAAATATCTCATAACGATCAATTATTGTTCTTAAATTTCACTCTCCTTTTGCTTTCTAATAAGTTAGCTAGTTGTTTGGTTGTTAATTTGGATGACTGTTTAGACCTATTGGTTAACCATTGACTTTTATGGTAAAAAAATGTCACTTCATCCAGGTAGTAATTTCTTTCTAATGATTTTGTAAGGAGTTTAGTTACTCCTCTAGTTAAACAATGTCCACTTTTCTTAAGAAAATGTTTCTTCCAATAAGTTTGTTAGAAGTTTTGTTGCATATGTTGATCGAACACCTTTCCTTGTTGGTTAACCAATATAGCCCTTCATTTTAGAAACCTTTATTCTAGTGAGTTTTGCACCTTAGTTGGCCACTAGGTTTGGTCCACCACACATACTGGTTGACTAGTAAAGATATGTGACCAACTAGTCTTCATGTTCCAAGAGCTTTCTACTTTTATTTTCTTCTTTTTTCATATTTTATGTTTATATCTTCTAAAACTCTAAACAATTAACCATTTTCTTTGAAAAAACTTCATACCCTATTTCAAAAAAATCTCATTAGATTGCATTAAATGGAAAATTTTTCATTTTTGTGTTTCAAATTTGGGGATTTTCAATTTTTTTCGTTGTTAAAAGTTATCTTTCAAATTGATTCTTTTGTAGTAAAATTATAAAAGGAGTCAAGTTTGTTTCCTTTCCATTTACACTAATTGGGTAATTTTCCAAATTTTTATTTTAGGCTTTTCAAAGTTATGACTTTTAAAAATTAATATAAGTATAACTGCAATATTAAAAATTAGTTTTTAATATTGCAGTTATAGTTATATTTGTTACAGTTATAGCCTTTAAATTTATAAAAACTAACATTTGTTGCTTTAATTAAATTTTTAGTGAAGCTCAATACAAAAATTAGTAAATTTTCAAATTAGAAAAAATAAGGGATGGTTCTTTCATGATTAAGCAATTACTTTCACTCTTTAAATATTTAGTGACCTTCTTTCCTAAATAAAATTACCCATCTCAATCCAAATTTTCTTGTTCTTTTAACTAAATTATCTTGACGTATGACACTTTATATTATGCATTTATAAATAAATAATTTCTTTTTGATGGTTCCAAAAAGGGGTAAAAAAGAGTAGTAATATTAGATTTAGGGAGACTGATTGTTTTGTTGTTCTTGCACCTTATATGATATGCTCGAGTAAATTTGTGTTATATAAATATATGGACCTTTTTTATATTGAATATCTTCTTTTTTTATATTGAATTATGTTTTTGATATTGTATTATGTTTGATCCATGAATTAAAGAGGAGCTAATCACTATCTTGATTGTTGTTTGTATGTTAATTTTTTTATTGTTCTCTAATATCACTTAATACTTTGTCATCATCAAAAAGGGGGTAATTAGTTCTAATTAATTTTTTATTGTTCCCTATTATCACTTAATACTTTGTCATCATCAAAAAGGGGGTAATTGGTTCTAATTAATGTTTTGATGATACTAAAAGATAATTACTACTAATGAAATTGCATATTACTTACACATAATACCCATTTTTCCGTAAGCTTTTGAGCCTAAGAATAAAATTTTCAAAATTTTTAAATGTCTTGTTATTCTTTCATATGTGTGATATCCTATATCGTAGGATAATTCTAGAACTTGCTTTTATTGTGCATATTGAGATCATATTCGTTAAATTAGATGCATTTACATGATGAAGGCTCTTAGATTCACCAACTTGCTAAAGCCTATTTCATTGAAAATTACCATTCCCATAACTTTACCTTTAGGAATAACCAAGTTGAGTATCTGGACTTAATAATTTCAATCAAACTACTGAATGTGCTAATTTATCGTCATTAGCTTGACTTTACATCCATTGAGGCGTTTTAATTGTTCGAATAGAAGGAAATCACTTCCTTGTCTTTGGGAATCACTCCACCAAGATATAGTTTGCAACGATGCCCATTGACCTTAAAAGTTTCCTTGTTAGCATTTTCTAGTTTGAGGGCTCCATGATTGAAAACTTGAATGACTGTAAAAGGTCCATTCTATCGAGATTTTAGCTTCCCTAGAAATAGCCTCATCCTTGAATTATAAAGCATAACTACGTCTCCTACTTTAAATTCCTTTTGTTTAAGATAAGAATCATGCCATTTCTTTACCTTTTCCTTGTAGAGTTTGGCATTTTTGTAAGCATTATAATGGAACTCTTTAAGTTCGTTCAGTTACAGAAGTCACTTTTTGCCTACTTGATTCCAATCAAAATTTAATGCTTTTATCGTCCAGTATGCCCGATGTTCTAGTTTGACTAACAAATGACTAACTTTTGCATATACAATCCTATAAGGAGTTGTTCCAATAGGTGTTTTGAATGCAGTCCTATAAGCCCATAAGGCATCGTCTAGCTTTATTGCCCAATCCTTTATGGAACTATTCACCTTCTTCTCTAAAATTCGATTTAGCTCCCAGCTGATAAATTCCACTTGGCCACTAGTCTGTGGATGGTAAGGTGTAGCAACATGATGGTGGACTCCATATCTTTCTAAAAGGGCATCAAAAGATCTGTTGCAGAAATTTGTACCTTCATCACTTATTATTATACGTGGCACTCCAAACTGATTGAATAATTGTTTGATGAACTTTTACACCATCTTACCATCATTGGTTGGAGATGCCACTGCTTTAACCTAATGTGAGACATAATCCACCCCTATTAAAATGTGCATGTTTCCCATTGAAGACAGGAAAGAACCTATAAAGTCGATGCTCCATACATCAAAGACTTCCACTTTTAAACTGTTGGATAAAGATATCTCATCTCTTTTGGAGATGTTACCTATTCTCTGGCATCGATCGTACTGTTTTACGAAAGTTTGAGCATCCTTAAACAATCGTGGATAATAAAATCCACTATCGAGTATCCAAGTTGTTGTTTTTTTATATCCATAATTTTTGGCATATTGACCTTCATGAAATTGCTTTAAGATGTCCAACATTTCCTCCTCTAAAACATATCGTCGTATTAACCTGCCAACGCATGTTTTATATAAAATTGACTCATACAATAGATATCGGTTACAATCATGTAGGAATCTCTTTCATTGTTAGTAAGATAAATCCGAAGGAAGTTTTACCACTAGCAATATAATTCGCGATATCGGCAAACCATGGTGTACCCAAACTTTCAAGTAGCATCAAGGTTTCATCAGGGAAATTTTCGTTACTATCTTCGCTTGGCATGCATTCCCTTCCTTCTAGTCTGGATAAATAGGTCTACGACCACATTTTTGCCCCTTTTTTATCTCTCACTTCTATATCAAATTCCTGTAAAAGTAGCACCCATCAAATGAGCCTTGGATTTACATCCTTTTCATTAAAACGGTATTTTAACATTGCGTGATCGGCGAATACGATTACCTTTGATCTCAAAAGGTATGGTTGAAATTTATCACATGCATACACAACATGTAAGTGTCTTGCTGGCATAATATATCACATGCAACCTTTTATCTTTCCTTTGACCTAATACATAACCTACAGCTTGCATCGTACTTGACCTCAAATGGAAGTGTCTAGTCCGGTGGTGATATAATTGGTGTTGATGTTAATGCCTCCTTTAGTTTGTTAAAGGCAGACATACATTTGTCATCAAATAGAAAGGGCAAATCCTTAACTAGTAGGTTTGTCAAAGGTCTTGTAATTTGCAAGAAATCTTCGATATATCGGCGATAAAATCCTGCACAATCTAAGAATCCTCACACACCTTTTACATTATTTGGTGGTGAAAGTTTCTCTATAACTTTTGTTTTTTCTCTGTAGACTTCAAATCCTTAGTGTGAGATTTTATGCCCTAGAACTATTCCCTTTTGCACCACAAAATGGCATTTCTCTTAATTCAGCACCAAGTGTGACTCTTCACATCTTTGAAGAACTCTATCTAAATTGGTTAAACACATTTTGAAAGAGTCTCCAAAAATTGAAAAAGCATCCATAAACACCCTTATTATATCTTTAATCATATCAGTGATGATAGACATCAATCATTTTTGAAATGTAGTTAGGGAATTGCATAGTTTGAAAGGCATCCATCTATACGCGAAGGTACCATAAGGGCAAGTGAATGTAGTCTTTTCTTAATCATTAGGGTAGATGAAGATCTGATTATATCCTGAATATCCATCTGAGAAGCAATAAAATGAATGACCAGGTACCATTTCTATCATCTAGTAATGACTAGGTACCATTTCTATCATCTGGTCTATGAACTGGAGAGGAAAATTTTCTTTTTTAGTAAATAAGTTGAGTTTGCGATAATCTATGCACACTCTCCATCCTGTGACCATTCTTGTTGAAATTACTTCTCCACTTTAATTTTCTAGGTATAGTATCAGAGATGGGATAAATTATCCCTGCATCTAAGAGTTTGGTTATTTCCTTCTTAACCACCTCTTTCATGTTAGGGTTCAACCTTCGTTGATGCTCCCTTACTGTTCTACATCCTTCCTCAAGGTTTATTCAGTGTATGCAAACATTTGGTCTTATACCTCGAATATTAGAAATCTGCCATCCTATAGTTTTCATTCGCTTTCTGATAATTACTACCACCTTTCTTTCTTGCTTCTCATTTAGTTGATTGGAGATGATTATCAGTAAAGTTTGACCTTTACCTAGAAAGGTATATCTGAGACGTGTAGGTAAAGGTTTAAGCTCTAATGTTAGTGGTTTTTTTGTGGATGGTGGCATGGATGCTTTAGTTCTAACTAACTTATCTTGATGCGTTTGAACATCTGACTCCTCCATCTCACCATCTCCTTTAGACTCAAGTTTCTCATATCCATTATTTTTCTCTATTGCCATTGACTGTACTTCTGTGATGCAATTCTTAACTTGTTTTTGCAAATTTTGATCAATAATTTCAGGCTTTATGCATGCTCTGCTTGCTGTTGGGTTCTTTAAAGCCTTATTCATATTGAGTTCAATATGGTCTTTACTTATTTGAAGTGTTAATTTCCTGTCGTGAACGTCAATTATTGCTTTCCTTATATTCACAAATGGTTAACCAAGGATCAGCGCATCTTCTTCAAAATCGAGAACCACAAAATCTACAGGAATAATGAACTTGTCCACTTATATTAGAACATCTTCCACTATTCCAAACGGTCTTTTAATAGATTGATTAGCCAATTAAATTAACATCAATGTTGGCATGACCTAACCCAGCCCCAACTTCTTAAATATTGATAAAAGCATAAGATTAATAATTGCTCCTAAGTCGCATAAGCACTTTATGAATTGAAATTTACCAACCACACAGGGCTTTGTGAAACTCCTTGGATCCTTCAATTTAGATGGCATCTGGCTAATGACTCTAGAACTGCAAATGCCAGTTAGAGCTAACGTCTGATTATCTTCCCAAGTACACTTTTTTGATAATATGTCCTAAAATTTTTTTGCATATTTATGCATGTGTTCCAAAGCCTCTACAAATGAGAGGTTTATCTATAACTTCTTTATTTTCTCAACTAATTTTGAAATTGTGCATCCAGCTTTTTCTTTTGTAATCATTGAGGAAAAGGAATCCTAAGTTAATATGAACGAGGAGCGATATAAGAAGGGTATTCGCTTATATTCACTTCTTTCTCCTTGTCTTGATCTTTCTCAACAGAAAGGAAGGGATCCTCTTTTATCTTTGTGGGTGGTTCGAGTTCCTTCGCACTTTGAAGTGTAATAGCCTTTAGTTACTTTCCCAGTTTTGTTCTCAAAGTGCTAGGAAGAATTCCCACATTTCACGTAGAGAAAGTGTTTGACAATTGGTTTACTTGGACCTCTAAATTATGGATTAAAAAGCCATGATTCTTTGTTACTTGTTTGAATTTGCCTTCCAAACTCTTTTCTGCATCATCTAAGGTTCCAAGCTTGTTTAAAAATCTTTCCAAATTGGATTCCACTGAGCTCGGTTTATCTTATTGGAAACTTGGTTGTCCTTGGGGTCTGAATTGTCCTCCAGTATTGTTCGTCCAAGAGAAGTTTGGGTGATTCTTCCACTCAAGGATGTATGTGTTGGATAAGGATTGTTTCCCCCTCCTCATCCATATTGAGCTCCTATATAACTAACTTGCTTCGAATCATTAACCTTCATCAATAAGAAGTCAACCATATTATGATCCATCCATCCACAGAGTTCACACTTTAGTTGCATAACTTTTACCGATGCTAAAGACAAAGACTTCATATTGTTGAGTTGTCGAGTTAAGATATCAATATTTTCCTGCATCTTTGTCATTTGATCAACAACTACAACTCCTTTTTAGTTTTGGAAGGTAGTGGGTTGTCTACTCCACTAGTTTGTCTACAAGTAGCTATTACTCACCATCTCCTCTATCAACTCTTCTATTTCATTAACGGTCTTTCTCATTAGTGATCCTTTTGAAGTTACATCAATTGTGCCTCTTGTATGTGGGGTTACTCCATTATAGAATGTTTGCAAGAAGAACTCCTTAAGTAAGTAATGGTGTGGGCATTTTCATTGCAAGTCCTTATATCATTCCCAAGCTTTATAGATTGATTCCTTGTCGTTTTGCTTGAAGTTGGTAATCTCCTTAATAATCTTCGTGTTCTTGGTAAAGGGAAAATACTTGTTTAAAAAGGCACAAACTAGTTGATCCCAAGTGGTGACATTAGCTGGGTTGAGAGAGTGGTACCAAACCTTTGCTCTATCTTTTAGGGTAAAAGGGAAGAGCCTAATTCTTATCGTATCCTCGAACCTTTGATGTTACCAAAAGGTATTGTAGATTTCAAGAAATTTTACTACATGTGCATTGGGATCTTCATTCATTAGTCTATAGAATTTCACATTTTGTTGAAGAATACTTAGGAAGGCTGGTTTAATTTCAAAAGAGGTTGCTTGTACAGGTGGCCTAGCTACTCCTTGGTTAGCTACATTAAACCCTAGCCTTATGAAATCTATAAGGGTTCTTTGTTGACATCCTTGGTTCACTCCGTGATCTAAATCTTGTTGAAATTCCTATGCCATTGTTGCTTTATAGTTGTCAATTCCAGTGTGTTTTAGGTTTAATTTATGATGTATTTAGTGTAAAAATGAGTGTTGAGAGTGCGTTAAATGTGTTAGTTTATGTGTTTTATAGGTTAGTATGAGCCTTTAAGCTTAATTGATATATTTTTGAGGTAACTTGATGGGTTTGTTAACGTTTCAGGGTAAACGGTGAACAAAAGAGAAGATTCGAGGTGTTTTCGAGCCAAAGGCATAGCCTACGATCATGGCACAGTAGGACACGATTGTGACAGACAAGGATAAGCTAGAGTAGCTAGGCCACGATCGTGCACATAGAGGCACGGTCGTGACAAAGAGCTTACATCCAGGCCACAATCGTGCACATGGGGCCATGATCGTGACATAAAGGTTAAGGTGCTAGCCACAATTGTGGTAGTTGGGCTGACAGAAAAACTCAAGTTTCATAAGATTTATTGGACCATTTCAACCCTGACTTGGACCTAAAGTCTTAAAAGTATAAATAGAGCATTACAAGTCAGAGGTAGCAGTCTTTGGAGAGCCTAGAGAGTAGTGTAAGAGAGCTTTGATTCAGCCAATTTTGAGAGAAAATGTAGAGAGAAATCAAGAGATTAAGGAAGGAGACAAAGGAAGGGAGACACAGAGATGAACTAGACTTGACGTACTTCCCAGAACAGGTGGTTTTCTACTGTCGCTGTCTTCCTAACTTCATTCACAACCTATTTTCCATTTATTTCAGTTTTATTCATGTGTAGGATGGAATAGGTGTTGGGAATCGTTCGTGTTGAATGTTGAGTTTATGTTTATACTCACCTTTGGATCTTGATTTTTGAGATTAATAAAAATCGATTAATTGTGGTTTTATTGCTCTAATTGTGATTTCAATTCTGCTCTTAATAACTTGGCAATAAACTGAGAGAGTGAGCCGGGTAAAAATAATCAATTTGAGCTAACGAGAGTTAGGTGAATTAATAGGTTAAGAATTGAATCAAACCAGTAG
This sequence comes from Erythroxylum baracoense, assembly GCA_025629805.1. Classification (NCBI taxonomy): domain Eukaryota; kingdom Viridiplantae; phylum Streptophyta; class Magnoliopsida; order Malpighiales; family Erythroxylaceae; genus Erythroxylum; species Erythroxylum baracoense. Next base: position 20,609,911 of record JAOTAY010000189.1, read on the forward strand.
AATTGTGTAACGAGAGACTAAGCATAGGCTCCCGGTAGGTTAATGGATAACTTAGAACTAATTTAAGTTTTGGCCCAATTACGAATTGAGAGATCACAATTCCATAATTTAAATTAGGGATCATCGATTAGGGTCAAAAATTATAACTCGAGAGAGAGTAATTCACCCTAGGACCGTTTAGACCCTTTAAGTCATTGACTGCATAATTGGTTAGGTTTCCATTAATTTCAAATCAAATTTCCCTTTCTCTCACTTAGTCATTTCTAGGTTAATTTTAGATTGGGTTGGGTGACTGCTATTTTGTTTATACTTCAACACTTTAATTTATCATAATTGATTGTTAATTGATTTAATTTCTCCATTAGTTATTTGTTTAGAATTATTGTAGGTTAGAGCGACCTTAGATTTTAAGACTAGTTAGCCCTCCTCGTGGGATCGATACCTTAGGTACTACGCGAACGACCCGTGTGCTTGCAGAATTTAACAAGGTTATAATTATTAAAACTTAGCATATGTAACCTTACGAACATTGCTTCTACGCTTTCTTCTTCATGATCACATCGAGCTTTCGTAATTGATCATTCTAATTAAATGATATTTAGTTTTAAGGTATCAGCTACAAGGCTCAAACTTCTCATGCCTCTTGTGTTCACACAAGAGCACGAATTTAGAAATAGAAAGAAAGAATAGAAAATAAAAACTAATTAAAATGCCTTAGAATAAATAACTAAACTAATCACCTCCCTAGTAACAATACCAGAAACTTGATCAGTATTTGGTTGTGTGTAAGTTTTAATTATTAACCCTCGATAATCTATAAGTTCATGGTTTGTTAGCATATTACCAAAGGTGTCAATCCCATAACAGGGAACTAATTTAATCCTAAAATCTAAAACTATAACAAATAACAGAAATTTAAGATGTAATGAAACTAATACGAGAATTTAATTTAAACATGAAAATATTAATTACTAAACAATTGCAACACACCCAAGAATCAACTGAAATAAATTACCAATTAAGAGAAAGGGAATTTTACCTACCTTTAATGCTAACCTAACTGATTATGAATTATTGGATTGTTGGTTCTAGACTATCCTAGGGTTGATTACTCTCTCTTGAGTTATAACATTTAACCCTAAATCATAAACCCTAATCAGATTATAGAGGTTGCAATGTCTAAATTCACAACCTATCCAGAAACCTAATTAGATCTAAAGTTCTATAATAAACTATCAGAACCTATGCAAGATCTCTCTTTGCACAAATTCTCAATCTTATTCTATTCTTGTTTCTGTTAAATCACCTAACTCTTGTTAGTCCAATTTAATTGTTTTTATTCAATTCACCTTCTTAGTTTATTATCGAATTATGCAACCACATAATCAAACCACAATAATATCTAATAAACACATAAACAGTCAGATTCTCATTAATTCAAGAATAAAATTCTGAATGTGAGTTTAGAACATCCCAATATTTTAGATCTTATTATGATAAAACTGAAAGAAACAAGAAATACAATCTAAAATGAATGACGGGAGGCAGTAATGTTGGGAAACCTCCTGATCCAAGAAATACGACGAGTTAGCTTCTTCTCCTTTTCTCTCTTCATTCTTCTCTTCCTTTATCTCTCGATGATCTCTTTGTAGCGTTTCTCAAGGTGGCTAATGCAAAAGTTCTCTTTCTGCCTCTTTTGTTGTTTACTAAATATCCTATTGTGTTTTGGGTAACTCTAGGTTTTTCCAGGGTTCGAAAGGTCAAAAAAATCCCTCGATATTCTTGAGTGTCTACATGCCTGGCCAACGTAGGCCAAGATCATGGGCAAACTTTGGTGCTTCTGTCACGATTGTGGCCTAATATGCCATAATTGTTGGCTGTTATTTCGGTCCGAATGTCTCCGAAACTCCGTTTCTCTTTGAAGTTGACCCTTAAACACTAACAAACACATCAAGGTAGTTAAAAACATAATATTTAAGCTCAAAGACTTGTACTAACCTATAAAACACTTTAAACATAAATAATTGACAAACTAACACAATTATAACCTAAACATATACTAAATAATTGAATTAACAGCTAAACATATATCAAACTATACCCTAAAACACAATGCAATTTACACTTATCATATACCTAGGAGGTTTTTTTTAAAAATAGAAAATAAAGTGCAAGCTAAATAAGCTCAGTGAGTGTTGACTTTTTTATTCAAATCATATATAACAATTTAAACCTCCCTAAAACAATTTCATTTCATTTTTTATCATATAATGTTAATATAAAACATATATTCTTCTGGAAAACCAAAATTTTTAAATTACTTTTAAACGAAATAGTGGCGGCATTATTGTTATCATGAACTTTCTTAAACAAAATAATCCACCATTAAATTCACAGTGCTAATTATGCATCGCTTACCATTGATTAGTTAATCACCAGTTATGGGCTTGGTTCTACATTGCTTACTTACACTAAGTTAACCGCTATATAATGGTAATTATGAAGCTAGTTCTACATCGCTTACTCGTAACAATTTTTTATAGCATTATATATACTTTACAAGTGCAAAGGGAGACTCATTAAACCATTGACAGACATAATGCAACTAGGTGTTAATAACTGATGCCCCCCATACATTGCCATGCTCGATCGAAATACTCTGATCGGTATAATAACATATATAAAACGATAGGAAAAATCATATTTCTATGTACCTTAACTTTTGGCATAGAACTTAAATCACTAAGTAAATACAAAGCAACTCACACATTTACGACCCATTTGCTTTTCGAAGTCAATTATAGGAGGATTTTATGTTAGTAACAATACTAATAAAACTCATAATCATAGAATTTAATGCATACTTTAAAATCACATCCCATCAATTCTTTTACGAAGAAATTATTCATATACAATAATTAAAATACACTCATTGTTTTGCAAATTTATCACCAAACACATTCATATGTTATATGCCTCTCCTTTACCTACACAAATCCCATTTCGCTTAGGCATTTGTTTCTAAATTCATAAATAAGGCATTAAAACTAATATTCAGTGTAACTGAATTTGAGATTAGTGTTTAATCGCATAACAAGTATGCTAATCATATTTTTGCTTTAACTTTCGTAAATAAATCTATTACTCTCCGTTTCAAAACCTAACTTTGAAAATTACTTCCCCATTTTAACTTATCTATTTTGTCAAAACACTATCTCATCTAATTAATTCACCATATGGTCGAATATGTAATGCTATTAATGCTAACTTTTTCCATTTGATTTTTTACAATAGTGACCTTAAAATTTCAGCTCATTAACATGATTATTTTTCCATTTTCTTAATATATCATATCACAAATGTATGTTTTAAAACCTATAAAATCATTTAATGCACATAGTATCATTCCTAATCATCTAACCTAAAAAATTCTCAATCTTACATATAATGAAATCAAACCAATTCCGTACTAATTCCACGCTATGAACATCATCAAACCTCAAAAAAGAATTATGGATCATAGCCCACTAAAAACCCTAGCCATGGCTAATTCTTTCAAGTTCGACTTTTAGGTCTACTTTCTTGTTTTCAATCTTTAAATGCTTCCGAGCTTATTATCTACTCCATAGCAATCAACAACTCCCGTTGATTTCAAATAATACCATCCCACTAAAAAACCCACAAATTTAGTAGCTTAAATAATGAAAAATTACCATTTTTTCTTTAAATCTCTTCTGTAATTAGTAAGCAACTATCCTTGATCAAATTTCTCCAAATCTTACTCAAAATTCATGAAAAATCAGCGTACTCTTCTTCCTCTTCTCCTTGGCTGACATTCTCCTTGGCTTCTTTTCTTTTCTTTTTTTGTTTAAGTCTCACGATTATCACCAAAAATGAAGTAATTTATGTCTAAAGTTTGCTTTGTATACTCTCCATTAATGATACGTATGTCATCTCCTCATTGTCCATCTTTAATGACTCATTAATCCACTAACACCACTTATTACAAAAAGACCAAATTGCCATATAATTAATTTAATTCATCAACTAACAAAATTAAATTCCAAAAATATTCCAGAACTATCTTATCATCAAATTGATAAAGAAATAATCTAATTATGGTTAATACTTATTGATTAAATGCTTTAAAAAAAATTGAATGGGTTTAAAATCATCAATATCCATTATTTTCCAAAAAGGGCATTTTAATCTTAAACTTTCAGTGCTCCTAAAATTCATTCTATCGGACTTATTTTTGATCAGTTTCATTACCATTAGAATCTAATACCTATTCTAGATATTTTTAAATTTTTTAAGGTTAGGTGCTTAAAAATCATGATTTAAGTAAAAATTCTATTCACTGAACATAAAATTTTTTATTCAAATAAAAGGAAAAGTTCAAGGTTTTACACATATATTATCAAATAAGTTTAAAATTAGATTATATAGTAGAGGGTTTTGAGAGATCCAAAAGGCTGGATATAATCTTACAGACCTATTGAAAAAATTATTTATTTCAATGGATTCTTATAGGAGAATAATTCTCATGATAAGTAGTGGGAGTAAAATGAAATCTAAAATGTTCAAATCTCATGACAATATGCCAATAAGAACTATTTCCTTAGTTGATACATTTGATGTATAGTTAAAAGGCTATGAGATATTGAAAGATTCATTTTCATAATGAATTTAAACATCTTATTTTTGGAGATGATTATGTATATATCATATTTACAAAAAGGTTTGTGGAAGTATAGGTTATGTTCTTCAGTGGGAGTATATAGATAAATATTGGTCATCAAGAACAAAAATACATGCTCTCAATTGTTGAATAAATGATAGTTTATGAATAACTCTTATTGTATATGAAAAATAGTAAATTAATTTTAGGAATTAGATTTATAGAGATAAATATGAAAGTTGTTTACCTATTCTAAGTGTAAGTACATCGATAATATACTAATGATGTGTAGTATTTGAGATATTTGATACCTATGAAGTATTAGAGATATACATTGTTTAATATATAAGTTAATATTTGAGTTCAAATTTATAATGATATTAACTTTATAAGTAAATCTTAATTAAAGTATATTTTACTTAGAACAATATGACTTTAAACTTGGATTGGTTCAAATGTAGCATTATTTACTAATCAGGCCAAATACATTTTTTATTTAGTAGACATGATTAACTAGAGCAACAAGTTCTTTAATAAACTTGGTATAGTTCTTTATATTGTTTATGCGATAATGTACTGTAGACATTAAAGTCATTGGGCATGCAAAAAGAGCTAAGGTCTCATCAAAGATCTAAGTATATATTTAATTAGTTTCTCTGAATTATAATCACAATTAAGATAAATTTTGTTTGATTTAAGCAAGTGCTCATAATAGATAATCTTATAGAATTATTTCACTAATTCACTATCACAATAGTAGCACTATAACACCCCACTCCATAAGGCACACTTTTGAACATCTCAAGGACATTCGAGAATATGCCCTATGAAAGTGACATATTAGAGCAGTCACATTCACTTAATATGGCATCATATATAAAACATGGATACTCAAAATATCAACTCTTCGTTCCATTGATAAAACATAATTACACTGTAGCATTACACTCCATAATTTGTATGTATAGTATCACAATTATCTAAGAGCGTATCACTTTTTAATAAAATATTCTACATTGAATGAGAAACTAAACAAAAATATTCGATCTAAACTCCACAGTCTTAGCTGACCAACCTTTGAACCATTTCTTGAATCCAAAAACATAGTACTAGACTTCTTATAGAAGTCTCCTCTCTCAAACTTAAAAATTAATGTTGCAATTTTGATGAGTTTTGCAAACTCAGTAAGTGAACCATCATCGATGCACTCACCCATATCAAACACAAAGATAGGTCACATTTCAATTTACAATCAAATCACATCATCACATATTGAACATCACTTCATATAACATCATATTTCATCAAACACAATTGTGTACTTTATTTCACATTCAGTTATTCAGAACAGTTCCAATAATCCATTTCAATAATTCAAATCATATTTATCAAATTATATATGCAATGCACGTGTGACTCACTTTCAATTGTTACGTTGTTGTGACCGAGTGCCTTTTTAAATTGTCCCATATCTGTTGTGGATATCGGGCTCATTAATACCTTTCACGTATCCGTTAGGAATACTTGGATCATTAAAATATTGAGCCTGTAGCTCTTTAAGCACATTATGAGATTTAAGCTCTTTTTCACCGGTCACTCTAGTCATAACTCTATTATCTGATCATGCATATCATGTAATGAAATGCATCAAATCACGTATTACACTTTTAACAACTTTCATTTATTTTAGACACAGTCACATTTTTCATGTTCGTCGAACATAAGTCCAGCCTTCAACTATTTTATTAAGAACACATATTTATGCCAGATTCATATACAACCAAAACACTTCCAATACATTCCCAATTATCGAACTCCTCAGACCATCAATGTCTAGAATTATCACATTCAGATTATTCATAGTTCAATAATTAAAATATAACCAAAACAAATCAAATCCTAGTGAGTAACATCTAGGTTGACTCATAGTAAGTTCCAAATAGCTATTGCCTCAACGAACCGGTAATGTCTGGATGTTATCGTTTGACTTGAGCATCTAAATCAAATAATACACATATTGTACTCATTACTAATTTGATCAACCACATAAGTATTCAATCATACACATATGTATATGTATTATGTACAATGCATGCTCAATGACTTTTGCTAGGTGTGTATCCTTAATCATAAGTCTTTATCATTCAAACTCTATCACTGTATATGTCTAGCTTGTATATAGGTTTACACCTCAAGAACACTTGATTATTCTAATTCATCAATCATACTTTCACCAATGTTATTCTAGCATTATATGATCACATAATATCCAAATTTTTATTTACTCCTACTTCATTCATATTATTCATGTCCTTTGAATCACATTAGCATTCCTAAGAATAGCCTTATTCCATTAATGACTCTAATTTTCTATATTTGGATTCATGATAACATCAATCCATTCTTAAGTTATAACCATCAATTAACAACCTAACATATCAAACACTTTATCAATTAATCAAGCATCAACTGAGTTCATTTCAAGCCTCATTTAAATCTAAATACACCATAGGAAAGTACCTTAGCATTTGTTGTTTCAAACATCACTTAAAAGATAACATTTCACCTTTTATGGTAACCCACGATCATGTGGACCTTCCCACAATCGTGACAGATGTTTGTGCAATAGGTCACGACCATGGGGACTATGCCACGATCGTGACAGAACCCATATAACCAGGCCACAATTGTGCACTGAAGGCCATGATCGTGCTTTGCCTTTCTTCCTTCATTTCTCTAAGAATTTCAAATACCTAGAAACATCATTTACCCTTCAATTTTTCCAGAATTCATGCTCTTTTATGCAACCTTATTTCATACTAATCTAACTACCATATTGGTTACATCAAAACTCAGAAAAATCTACTCAATTGATACATTATCATTCACTTTATACCATTTCATCTTATATCCAACACATCATATACATAGTTCATCATTTTCTACTTCATTTCCTTTTCATTCTCACCTCAATTCTAACTCTATTTCATTTATAAAACAAATAAACTATTTTTTATCATCTATATAAAAATATAACATAACATCATCATTCTTTATCATTCATAAATCTTAGTTCTTCTCATTTCAAGAACATTACACAAACACCTTTATTAAGCATAAATTCACTTTCATTATACCTTAAAACCCAATCTATTTCATCTATATAACAACTCACATTTTTTAAACACCCAAAACAGAACTTAATGGTCTTCATTCATCCATCAAAATTTTAGCACTCATTTAACACTATTAACACTCATTCAACACCATTAACACTACCATTCTATATCTAAATTATCATCATAAACGTTTCTTTTAAAACAAACCATGAAGATAATTTATATACTTATTTGTTTTACCTCGAAGCTCTTCAAATCATCACCTAACCCTAGCTTTCATGCATACACGATCAAAAACTCTTCAAGGAGGAAAATGTTAGGTTTTTATTATTAAGATGAAGAGATAGCAAGGATCTTGAAGTGGCTAGTGTTGAATGATAGCAAAGCTCAACCTTAAGGGTTGGGTTGTGAGGATGAGAGTGACATAACTTTGAGAGAATAAAGAAGAAGATAGAGTATGAAATAAAAACTAAAGATGGTCTTTAGTGTTTGAGAGTATCGTAAGATTGGTTAAAAAGCAAGGTGAATAAAGCTTAGTGAGTGTCATGGCACATGTCACGACATTTACCACTTAAAAATTATCTTAATATCTTCTTCATGTAATGATAAATAACACTTAATTACTTAGTTCATTTGTCTCTCAATTTCTTAGTCAATTGTCACCTAATTTTCTATGCAACTTGCTAATAAATCCTAATGCCACTTGTCAATTATTTCTACTACCAATTGTCACTTATTTCTATCATCATGAGTCAATTTGTCTTGCCACTTGGCATTTTTCCTAGTCTAAAAATACCCATAATATCATAAATCTCTCGATTATAACAAATAAATTCTAAATTCATAATTAAAACCATCAAATAAAAAATTCACGACATAATAATCCACAAGTCACATCATAACCATTTAAAACTTTTTATACTCGGAATGTGTTAATTGAGTGCATAAACAACCTTTGTAATATGTACAAAAATCATAATTCATACGGGAGTAAACTAATGTTATACATATGAATGCCATGCACCTCTTATTTTCTCAATTCTATTACTCATACATCACGGTCTAGGATCTTATGTCCTAAACCTTAGTATGAAAACGGAATATTACAAGCAAAATCATTATATAGAAATACGGTAGAAGATAAATAATTGGCTCAGTGCAAATAAGTTATCATTCTTTTGCAATTTTGTCCCTTTAAGGAATACTTTTGATTCTTCCAGTAAATTTTGAAATTGAGACAGGTGGTGTTTCCTTTAATTAAGAATGTTTTAGGTAATGGTGATTATATTTAAGTGAAGTTTGATAATTGAAAATAATATAGTCCTCTAATATGAATGTCTGAATTATATTGACTTACGAACAGTCTTCCACTCAATTCCAGAGCATCTCTTTTAACGAATGAAATGCAATGGGAAGGAAGCTTTAGAGATTTCAATTTATTAGTTGGTTATCTACCCCAGATCACCTACAGACATAGGCACCCAGATCACCCACAGACATAGGCAAGATGCATTTTCTTGGTTACCAGATTCCTCAGGTACCTTTACTAACAAGTCTTCCTATAAGGCTTTATAGGAAGGAGGTAGGAATGTTCCTTGGTCCAATCTTCTATGGAAACATTCTCTCAATCAAAAAGCAAACCATTTTTATATGGTTGGTTATAAAGAATAGGATCTTTACTAAAAAAATGGTTTAGAATGTATGACCTTATTTGTTTGCATTGTAAAGAGAATAAAGAAGATTGGGATCACTTATTCTTTCAATGCAGATACGCCAAAGTGGTTTTGATTAGAATTTTACATATGCTATCGGATACTTACACTAATGTACAAAATAGTATTTGCAACTACCATTTATTTTATAAGGAAGGAGCATAACAAGAGGATATACAGGTGAGAGAAAGTTTACTAGTACAACTTAGCTGAAGACACCATCAATTGGAATATAGAGATTTTGATAGCTAAATTTGATCATAATGCACTATCCATAGGAATAAAGACCAAATGGAATTTGTAACCATTGTTGTTAAATTTCATTTGCTTATGTAAGTTGCTTTTGTAGTTTGGATTCGTAATCCATTTCATTGTGAACTCATTGCAATGTTGAGATAGCTTTGCCATGGTTAATTCAATCCTTATTCAAATTTCAAAATGAAAAGTAGGATATTTGTTATTTATGCCCTATAGTCAATTCGTTGGTTATAATTTAGTGACATAATTATTTAAAAACATTCTTTATCTTATACATATTTATATGCATATGATAAAGTGCATAGGATAATTGTATAATGTAAATGAAATCATGTTACAATTATAATTATAATATTCATACTACATTTATGTATTATCTCTAAATTGTTCCTAGTTATTGTTTTATTAAGACTAACAATTAATTAACACACTTTATGTTTCTCCATTATAAAAGGAGCAGTCGATCTCATAGAATAAAATATAAAGATACTTAACAAATCGTACTTGTGCTTGTTAAAGAATAATTTCATTAAACTGACCCTAAATGAGAATTGACAGGCCCTATCCTGCAATGACTGTGTAGCTTACTTGGCACCCACAATGCCTTCAGTCAATATCTAATCTAACTAGAAAGTTCCCATGGAACTAAACCTATCACCTTTTTATCGAAAAGCATTAACTTAACATAAAAAGATAAAGTAGAGGAGTTTTTTTAAAAATATTTTATTAAAAATTTTGGCAACACAATGACTATATTTTGACCTCCCCAAAATCTTGAGAATCCTTATAAAAGTTCAAAACACTTCTATAATTACATCAAAATCCCCATTACATATTTTGGAGTTTAAGTCTACTCATAAGAAATCTCAACAATCACTTTAGTGAACTTTAAAAAACTAAAACATATTTACGCATTTCATTTAAAAACCTTTATATACATGCCTTATTTATGTAAACTACACTCCAAAAAATGTTTATTGATATGCAGTAATTCTCAAAAGCATTTATAAAGGAAAAAAAAGTAGCACGTGATGAAGGTATCTACTCGAGAGTTAGAGTCCCTACTACTGAAACCATTGAACGTTCACCTGGGAGGTTTTATTTTAAAAACAGAAAGTAGATTGTGAGCTAAACAAGCTCAGAGAGTGTTAACATTTCTATGCAAATGGTATTTAATAATTTAAACCTTCATAAAACATGTTAATTTCATTTCTTATGATACATTACTAATATAAAACATATATGCTTTCTAAAATCAATTTCTCAAGTTACTTTTAAAGAAAATTATGGAAGCATCATTATTGTCATAAACTTCTTACACGGTATAGCCCACCAGTAACTTGATTGCCGTATGGTACCCTTACATATAAGGTCACAGAGCTGCTTCTGCATTGGTTATCTGTAACTGGTTAACCACTAAGTACAAATTTGGTTCAACATTGCTTACTCACACTAGTTTAACTGCTATACATTGGTAGTTACAAAGCTGCTTCTGTATCACTTACCCGCAACTAGTTAACCACTAATTATAGACACTAGCTCCACATAGGTTACTTGTACTAAGTTAACCACTATATACTAGTAATTACGGAGCTAGTTATACATTTCTTACCTACAACTAGTTAAACACTAGTTATGAAGTCGATTTTAAATCACTTTCCTAGACCAGGTTAATCGCTATATACTGATATAATAATATGTGAAAATCCTAATGGTGTTACTATAGACTAAAAATTCATTTCCTTTTCATCATCCAATAACATAATATCAATGTAACTTCAAATCGTATGAAATTCAACTTTCAAACTTCAATTTTTATATTGCTAAAACATACACTTATACTAGCAATGTTCACCTGTAATGTATCATTCACATAAAACTCATAATCATACAATATAAAGTCACATGAAATCAATTCTTTTATAAAGAATTTATTCACATAGAACAATTAAAATACACTAGTCACCAAGCACACTCACGCGTTTGGTGCCTCTCTTTAACCTACACAAAGCTTCTTTCTCTAAGGCATTTATTCCAAAATTAGGAAATAAGGCATTTAAAATTATATATTCGATTTAACCGAATCCGAGATTAGTATTTAATCAAGTAATATATACACTAATCATATTTTTGCTTACTTCCGTAAGCTTACCTATTGTTTTCCATTTCAAAGTCTAACTTTGAAAGTTCTTTAAATACCATTCTTGGCCCATCTTAACTTATAAATTTCTTCAAAACACTATCTCTCTTAATTAATTCATCATAACCATAATCAACTTTAGCAACCCACACCAACTACTACAATTCCTCTTAAGGCCAAATTGTCCTCACTAGACACAAACACATATATATATCCTTTCAATTTCTTTCCAATTTTTTCACAATTAACCTAAGATGCTTTCTAAGCATCATCCAAACAAATCATAAACCATTTTAACTTCATATTTTCCATATACTAAGTTTTTCCAAATAATAACATAATACTTCATTTAACAATTCCAATGTCATAAATACACTTAATGACTGACCTTAATCACATTAATTTAACAGTCTTAATGACTAACCTTAATCATATTCACTTGGTTATTACTTCATAGCCATTCTTTTATACCAAAAATGCCCTTAATACTGAACTTAACATATCTTACATCAAACTTTTCCAATTCAATTCCAAATTAATTCTTTTTCATTTATTTACTTCATTAGCATCAAAACCATGCTATGAACATGATAAAACATGAAAATAAAATTTTGGACCAAATCACACTAAAATCCCTAGCTATGGCCAATCCTCTCATTTTCTTAATTTCTTGGTTCGCTTTCTTGTTTTCAACTCTTAAATGCTTCCTAACTCATTATCTACTCCATGGAAAATTAAAAAAACACCATTTATTTTAAGTACATCCATTCCACAAAAAACCCATAAATCTAAATGCTTAAGCTAGAAAAACCTACCAGTTTCTCCTTTAATATTTTGGTTAATTGTTGAGCACCTTCACTTGATCAAGATCATTTCAAATCTCCATCAAAACCCATAAAAAATGGGAGCACCCTGGTAACACTAAAAATAACTAAACCTATAACTATAGTAGTGGCGAGTCTAGCTCGATCCCACAGAGATTAAATCCAATTACTTTCCTAAATTATATGTGCATGTGAAATATAGGGGTTTGGTTTACTGTAAATTAGAAAAAAAGAAAAATTGAATATTAGAAAGCAAATCAAATTAATCAGTAGCAAAGTCATAAAATTAGTGAATGGTTTGAAATCTGGTTCTTTAGTTTAATCTCGTCCTAGGCACAATTTCAAATACGTCATAGCATTACCGTCTTCCCAACTCTCTTTAAACTATTGATCGTGAATTAACAACAATCTCTGTTAATCACAGCTTTTACTTAGGTCGTAGTTAATCAAGAAGAGCTCATTAATTTGCCCTAACTATCAGATAACCTAGAATAAGCTCTCTATGTTTATTTGGCAGCCACCTTATAAGTGAGAAAAATATATTAATCTAAGCAATAATCGCACAAGTTCAGATTATTTAACCTAGGTTACATTATCCCTAATGATATAATACCATCAGCTGCCAAAAATGAATTAAAAAACATATATTACATATCGTATTCAAAGTTCTGGCAAGGGGTTCTCATGAAAAACAATCCAATAGAGCATTAAGATAATTCTAACAAAACACCTAATCAATAAACACAAGATAAGGTAAACAATTTGATAAAAAGGAAAGAACATGATACACAAAGATGATATGCTTATTACGCTTCTTGATGTTGACTTCACCTCTGAACCAACATTGGGAAGGTTAGCCCTCCATCTTCTCCATCAATCTTTTAAAAAAAGCAATGAATCACCTCTAGAGATGTCAAAACTCGAAGAAGAAACGAACAAAATCGCTTCTATTCTAGACTCCCTTCCGCTGTCATAAAACAATGCTTTTATAATAAAAAACTAGGTTACAGGAGGGACTGATGGCAAGTCCATAGGTGTGACTTAGTGTGTCACGCTCGTGAGTATATGTCAAAGGCATGACACCTATGAAAATTTTGTCATGGGCATGACATAGGTCTCACGGGCAAGACTAATTTGTGATGGACATGTGACACCTCTAGTAGCCATAACTTTGCATATCTTCATTCCTTTTGTTTCTTCTTATCTCCTCTTCATTCTTACCCTTCTCCTTCTTGCTCCATAAAGCCAAATGAGTTTGAATCTTAAGAAGATGACTCAAAGAGTATGCTTTTAACTCACTTTGCCTATTATTCTTCCAAATTGTACCTACGATCAAACATGAACTAAAATGGGTGTCTTGAGCATTTTAAAGCATCGATCTCTAAGTGTCAAAGATTAAATGTATCAACAATTAAGCATTTATCAAGTTCCCCCATAGTTTTTTTTTCCATCTTCTAGAAAATCATCAAAATCAAAGTTACAAACCAAAAACATTTACTCATTTCCCATATTTTTCATGAAGAGATGGTCATAACCAAAGAGAAATAACTTCCAAAACCATGGCAAGAACTAAACATTCAATGCTTCTACTCATGATCAATTAGCATTCATCTTTTTTAGAAATTGAGTAATCTAGAGTTAGACTTAGAAAAATATGTGTAATTATGGTAAATTCATGGATACACTCAAATACCATTTGTGTTCAAAACATTCCACAACTTTAAATATCATTCCATCTCTCCAACCCTAAAATTCACATGCATAACCATGAACCAAAGGACTTTTCTAAGGTTGTAATGTGAGCATAGGTACGGTGAGATGTATTTGGATAATGTAGCATAATAGCCATCAAAGCTAGTGAAGAAAAAGTGATACTTAATGCAATATCAACTGTAAAAGCTAACATTTATTCAAAACTGGGTACTGTCAGCTATGATAAATGCAACAACTATGTTTCATAGTTCAAATTTAAGTTCTCACACCATAAACCACATGAAGCATAACCAATAAGAAGGAATCACTCATACAATTGATGAAAACACATTGAAACTATAAGGAGTGATCCTTCAAAGCTACATCAACCTCATATGCATCATATTCAAATTACTTATTCAATACAACTTTAAGAGAAAAAACTAATGACGAATAATTTTTTCAAAAAAAATGTATTTCCTCCTAGATACGTTTATTAAAAATATTTTTCTTTTCTGTTCCTTTTCCTTTTCTTTTTCCTTTTCCTTTTCCTTTTTTCTTTTTTCTTTTTTCTTTTTCTTTTTCTTTTTCTTTTTCCTTTTTCCTTTTGTTTTTTCCTTTTCTTTTCATTTAAAACTTGAAAGAAGCTACACTAACATGGGAATTTTATTGATAAGACATAAAATAACATCCCAATAATTATAACAATCCCACACATATGCACACTCCTACACTTATACTCTTGTACGTTCACAATCATCAACAATCAAAAAATGCTCCACTATCTTTAAGTCTTGAGTAGGACATTTGGTTAGGTTTAAAGCTTGTAATATGGTTAGCATAAAAAGAAAGGCTAATAAAGCTCAAGAGGGCTTAATAAAGGGAAAATTCATATCAAGGGGCAAGCCATTTGGCTAATGTAGCTTATGAAAGCAAAGAATTCCTAATCATTTTCATATTCATATATGTGATAAAAATGTGGTCTCAAATAGAAAATCAAAGCAAAGTTAGGATGTGCATGCTATGAAGGCCACACATAAACAAAAGACATTGAGACTGATATGGATGAGTCAGTCTAGTAAGGCTCATAATCTTACTGGCTTTTGAGTACCACTGGTCACTACTTTTCTAAAGTTGATGCATATTAACCAATCATAAGAGCAAAAGTACATGCTAAAGTTTCCATGGATTTTTCTAGTTAACTCATACTCTAATTATGACTATATAATCTTTAAAAAATAGAAAAAGAGAAAATTTATGTCTGTTTGTTTGATTTTGAAAACACCTAAGAAGTCATATAAGCAACAATTAAGCTCAAAAACATGCATAAAATTAAGATCCCCACCTGCACACTTAAAACTTACATTGTCCCCAATGTATCATCAAATGCGAGAATGTAAATAAACAGAAATCAACTTCTTTTGGGTTTCCTTTTAAGCAGTAACATTGTTTATTATCATTGGCTCGACTCCATGTCGCTCAACCTTCATAAGGAAGGTTTTCTAACCCTATCACTTCCACATCCTCCACTTGGAATCCTTCATAGAAGGGTTTCAACCGATGACGATTGACCTTGAATTTCTTATTCATCTATAAGCTTTCAACTTCAACTACACTATGTAGAAACACATTACTAACAAAAAAAAAGGTCCAATACAACGGGAATGTAATTTACCTGGGAAAAGCTTAAGTCACGAATGGTTGAGAACAACTTTCCGTCCAACGATAAAATTCTTCCTAACATATTTTTTCCCAACAATAGAATTCTTCCTAACAATGATCTTATCATGAAATTGCTTCATCTTTTCCTTGTAACTTGCCACATTCTTAGAAGAGGCAAGCCTAAGCTCTTCCAATTCTTGCAGTTGCAATTTTCGATGTTCACGTACCACGTCCATCTTCATATTGCATTGATTAATTGCCCTAAAAGCTTTGTTCTCAATCTCCACTAGAAGATGCCATGACTTTTCATTAATTAGTCGATGAGAAGACATGCCAATCGATGTTCTGTATGCAGTCCTATATGCCCAAAGAGCATCATCAAGTCATTGATTCCAATCTTTACGATTTGGGCTCACCATCTTCTCAAGGATTGATTTCATTTCTCTATTTGACATTTTTGCTTGCCCTTTTATCTGTTAATGGTAAGTTGTGGACAACATGATACTTCTTCAAAAGATTTTACACCACTTAATTGCAAAAATGAGTATCGTTGTCGCTAATCATGCTCGCGGTGTTCCAAACCTAGAAAAATGTTAGACTTGACAAATTCTCTAACAAATTTAAAATCATCAGTCCTTGTGGCCTTAGCTTTCACCCATTTAGAAACATAATCCACAA
Source organism: Erythroxylum baracoense (assembly GCA_025629805.1). Lineage (NCBI taxonomy): Eukaryota > Viridiplantae > Streptophyta > Magnoliopsida > Malpighiales > Erythroxylaceae > Erythroxylum > Erythroxylum baracoense. The sequence goes on from JAOTAY010000189.1 coordinate 20,626,677, forward strand.
CTAATTCAATGTAAAAAAAACAAAAAAGGAAGGAAATGGTCCCATAAAATCGATGCCCTATACATAAAAAATTTCACATGTAAGGATTGGAGATAAAGGCATTTGATCTCTATGGGACAAATTACCTTGTTCCTAGCATTGTTCACATCCTTTGCGAAACATTTAGGAATCTCAAAATATATTTGGGTAATAAAAACCACATTCAAGTATTTTCCTAGTGGTTCTATTCCAAAATGACCACCATCAAGATACGAATGGAAAATTTTCAAAATAGATTCAGATTCATGTTTAGGCACACATCTCCTAACCACTTAGTTAGAAAAACACTTCCATAATTTAGGATCATCCAAAATGTTGGCCCCGAAATATTTTTTCGAATTAAGCATGACAGTTATGGAATAAGCGCATAAATTCTAAGGTCACGATAGAAATATTTTTGGAGTTAATTAAATTTTGTGTTAGTGGGATTTATTACATTGGCTAATTAGATTAAAGTAGTA
>JAOTAY010000189.1:20637150-20651893 GCA_025629805.1 Erythroxylum baracoense
GGATAAGATTGAGTTGAAATTAGGTATACTTGAAAAAGCTATCGATTAGAGATGATGAATTTTAAATAGGAATTGTGATTACATATAAGTAAGATGTGTGATGGTATAAAAGCATGAAGATGAATCAATAATGATTAAGGTGTTTTTTTCATTGGATTACGCCCACGTTATGGTAATAAGCTCACGTTTACGATATTCTGGATAGTTGGAGTCTGAAAATGGGTCCCAACATTAGGTACACACGATAGAACATGAAATCAAATGTCAATAAAAAGAAAAACGAATTGAAAACAATGGGTTCATAATTTTAAACCTCTTTGTTTGTCTCATATCGAATATTTTTGCGAGGTGGAGGTTTGATCCTATATTTTTTGGATCTTTAGATTAATTCATCATGTTTTCCACTTCTTCGGATCAAAATTGCCCCTTAAGTCACCTCTTAAAGTCTCAGAATGTATCTGTACGTATCTTCCTCTACTTTGTCTCTAAACATGCCTTTTTATAGTAAATTTTAAGGTTTTGAGAGATGTGTAGGCTGACACATGGTCATGCATAACCTAAAATCTCCAAAATTCCTGAATTTGCACAGCTTGAGAGAAGTACATAAACTGGTGCATGGTCATGTATCCCTTCTGTGCTTTAAATCTTCGTTTTATGCCGCGCTTTCATTTAAATTATTCTCTTTTAAGTCTATGAAGGAAATTATAACCTATTTGGAGCGAATTAAGTATCAAATATACAATAAAATTATAAAATATCAAGCAAAAAATATATCAAATATGGGGTATAAATATGATCAATTTTGCATCCATCAAACATCCTCACACATACGCCTTTGCTTGTCCTCAAACAAACCATAATCAAAATTATCAATTTTACAACATCGATCCCTCATTTTTGATAGTTATAGGTTGCTTTATGTTTTAGTGGGTAATTTAGTATGTTTTGAGTTGTTAATTAGATTAGTTGTGTATGTTTAGGTTTAGAAGTGTGTTAGTGTGATTATGTGTTTGAGTATTATGTGGTTTAGAGCATGTTATCAGGCTTTAATTTTATATGTTTGAGGTGTTTTTATGAGTTTGTTAGTGGTTAAGATCAGGTAAAGAAGATCAGAGAAGATTTGGAGAAAGCTCAGAGGAGGGGCCAATGCCACGATCATGCAATACTAGTCATAGTCGTGACAGAAGCAAGCCAACCAAGGTCATAATCGTGACAGAAGCCAAACAGGACCAAATCTCGATCATGACATATCTATCATAATTGTGATAGAAGCCCAATTTCAAGTGTCACGATCGTGACAGGGGTGATAATAGACATGGGGATTGCTCCCAAACTCATTTTTAAAGAGTTATTTTAGACATTTGGGCTTGTGTAAAGCCTAGTCTCTACCCTAAAAAGCCCTAGGACTATAAAAGACCAAAAAATGACCTAATCTAGGGGAGCCTCCTTTGGCCATTTTTACGAACTTAGGAGCTGGTATAAGTATGATGCCTTATACTTTATGCAAAAAGATAGGGTTGGGCGAAGTAATACCCTTAAGGATGTGCGTGTAAATGACTGATAGATCAATCCACCATCTTAGAGATATAGTCAAGGACGTTCTTGATAAGGTTGACAATTTGACCTTTCCCATGAACTTCATCATTTTAGACATTGAGGAAGATTTGGAGACACCATTATCCTTAGACAATCATTTTTAGCCACTGCCTGATCTCTTATAGATGTTAATGGAGGTAAGTTAACTCTAAGAGTGGGGAATGAGGTTTCATTTAAAATGTCTAATGATAAAAGAAATTCTTTCAAATATGTGGATGCTATCAAGAGAAACAAGTCTTGTGAAAAAGTGAAGAAAATTTATACTCACAAGGACTCATTAAAAGAGCCACAAATTTGAAAGAATACTTGAAAGAAGAAAACGAGGAAGAAAGGTGGTTTAAAGCACAGTTAAGTAGCTCGCTTACAATTTATGAAATCTATAGTAGGCGACCATTACATGAACCATTTTAACTACCATGAGCAAAAGAAGTATGTCGAGCTAGAGGCGATAAATGAAGCGATGCTGGGGGTAACTTATGATTTTTAAATTTATGTTATTTCATCTGTCTTATTAGAATAGATTTCTAATTATGTATTTGTGTGTTTTTTGATATAAGTTAAACACCTTGGAGAAATCAAGCATAAGTATGACTTGGGTTTTATTTATCGTTCTCTTTTTTTTAATGGATGGGAATGGTGTGGAAGGAAAAACGATGAGGTGATGGTGAAAATATAAGGTATGGGAGGAACTCGGGAGTGACATGAAGAATAGAATCGAAAATAGGAAAGAAGTGTGAAAATTCCCAGTTTCACAATTGTGACCCATTTATGAACCTTCTGTCACAATCGTGACCTGCAACAGGGATAAAATAAAACTTGCAATTTTCATCCCATTTTTTGCAATTTTACCCCTCCTTTCTCTTTCCTAACCTATATAGTACCCTTACCCTCATTGCCCTTACCCATAACACTCTCTCACTTTCTCTCTAGAAACAAACTATTAAATCCTCTCTCTTCTCTCTAGAGAAGTCTTTATCTCTAAATTCTTCACACCTCTCATTCCAAATAGTACCAAGAATTAAGCAAATGGTCAAGCGCGTTTAACTGAAGGGCAAAGTTCAAGTGTTGGGTCGTGAACAAAGAAATTGAGTAGTGGATTACAGAGCACCCATTCTAATTTACTCGGAAGAAGAAGGTAACAATTTCCAAACCCTCAATTTGAAAAAATTGTTGTACCTAGATATTTGAACTTTGAAATATTAGAAAGAATTTACCTCGATATTTAAACTTTAAAATATTAGAAAGAATTGGATTGAGAGACCGGGTTGAAAACTTAAGGGGAAGAATTAACCGGCGAAATTTATGCATTTTAACTATGTCATTTATGAAGAACTCACCCTAGAATTCTTCACCTCCCTCCAATTTGAGCAAGATAGCCCTAAAGATCTATTGTTTTGTTTGTGGGGTTAACCATATAAGTTAAACTATGAAATTTTGTGTGAAATTGGTGGATTCTCAGAGTCAACTATAGTGGACCAGCACGATGACTTTTGTGTCACACACTATTGGACTAATCTGACTAGGTTGAAGAATTTTGATGCTAAAAATGCCCATAATAACATAATTCACAATCCTGAGTACCTGTTGTTAAACTACGTTTGACAAAAGCGAAAGTAACAAGTGTTTAGTGAATGAACTTTTCTTATTGTGGTGTATAGATCAAAGCGTCCAAGTTTGCACCTCCACCCACACATTTAATGCTATTATTGCTACTCTTAAAAAGAGAAGCAATAATCTAGACATGGGTACTTAGTTATGGCTATTGTAGATTATTATGGTGTTAATTGTGATGGACTAACTGTACATTTTCCTGAGTTCCTTAACACTCGTCACTTGACAACAACTAAGAACTTGAAGTCCCACAATATGGAACTTCAAGATATCAATACAAAATCTTATGTTAAAAATAGGACGGGACAGGCTAGTTCGAGTTTAGTGCTACTGAAATAAAAGGAGGAATCAAACAATGAAGAATTAGGAGAGGAAGAGACAGTCGGACGAGAGAAAGTACTCAATGCAATTTCAGACATTAACAAAGCAATTTTAGAAAATTCCAAGGTGTTGAAGGAGATAGAAAAGGAGCAAAGACACCATCATCACGACATTCGAGGCATTTACAAATACTTTTCTACTCAAGCAGTGGAGATCCCACCTCTACCTTTAGCACCATCACCATCACCATCACCACCTCAATCCCCATGATTGGTTTTTATGCTCTAACCCTTGTCTTTTTATTTTTATTTTTATTGTGTTCTTATGTTTTTCTTGCTATTTGTTTTTATTCCCACCTTATGTGTTATTTGTTCTTCTCACATTAAGGACAATGTGTTGTCCAAGTGTGGGGAGAGTTGCACTTTGTGCATTGTATTTTTTTATTTTGAGTGTGAATTTTACATGGATATTAGTCTTGTTTAGGTTTTCATGATATGACTTGTATGAATGTGTCAATGGATAGGACTTAATGAAATCAGTTTAGCTTTGAACATAGTCTTTTAGGTTGTAAAGATTTATTAGCTTGCGAAATTAATGTCCTAAGTCACTTTGGTTAAATATATATTTTAATTAGGATATGGTGTTAGTTCATTCACCCTAGGAATTTGCCACATACATTTATATTTTCGGTCAATTGAATACGTAACATAATTAATATCCTTTCATGAGAATGATTAGCTAAAGAAATAAGGTAGGTAAAAAAAAGTGAAAATGTGTATATCTTAAATAAATAACTATTCTGGTGGCCTTCAAGTTATGAATAGAGTTAGTAACCAATTGAGAATGTGATCTAGCTAAGAAATTATGGGACATTCATCATAAATGTTTACCTTTGCGTCAAAAAGGCTAGAATGACATTCCAACTAAGCAAATTAATAAAACATGACCTAGTTTAGTAATCGGGGGACATTCATCACAAATGTTTGCCTTCGCGTCAAAAGACTAGGTCAATGTCAACGAAAATTAACAAAAATAATGAAAATAAAACCTACTGATTTTTATGAATAGCTTGAATTTTCATGAAAAGCTATTTAGGGATAGTTATAATTTTGATTGACTAAATAATTATCAATGTGTGTGATATGTGCTTAATTGATTGTATAATTGTTCCATAACACTTAGCAATTAATGACTTGAAATTGCTTAAGATACTTACTTTGACTCATATGTCATTTTAGTCACATTAAGCAAAGGAGATAAAGTGAGTCGAAATCACTACATTTGAGCTGTTTTTTGAAGATTCTGAAGATGAAGAGAAAATTCATGAAAATGTAAGTCATGCGCCACTAATGGTGCACAGCCATGACACAATATGTCATGGTCATGACTCACCTTACAAAGTGTTATGGGCATGACTAATGGTGCAAAACCATGACACAATATGTCATGGTCGTAACTCACCTTACATGGGACTGACTCAAGTAGTCACACTCATAACTTAGAGTGATGCCCATGGCTCAACGTGTCATGGCCATGAATCTCACACATATCCTCCCGAAACCCTAGTTTTAAAGATAAATAGACATGTGATAGTAGAGCAGGGGTTTCGTGAAAGAATAGAAGGTGTTTTTGGCTAAAAGGAGAGAGAGCTTCAGGAAAGCACAAAGAGGGTGATGGAAGCTCTCCACCATAAAAGAGTTATGAAGGGGTAGCTTTCCGATGTCTGTTCGGAGACGATATCGACGCCAACAACCCAGTTAAGCATTCCTTCTTTGTATTTTTTGTTTCTTTCTCTCTTTCTTTCTCTCTTTTGAAATTAATTATGTTATCCGATGTGTATGGATTTGCGTATTATGAAAATATGATTTTAATGTATTCATTGGATCGTTTTATTACAAACCTATCGCTAGAATATTCAATGTAATCCGTAATTTTTATGTTGAAATTCATTTGTAGTGACTAATGGTTGGTAATCATTAGAGATAACATAGCCTAGGTTAAATGATGCATCATACGTGGTTGTTTCCTTGATTAATTGGTTTTCCTAATTCGTAATGTGGTTGCCCAATTAAACATAGAGATCATATCCTAGGCTATTCGGTGGCTAGGTTTAATTAACGATCATATCTTGATTAAACACAACTTAAGGGAAAACTCAGGTTAATAGATTAACCTATGATTAATAGTTTCTAGGAGAGGTTTAAGAACAACAAATAATTAAAATATGTTTAATTAGGGTGTAGCCTGAGATAGAGCCAAAAAACCAGATTCCTAATGAATTCACCACTTTCATCACTTTACATGTTTTCTTCAATTTATTTTTCTTTGTTTAATTTCATTTTATTTTCTTATTTCAAACCAACCAAACCCCCTAAACCTAAATACCAATTATTTTCATTTCAATAACTTTATACACACTCTTTGTGGGATCAACCTAGACTCACCATTATTACAATAGTAGGTATAGTTTATTTTAACTAGCGTTACAACACGCTGTCAGTGTGTGTGCAAGTGATAGGGTGAATGAATTTGACATTAAGGTCTTGATTAGTATGTATATTTAGTACGAAGTGATTAGCCACAGATTTCATAAGTTAATAAGTTAGAGTAACTTGAAGGATTATGTTTGAAGTTAAATTAGTTTTGTGAAGTTCAATGCCATTATACCATTAATGTATATGTGTGCTTTTATATGTTATTATTTGGTGTGTTTATGTTTTATTTTGTTTTAATTTTATTTAAGGACAAGCAAAAGTTCAAGTATGGGGATGTTGATAGTTACAGGCTGCATTATGTTTTAGTGGGTAATTTAGCATGTTTTTAGTTGTTAATTAAATGATTTGTGCATGTTTAGGTTTAGAATTGTGTTAGTGTGATTATGTGTTTGTGTTTTTTAGTGTTATATTGTTTAGAGCATGTTATCGGGCTTTAATTTTTTTTCATTTAAGGTGTTTTTATGAGTTTATTAGTGTTTGAGATCAGGTAAAAAAGATTTGGAGATAGCTCGGAGGAGGAGACAAGGCCACGATCATAACATACCAATCATAGTCATGACGGAAGCAACCCAGCCAGGGTCATGATCGTGACACCCTTGTCATGATCATGACAAAAGCCAAACACAAGTCATGATCGTGACAGAAGCCCAATTTCAAATGTCACCATCATAACAGACGTGAGGGATTGCTTCTAAACTCATTTTTTAGGGTTATTTCTGACATTTGGGCCTGGGTAAAACTTAGTCTTTACCTTAAAAAGCCCTAGGACTATAAAAGACAAAAGAATGACCTAATCTAGGGGAGCCTCCATTTGCCACTTTGGAAAGAACTAGAGAAGAGGAGAGAATAACAAGGTGTTGTTGCTGTTGATGCCTCTCCCAATCCACTTCAAGTTGTCTTTCTCATTCCATCTTATTTTTTCTTTCATTTGATGTATAAGATGGATACGATGATTATAAATTTGTGTTTAAAAATGTTTTGAACTCTTTTTAGGATTTGTTCTTGAATCAATGTTAATTTGATTGCTTTTGATGTTAATGAGTTGTGTATTGTGATTGTTTATCATATTTGCATGCTTCTGTGAAACATTAAGAGACTAAATTGATAGAAAAATGATTAGGATGGGTAATAAGGGTTAACAATCTAATAGATCACACAAAAAATCAAATCGGTAATTTATACGAAGAGAGATCTCGTGTGAAAACCCAATTGTCTATTAGAGTAATTAAGATCTAATTGAAATGTGGGTTGTTTTTGTTAATTAAGAGATTGCAAATTCAGTAATTTGATTCAATTAGGGTTTATGAATTAAAACAAGAGAGAGAATAATCCAATCTTTGATATTCTAGGACCAATACCAAATTAACTCAAAACTAATTAAGTTAGCATTAAATGATAGGATAAATCCCCTTTTCTCATAATTGATTAGTCTTCCTTGTGTGAATTTTCAATTGATAATTGGTTGTGCTCAGTTTTTATTTCCTTGCATTAATTTAGAATTTCAATTTTCAACTCATCCATATTCAACTGCTTAATTTTCTTCTCATTTTTTTTTTCATTTTAACTACACTTTTAGGCCTTAGATAAGTTAGCATTCGATTAGTTCACTAATTCCTCGTGGGATCGACACCTCATAACTACGCTTATGACCCATGTGCTTGTAAAATATTGAGTGTTTTAAATCATCATATCTTATTGAATAAAATTAACATACAATTAGAATCAAATTACCCTAAAATTAACTTTTTAAGTCCATATTAATAGTAATCACATCAATAATAACATTGAAATCATTAGCACAAACCTTTTCACCCTCACCAAGAATTCACTCAATGCACTCCAGTGTTTAGGGTGAAAAGTATCAAAACTCTCAATCAATGCATAACAGAACTTTTACCATAGGCTTGCAATATTATCACATATCCACCACTTATGTATAAATTAGAAACAGTAATCAAAAGGTCTTTATAAGGTTTAATAGTGCTAGGTATGGTATGGTTGGGATATTAAAAGGGGCTAATTTACAGGAAATTTACGAAAGGAAAATTATAAGACTTGTTTACAAAACACATAGGTCCTTTTAGTACAACTCTAATGGTACTAACCTATTCACAAATTTTTTTTATTATGCTCATATAATTTTTTATTAATAATTCAAACCTTAAGTACCACAATTAAAGAAATAATGGACCTTTTAATAATTTCAAGTCTCAAACAAGTAAAGAATATAAATAATCTTTAAGGTTTAAAATAATAAAATGGTCTTTAAAGAAAAATAGGGTAAAGGTTAACATGTGGGTTTAATCAATAAAAAAGGTTAAGGCTCAACTTGGTTATTCCTAAAGGATAAATTATAGGAAAGGTAATTTTCAAAGAAATATGCTAAAATAAGTTATTGAATCTAAGTGTCTTTATCATGTTAATGCTTCTAATTTAACAATTATGGTCTCGATTATACATGATAACACACACATGAAAGAAATAAAGGAGCTTAAAAACTTTGAAATTTTGCTCTTAGGCTCAAAAGCTCACCAAAAAGATAGGTTTAGTGTGGAAATAGTATGTAGTTTTATTCAAGTTAACTATCTCAATGATTAATAAAAATATGACTTATAAAAGCAATATTATTCTAACTCTCATCATTTTGCATACTAATTCAATTCAATATTCAATAATAAAATATAGTAGTAAGAGACAAATTTCAACTAACTCAGAATATTAGTTAATAATCAAGATTATAATAAGTTTAAAGAAAATTGTTAAAAATTCGTTAACCCTTTCCCCTACACTTAAAGTTGTACATTGTCCCTGATATAAGTATATATAACAAGTGAGAAACTTTGTGGTACTTTCCTAAATATGAAAATTTTCTTATTTTGGTCCATTCAATAGTAGATTTCATCATTGCAAAATATGATGAAAAAAGATGAAAGAAAATGCTTGTAAGTAAGCCACCTATTACAAGATAATCACAAGGATATAATTGATTAGATTAATAACACATAAATTCCATTAATGTCGTTTTTAATGACAAACTGTTAAAAAAATTAAGAATAATAATACCCCCTAAATTGTCGGCTAACTCAAATAGTTTATCATTGAGGAAATGGAAACCTTCTGTATTTAAGATCACTACTAATGCATTATTAATAATTTCCTTACTTGGTTCCTCCACTAGTTCTTCCTCAACCATCTTTGTCCACTTTTCTTCTTCTTCTTTCTGGACAAAGGTTTCTGTCTCATCTTCTTCAATTACCTCCTGCCACTTCTCTACTTCCTCTTCTTAGATAAAGGCTTCATCTTTGTCTTCTTCTGGAAGCTCCTTTCCAACATAAGGGTGATTGTCATTCCAAATTCTCTAGGATCTGTTTCATTAGGACTAGGCAAACTCTCCTACATCTCATCAGATGTTATCTTCGCTAGCTTATTGATCTAATTTACCATATTCTATGTACAAGCCTTTGTTTCCTAATGCCTCATGTTTAATTCTTGAATAAACTTAGCCATCATATCTTTCAGAGCAACATTTACCTTCTTACCTTCTTGAAATGTATTTTTATTCATGAAATTGACCATTGTCTCTTCTTCACTATGAGACGATAGGGAGATTAGATAATATGAAGTATTATGCTCATCATATACAGGTGAAGAAAGTCTCTCATCGAATTCATGTTAACTAGTTACTCTCTTGACAAGGCATTCCATTAGTTTATCTATAATACTTTCGTATCACTGCTTTTGTTGTACATATTTAGTTGGAGCATAGTCAATCCATCCATATGCGTAAGGGTTGCTCCACTTTGAATTATACATGTTCTTGTATGATGGACCTTAAGGTTAGTTGTACATATTTAGTTGCTCCCATATATACATTAGTTCCTAATGTTCATGATAGTAGTAATTACTCCCATAAATGCTGCAACACGACTTGAACATTTATTAGAGATTTTGAAAACATGTGAGGAAATGACTCTTTCCCACCATATGGTGATGTTAGAGATTGCAAAGACATATTCTAGCTCCCATAAAAGTATTGTATGCTCCATCCATTGTTAGTTATAGCTATGAAGTTAAATCTCAATTCTTAAAATAAACCATCAACACACTGTAAATGTAGAGATGTTCAAAAGATAATTAAATAAAAAAGCCAGAAATATAATAAAATAAAATAAATAATAACTAGAGTAATATCATGTAAGTGTTCTTAACATCAATGTCCCTAGTATCGATGCCAAAAACTTGATTGAATTTTTCTATAATTGTCAATTATAAATTAACAGCAAATGGACGATATAGCTGTAGCTAGTACACACAAGTACTGGTCGATCTCACAAAGATTATGAATTCTCACAAAGATGATGAATTCTAGTAACTACCGTTGTCCTATTATCTGGACTACAAATTTTGTTTTGATTTTTAATTAAAGAAAATAAAATAAAATAGGTAGCAATGTTGAACAAAGAAATAAGAAATCACTTAGGAAATTACCTATATTGAGAATTGGTGTCTAGGTTTGAAATCCCCCTAAATAACTTTAGTTGATTGATCGTTTATTATACAATTGTTTTGTTAACTATTGGACCATGGAAATTCCTATAGTATACTAATAGCTCACTTTTGAGTCTAATAACAACTAATCCTAAGTTTATCAATGGAATTACTTAGGATAAAGTTTATAGAATTGCCTTATCGATTTATGAATCCCGCTATTAGTTTTGACCCTAATCCAGAAGATTTATGTCATCCCATCTCAAAGGTTGCAATTAACTCCTTCAAATTATGGTAGATATATTCACACACAAAATTTGTTAATCTCTATATTATGAAATCAAATTATGGACTAATATTTTGGATCTATTAGAACAAATATGAAACACATAATTGAATCATAATATATCAATCTAAACAATTGCATTAATAAAAGAATCAAAACATGCTATTATATAAAACTAGGGTTCATCTAATCTAGGCACTCAAAGAATTTAGTTACATATGATTGAACATAAAATCAAACATAAATAGAAAATAATGAATTGAAAATAATGTTCATAATTCTACATCTCCATGTTTGTCTCATATAGATTATTCTTGCAAGGTAGAGGTTTGATCTTGTATTCTATTAGATCTTTCGATGAATTCATCATGATTTCCACTTCTCTAGATCAAAATCACCCCTGGAGTTGCCTCTAAAAGGGGAAAATGATCAAATATCCTAGGGGAGTTGAATAACCCTGGGCTAATGGGGAGTTTTAGTTTACCAATCCTCTGTTAAGTTTTTTCCTATGTGGTACAATCCTTCTTGCTTTTAAACCATGTAAAGAAGTTTCCTCCAAAGGACAGAAGTACTAAAACAATGTTATTCAAGCAATTCTTGAAATCTTTATCGATATTCCTATATTTTATTCTTGGACCTTCAACTTTGTGAGAGAAAAAATTCAATTGAAGTCCCCCCATATAATTTTTTTCATCAAAATATTTAATGTGGTTCTGTAAACAACTTCTTTAAAATGTAAAACTGGAAGCATAAATAAATATAATATAGGTTATTTGTTGGAGCAATAGAGAATGAACCTTCAGATGCAAAAATTGCTCAATTACTTTTAGACTATAAGTTATAATGATTCCTCTCAAATGATGTAAAGCATGGATGGATATGGTCTTTCATTTATTTCCTAAAAACCATAAGCCTTTGTTAAAAACATATTCCTTAATAATAAGCCAATTAAAAGGGTTTTTCTCCTTAAGGTAATTATTTATGGCTTATTGTTTCTTTAGGTAGTTTAAGCTCCTAGTTTTCCAAGCTATAATTATAATTTAAGAGGGCTTAACAACCCCTTTATTTTTGCTTTGTAAAGGATCAACAAATCACAAATAGAAGTATCACAAATACAAGTCATCTTTTTTCTCACCTTTGCATAAACCTATTGTTAGGGTTATGTAAATATAATGCCCTAGAAAGTAAGTGTATTTACACATAACTTGATTTTTTTCCAGTTACAATATTGTAATGAAAATATTTATTATTAATAAAATAAAAAAGTTTGGTTTTATTTATATGACCATAATATAACTAGTCATAAGGTACCAAGGTTCCTTTGTAAATAATATACATATATATAGAGATGTATGGGAAACATGTATATTATGAGGATCTAAGATAATTAATTCACAGTCGAATAATCAACTTGATCACTTGATTATAGTTTAGACTGTAATGTTGCGATTTACCTCCGTGTAAGTAAAGGAGTTTACTTCAAAGGAATGATGAGTTTCAAATCATGATAGTAGTTGACTATCGGTAATGGCACTATTAAATGAATCTGGAATCACTTATGTTTTTAAAGAATAAAGTAGGTCATCACTTTAATCTTAAAACATACACCTTAGCATTCGTTTATTACGAATCACAATCTTGGTGAGTGGTGAACTCATGCGTGTTTCGTTATAATTCTTGTTATGATCAGAATGGATTTTTATAAGGTATCAATCCAGTGTCTGCATGTTAGACAATGTCTGCATGTTGGAATTATTAATTGAGAACATTCACTCAAATAAAGAGTTTATACTGATATTATCACTTCTAGATGTTTTACGGAGATTGGTGATTAAACTGGAACCAGTAGTTTGATGGATTAGCTACCCATTAAGTCTTAACACCAAGATTAGATTTTGTGTGTTAGTCATCATGTAGAGTGAAACGGGAGATCTAGAAGGAAAAACCAACATAAAGGCAAAACGGTAATTTTATCCTTTATTGTGCAGACGGCTATAATATGGTTCATAATAGAGTTTGCGATTGGAAATGGAATTAATAATAAATTGAAACACATTTTCTCACAATTTTAAGTAATTCAAGACTTCAATCAGTTGCCTTTAGTGGAATGACATTTGGTTAATAAATTCGAATTAATTCTAATGAGATTAAATTAATTCCGGGCTTATTGGAGATTGAATTATTTAAGTCCAATTAGATTCTCCACTTGGCTTCTAGGAAGGTTATCAAGGAAAGTAAGAAAAATAAACAGAGGTTATCGGACAGAAAGGAAAGAAATGGATGAATTGGATTCGGGCCAATAAGACCGGAACATTTTAATTAAGATTTAATTAAATTAGGTCTTAAGCCTATAATTAAATGTTGGGCTTAGACTAATTAATTGTTAATTATAAGCCCAAAGGAACATTTAATATTGGGCTAGATTTTGACTTAATTGATTAGATTAATTGAATTAAAAAAAGAGAGAGAGCACAATCGAATTCTACAAAGATGTAGGATTCGGTAATGCTCTTGATTAAATGGTGTTGATGGCTTGTCTTAATAACATAAATGTACAGCTCCTTTAATTCATGAAATGAATGAAAGGTGGGGCTTTTTTGCATTCTTTGTTAAAGAATGAAAGAGTACGTTGTTATGCTTTCCAATCACTTCTCATCATTAAATGTTTTTGATGACTTGTTTTAAAAGCATAAAAACGGACAGCTCTTTTGGCTGGCTATCAAAAGTGAAAGGTGCGTTGTTTTGCTTACTACTTTCTCCTAACCATACGTCAATTTGGAAAAGAAAACAAGCACCTTTAATTCATGAAATGAATGAAGGTGGGTGTTGAGTGACGGCTCTTATGCATTATTGAAAAATGAATCGAAGTGTGTGTTGGCTCTCCACTCTCTCCCAAAAAAATCGTACAATTAATTTGGCTTTGATGCTAAATAAGTGATGCGTGTTTTTGGCTCTTCTCTAGCTCTCCAAACCGTTAGTTATAGTAAAAAGAGGATGTCTTATTCTTTTGTTCTTTTCAACTAGTTGAATATAACAAAAGGTTTGCTATTCATTTCTCTTCTTCCTTTTCCACTGAAGGATCTTATTAACCAAGTTATCTAAAGAGAACAAGTGGTACATCAGATTGGTTGAGGACACATCAATGAGCAGTTGAAGCTGTAGCGAGGAGTCGGTAATATTCCGATCTTGTTCTTATTTTATTTATTTTCCTTATGCCATATCATGTATGGATTAAAAGCATGTTGATTTGGTGTTTATGCTTCCCCTGTGTTTTGATTTTGGAAAAAGGTTTTGAAATCTACCGTTTAGCCCAACCAAGCATGTTTTTGTTTTTGATCCAACAATTTGTATTAGAGATGGTTTTATTATACACAATTCAGTTCCTGTATGTGGCATAGGTTGGCAATTATATTAAATTATTTATGCTGCAAATTTTTTTATATGATAAAAATATATGTTGTGTATGTTTTGGTTTGCTCCTTTGGATGTCCATAGAAAATGGAATTACTTGTAAGTTTTCTTCGATTAGTTTGTAACAAGGTGGGTGGCTTATCGTCTCCATGTTTCCTCCTTGTCTTAATTTTGCTGTTTTCATTATTTTTGTACTGTAAAATTTTTTGTAATTTTAAAGATGAAGCAGCCATGGATGGAAGAAAAGAAGGTAAATGTTTTCAGTTTTTATTTTTTTTAATGAAAGTTTTATTTTAATTAAATTGTGTTAATTCTAGATTTTTTTAAGTGTTGGAATTTTTGTTTTACTATTTACAAATCAAATTTTTTTAAAAAATGCCATTAACTCGGTTTTACAGAACGGGCCGGGTTGTGCTGAAAAAGAGTTTGAAGTAAAAGATCCAAGTCTAAGAAGAATTTTTGGGCCTAAAGGCCTTGTAATTTTCTTTTAATTTTCTAGGATGGATAGCCAAAAGTAGCTATTTAATTCATGAAA
>JAOTAY010000189.1:20651993-20664071 GCA_025629805.1 Erythroxylum baracoense
AAATCTTGTGATTTATAATTACTGCTTTCATTATTCAAATTGATATGATGCCATGTGGAGTTCGGTAGTGATTGCACATAGCGCTTCCTTATCGTAGGATATGTATCGGAATGACCTACGGGCGTCCTGGTGCGTACCCTAGGGTAATGAGGTGTTACAGTATTAGTTGATGTGCATGAAAGAAAACTAGTTTTGAGAATTGGTGATGAGCAGGTTGAATTCAATATGACTAAATCTTTGAAGAAGCTGGTGGATGGAAGTGCTTGTATGAAGATTGATGTTGCAGATGATTGTGTGAAGGAAGTTGAAAAGAAAGTTGAGGAAGTTGTTGAAGTGCATAGGGATGAGAGGGTGAGCGAAAAGGAATTGTGTGAGGAGGGTGAGCAAGAGAAGTTAGAGAGAGCAAATACACTCACACCAACTTCCATTGTAAAGCCTCCTATTGTAGAACTAAAACCCTTACCTTCCCACCTGAGATACACATTTCTAAATGTGCCGTCTCCACCGACCGCATCACCTTGAGCCCATCTTGCCCTTAATCTCTTCTATTATTCTTTTTATGTTTATGTTTTTTAGTTTTCATTGTGTTTTTTGTTTGTTTTGAGTGTTCTCCTTTTCACATTAAGGACAATGTTTTGTTTAAGTAGGGAGGTAGTCTTAGCATTTATGTTTACATTTTTGCATGTCATTTAAGATGCATGTTAGGTTGTTAGTATTAGGTGTGCCATTTCCCTTTCATTTCAATCTTTGTAATGAATATGTAGCCATGAGATTCTTTCATACTAGTTGAAATGAGATTAAATGCATGCGAGAACTTAAATTAGGCTACTTGAGTGGAGAGTGAACCATGTGGAGAGATGAAAGTAGTTGGCTGTATAAGTTACTCAAACTTGACACTTGAACAATGAGGTAATCTATAGAAGCATAATGTATCTTCATTTAAGCCTATATAAGGAATTGAGCCTTTATGACTCCATTCTATAGTCATTTCATTTCCTTGTTTGTGTGATGCTTCTTTAGGTAATTTCCTTCAAAACTTGCTTTGAATCAGTTTAAATATACCAGATGCATGCTAGATAAAAATGATTAAGGCTTTCTTGCTTTAACCTTTGGCTTAAATGACCTACCCTTTTATTATCCCTTGCTAGCCCTATTGAGCCTTTAATCTTTTGTTTCTTGAAATCACCCAATTTAAAAACCCACAAACCCCGTTAACTTACCCAATCACAATTTAATAGAGTGGTAAGTGACACTTGAGTGTGGAATCACAAGTTAAAAGCACACATATAGTTGCTCTTTTCTGTTCATTGTTCCTTTATTACCTAAAAAAAAGGAAGAGAAAAAAGAGAAAAGAACTAAAACAAATGAAAAAAGAAGAGAAAAGAAAAGAAAAAGAAATAGCATGTAGTAGCTTCAATAAGTGCAGAGAAGTATTGCATATCTTAGAAGTTTATGTTTGTCATCCCTTTGTACACTTAGTAGTTTATAAATGCTTGTGATAAACTCCTAAAACCTATTTTACCCACCTTAACCTTAGCCACATTACAACCTAAAACAAAGCCCTTTTGATCCATCCTAGCTTGTGATCATTGTGGAGAAGAATTGGTATATGAGCAAGCCTATGATAGTGTGGTTTCCTATAGGAAGTTTAAACAAAACACTAACCATTAAACACTTGAGAGAAATGATTGAAATCTATAAGGAAGGTCTATTTTGAATTTATACTTATCTTTGAGTGATGGTTTCATAGGTTGAGTTTGTTTATGTGCACCAATAAAAATGAGTCATCATGTGTGTAGTAACTTGACACTTGAGTTAGGCAAAGTATGAGGGATTGCATGCTTTAATCTTTATGAAAATGAAGTGATATAGTCTTATTGGTTGTATTTGATCTTTGCTAGAGGACAAGCAAAAGTTTAAGTGTGGGGATGTTGATAGGTGTAGATTGCTTTGTATTTTTATAGGTAATTTGATATATATTTAGTGGTTAAGTTGATTATTTAGTGTGTATTTAGCTTAATAATTGTGTTAGTTCATAAACATTTGTGTTTTAAGTGTTCTTTAGGTGAGAACATGTTTTTGAGCTTCAATTATATATATATGAGGTGTCGTGATGAATTTGTTAGCGTTTAAGGGCATTCGGAACAGTATCAGAGGAGACTCAAACCAAAACAAACTGCCACAATCATAGGGGACGGGCTACGATCGTGACAAAAGCACCAACATAGGGTTGCGATCATGACAAAAGCTCCAACATAGGGCCACAATTGTGGGGGATCTACTATGATTATGACAAAGAGCAGATAACCAGGCCACAATCGTGCACTAAGGGCCACAATCGTGGCCTGTGCGCAGACTGACGTGAAGCCACTTTTAGATTCAAGTTTTTAGGGACATTTCAAACCCTTGAAAGGCACTAGGGTTATCTTAGTTGGTAAAGACTATAAAAGGATTATGATATATCACTAAAAGGAGTCTATATTTTGCCTAGATTTGGAAACCCAAAAAGAGAGAGAGAGAGAGAAGAAAAAGAGGAAGAAGAGGAGGGTTTCGACGCTGAAGCTTCCTGGAATACGTGATCTCTCGACTCTGCTGCTTTCCCGAATCATCCAACTTGATTTTCATTTCCTCCCCATTTACTTTTTTATTCAATTAATGTGTAAAATTGAGATGAATTGTATGGATATGAATTTTGAGTTGTTAATGATGTTCTAACTTTTCCTTTGAGATTTTGCTTATGTTTAATGTTAATCTAGTTGAATTGTGTTTACTTAATTTGGGTGTTGTGATTGATTAATGTATTTTTATGTTTCGGTAATAATTCGAGAGGGTGAACTAGATAAAAATGATTATATTGGATTAACGAGAGCTAGGCAATCTAATTGACCACTTACTCAATCTAGTCGGTAATTTCATGGAGAGAGATCCTTTGCTAGACCCGATTTTTTATTAGAGAGCTTTAGATCTAATTAGAATCATAGGTAATTTATGAATTGAGAGATTGCAAATTCATAATTCGATTAGGGTTTACAATTTAGGGAATGATTATAAGTCGAGAGAGTAATCAACCCTAAGATCATCTAGAACTGACATCCCATAAACACATAAAAGCCTAGATTAGCATTAATGATAGGTAAAATCCCCTCTCTTATAACTTGATTAATTCTCTTTACAGATTTCCATTATTACATTATCTGATTATTGCTAGTTTGTTTTGATTTATTTTACTTTTCAAATTATTATTCAAATTTGAGTCTTAAATAAAGCACAACCTGAATTAAGTGGTACCTAAGTACAATCTCTGTGTGACAATATTTTCTTTTTACTGCAAGTAACGACTTGTATACTTGTAGTTTTTAGTGTAAAATAAGTAATTGGTTTTGCAATCAACAATCATAAAATTGAAGAAGTAGTAACTTATATTGTCAAGTAAAATTGATAGAGGATTGCATTTAATAATTCAATTACTAACTTTTTATTGTATAGTTACATAGACAAAAGTTGGATGTCTCATCCGAAATGATCCACTAAATGTTGGATCAAAAACAAAAATATGCTTGGTTTAGCTAAATGGTAGATTTCAAAAACTTTTTCCAAAATCAAAACACACGGGAGCATAAACACCAAGTCAACATGTTTTTAATCCATACATGATACGACATAAGGAAAATAAATAAAATAAGAACAAGATCGGAATATTACCGACTCCTTGCTACAGCTTCGACTCCTCGCTGCTCTGTTATCAACCAATCCGATCTACCACTTATTATCCTTGGACAACTTGGTTATCAAAATCCTTTTGTGGCAAAGGAGAAGAAAAATGAAAAAGAGAAAACCTTTTGCTTTGTTCGGCAGGTTGGTGGAACAAAAATGAGACCTTCTTATTTGCTATAGCTCACGGTTTTGGAGAGCTTGGAGAGAGAGTAAAAATCACAACCCTTAATTTTTTTAATCATGAGAATGCTAAAGAACTATGCATTTTTTTATGCTATCACCAAAAATGGAAGGAGAGAGTGAGTGAGATAGAAAAGATACACACGTTAATTTTTTCATGAAAGCTAAATGAACATGTATCTTTTCAACTCCAACGCTTGGATTTTAATGGAAAAGAGTTTTGTCCCAAATTCACGCACTCTTTCATTTAGCAATCTAACCTTCATTCACCACTCCCACCTTCATTCATCTTTCGTGAATTAAAGGAGTTGTACGTTATATACATTAAAACCATCCATTAAACCCATTTAAAAATGAGATGCATGATCGACTTTGGGAGTGAGTGGAGAGCCAACGCACCATTCATTTGGTAATCATCCAAATGAATTGTCTCCATTACATGCTCACATTCATTCATGTATGTTTTTCTATCTTTAACAAGCCATTAAAGCATTTAATGATGATGAGAATTACTTAAGAATGCTATCACCGAAAATGGAAGGAGAGACATGTTCTATGCTTTTAAAACAATCATTAAACCATTTAATGATGATGAGACATGTTCTATGCTTTTAAAACAATCATTAAACCATTTAATGATGATGAGCGTTACTTAAACGCCCACTCCTTTCATGCTTTTATTAATAAAAGACATAACCGAATTCTACATCTTTGTAGAATTCAGTTTTTGGCTTCCTTTTTTTCAATTTAATTAATCTAATTAATTAAACCAAAATTCAACCCAATATTAAATATTCCTTTGTGCTTATAATTAATAATTAATTAATTTAAGCCCAACATTTAATTATAGACTTAAAACCCAATTAAATTGTTCCGGTCTTATTGACCCGAATGTCATTCTAGAAGCCAAGTGGGGACTTATTAACCAAATGTCATTCCACTAAAGCCAATTGGTTGATCTCTTGGATTACTTAAAATTATGAGAAAACATGTTTCAAAAATATTAATTTGATGTTCAATCATAAACTCTATTATGAACCATATTATAGTCATCCGCACAATAAAGGGTAAAAATATCGTTTTGCCCTTATGTTGGTTTTTCCTTCTAGATCTCCTATTTCACTCTATATGGTGATTAACACACAATATCTAATCTTGGTGTTAAGACTTGATGGGTAGCTAGTTCATCAAACTACTGGCGCTAGTTTAATCACCAATCTTCGTAAAACATCTAGAAGTGATGATATCACTATAAACTCTTTATTTGAGTAAATGTTCCCTAATGCATGTTTCAATTAATAATTCCAACATGCGGACATTGGATTGATACCCTGTAAAAATTCATTCCAATCATATCAAGAATTATAATGAAACACAGGAGTTGACCACTCATCAAGATTGTGATTCGTAATAAACAAATGCTAAGGTGTATGTTTTAAGATTACAGTAATGGCATTCTTTATTCTTTAAAAACATACGTGATTCCATATTCATTTAATAGTGCCATTACTGATAGTCAATTACTATCATGATTTGAAACTCATCATTCCCTTGCAGTAAACTCCTTTACTTACACAGATGTAAATCGCAACACTACAGTCTAGATCATAATCAAGCGACCAACTTGATTATTCGACTGTGAATCAATTAATTTAGATTATAATAATATACATGTTTCCCATACATCTCTATGTATATGTATATTACTTACAAAAGAATCTTGGTACCTTTTGACCAGATATATAACGCTGGCACAAATAAAACCAAACTCTTTTGTTTATTAATAATAAATATTTTCATTACAAAACTGTAACTGAAGAAGATAAAATTACACGTAAATACACTTGCTTTCCAGGGCACTATATTTATATAACTCCAACAGGTCTATCATGTGTATAGCTACAATGGTAATGATAAACCAGTTTTAGGAATGGTTTGAGAGAAACTTCAAGAAAAGGGTTAAGCTACATAATAAGGTATGAATATACATGTCAAACTATGTTTATATTTTACTTATGTTATAGAATTTATGTGATCTTGGTTTTTAAAAGATTAAGAGAAACTTCAAGAAAAGGGTCGAGCTATATAATAAGGTATGAATATACATGTCAAACTATGTTTATATTTTAATTATGTTATAAAATTTATATGATCTTGGCTTTTAAAAGATTAAAAAAATTGCATTTATTCCATTATGTGTGGGATCATATTTCACCTCAATTTCTTAACTATGGCATCTTATTATTTATATGAATTATGGAATTAAAATTTCAATTATTGTAAACCCTAATTACAAAATTGAATTAGATTGAAAGTTTTAGGAAATCAAAATTGTGTTAGTTCATAATTTGATTAATTTATGAGAAGTTTATAAAATGTATCCAATCGAATTCTTTAGAAATTCATTAAAATTAATTTATATATGTTCACGAAATCTGAAAATTTTGAGCATCCCTTTTGCAAACCCTAATTTAATAGGAATAAATTAGATTTGATTCCTTTTCTTTAGTAAGCTAGTACTGTCACTATCCTTAAAACCACCAACCATCCTCATAGCTTTAAACCATCGATTCAGGTTTATGAAACTCATAGCTCCTATTGTGGCATGCTTGAGGCTATAAATGGGAGCTTGCGGCTTTAGAATATTTCCAAAGTTATATAATTATTATGTCAGAGAAGAGGGTAGGTGGATGCAACTTTGAGAAGGCAACATTTGTTGTGTCTCACCACCTTCTCTCGTCGGTTAAGTCACCAGAATTTGAAGACCTGTAGTACTAGTTGAAGGTTAATGGAGGTGGTAGATTAAAAAAAATGGCAACCAAGGGTTCTTTTTAGATTTGAGATGTTAGGGTTCCATATTTTATGAAATTATTTTGCTAACTTAAAGAAGGGTGGTGTTTGGCAGTTAGGTTAATCTTATCCTAAAAATGGAAATAAGCAATATTTTAAAAACCAGACTGAAAAACAAAACCAATAAGATAAAATGTTCAACCAATGTTAAACCATTATAAAACTAGTATATAATAAAGATTGAACAAAATTAAAGAAATTAAAATATGATTGAAAAAGAAGACTATCCTTGAAGAGACTGAATTTTAATTAAAGAGGAGAATGTCAAATGAAAACTAACTGATTAATTTTTGTTTATAAAAACTGTCTAGTTTACAAAATTGATCGGATAATTAACAAATTGATCTATTTTTAATAACAAAAGTTATTAAAATAAATCGAACTAGAAAGTTGAATAATTCAATATTTTTACAATTGAACCGACTGAATTGGTTCATTTTTTCAATCATTAGAAATTAGTTTTGTTAGGTGACTAAGATAGTGTATCTTAAGTTTGAATAAATGATATTCAGTTATTGGAATAATGTACTCCAAACCAAGATTTGAGCTTGCTTGATTTTTGGATTAAGAGTAATCTAATTTTCAAATAGCTCATATTTAATTAATAATTTAAAATATTTTAAAATTTAAAGTAAATTCTAAAATTAGGTTAATTATTTTGTTATTGTCATTAAGATTGATAATTAGATTAATCTTATTTTCGAATGGGATTGTAGCCTATTAAAGAGATTTGAGTTATCTATCTGGAATAGTTGTGAGGGCTATTATTTTGGATAAATATTGGAAGTAATCAAATATATAATTAAAGTCCTTTATCTTATTTGATTGTCATGACATATAACTAATTACTTACTTTTCTTACATTTCTGTTTTGTTTTGAGTAAAAATTACCTTCATTTAGTATAGTTGATAGTAAGTGTTAGTAAACTTAATTTCTTAGAAATAAGTTGGGTTTGAGAAGAGTTCTTAAAATTGGAAAAAATTGTATGTCCATTATATAATATTGCTAATAATCCCTATTAAGGATTTAATGACAAAATTTTATAGTTTTGTCAGCATCATATAAATAGCAAAATTAAAGACATTTTGTGTTGATTATTATTTTATAGACTTTAATGATAACATATAAGAAGGGTGTAAAAATCATGATATCGTAATACAAATAGTTGCATGGAGTTGAGTCGAAAGATGTAATAACTTAATGGAATTGTTATGCTTAATTTAGCCTACTAAAAGCATAAATAAGTGTTGTAATTGAAGGTATTCACTATAGAATGATAATAATTGTCATTAGAAGAAAAATAATTGCATGATTTTTCTTGACAATACATGATATGCTAGAAAACATTTCTAATTCATGCTTTTTGAATGCGTGATATTGAATTTGGATTCAACATTATTATGATTTTCAAGGCATGATAAGAAATAAATTGTTATGTAAAAGTTGTTGATATAAGTTTATAGACATAGTTTGTACATGTTAGATTAAGAGTGACTTATGATTAATAATATGGAAAGAATACAAAGTTAGATAACTAAAACTATCCTTTTATTCCACATTAGTTAAGTCCATACAATACTAATAATCATAAAGTTACATATAAGGATATATGTATCTTTTTTATTATGAATCATATGGAACTTGTGAAACCTGTTTGATTAAAGAAATTTGAAATTGATTTAAAATGTAAAAAGTTCAAATTAAATATGAGTAGAAATTAATCATTAAAAATGTTGAATGTAAAACCCCGAACTTTCCCTTCTATCGGTTTATAGATTTTATTATGGGTGAACAACATTTTCAGATGAATAGTGAATCTAGGTAAACAGTAGTTCCACTTGAATAGGGATTTTGAGGACCCAACCTCAGAAAAATGTGAAAAATACCTAGAATAGGTATTAGAGTCAAATGACATTGAAACAGATTGAAAACAAGTCCAATAGGATGAATCTCGAGAATTTTATAAGTTTAGGACAAAAATGCCCTTTTTGGAAAATAATGGGTATTAATGATTTTAAACTCATTCAAAATTTTTGAAGCATCTAATTACTAAGTATGAATCCTAATTAAAATATCCCATGGTCAATTTGATGGTGAGATGACTGTGGAATATTTTCGAGATTTAGTCCGATTTACATGTGTAGTAATCTATGAAAGGGCAAATTAGTCTGTTTACATAAATGGAGTTAATTAATAAATTTTAAATGACTCACATTTATTACCCAAGTACAAGACCACGTATGCTTTAAGAAACAATAAATTAGATGATGATGAGTCATTTAAGATGTTTAATAAGAAAATGACACATGTAAAGTATTAAAGTAGTATAAAAAGGCAAATGAAGACAAAATTTGGTTCATTTGAAAGGAGGATTCGTGAGAACCGAAAAGAAAGAAAGAAAAGAAGAGAGAAAGAGGAAGAATTCATCCAAGGAGAAGAGGAAGAAGAGAGGTGCCATTTTTGGTGGATTTGGAGTAGAAATTGAAGAAATCTTGACCTAGGACTGGTGTTCATCAATTTCCTAAGAGATTAGGAGAAACAATGGTAAGTTTTTCATAGTTTAAGTTGTTTATTTTGTGGATTTCATATAGAATGGAATTATTTAAGATCAAAGGTTTTTTTTGACTTATTATGGAGTAGATAATGAACTTGAAAGCATATAAAGGCTAAAAACAATAAAAGCAAATCAAGAAAGAAAGGTTAGGGTTATGATATTCATGATATGGATTTGATGTCAATGAAGTAAAGAAATGAAAAGGGATTGATGTTTTGAACATATTTTATGTAAAGATAGATTGTAAATCTTATACGACGTATAGTTCATCATTTTCGTCCTGATCTTGGTTTTATGAAAATATGGTTATTGATAAATGTTCTTTTCATTAACTAAATGCTTGAATGTGTTTGACCCTTGAGATTGTTTCTGAATGGATTTGAAGTCTAGAAGTAGCAGTGGTGCTTTGGTTAAGTGGATAGATTTAAATTGCTTTTCAGGAGCCTAAAATTCTTGGCTTTGTTAAATAACAGCCGTTATGCTGTCAAAATTTTTAATGAAGGTTACTTTAAAAAACTTCCACTACTACCCCTTTTTCTTTCTTTATATTGATTTTAAAATATTTTGAAGAAAAGGGAAAAGGCTTAGCTCCAAAGGAATTTTCTAGTTGGATTGGATATCGATTAAAGGGTTTTATGGGGTGCCAGGCAGGTCGCCTAGTCATCAGGAAAGGGGCCTGTCATTGAAGCACTTTGATGACATTGATGAGAGATTTTAAGTCACTTATCTATAAGGAGTAAGATGATTTGGTGAATAGATCCACAAACTAAATTCCATAATAGTATGGTTTTGTGTAAGGAAGAGAATGCAATATGAGACATTGTATGATTTAACGTTTATTACTATAGCTATGCTTATGATAACTTACCTCTGAAAATCTAATTAAATAAATTAGAAAGATTTCATATTATATATGAATTGATAAGACTTAAAAGGTCAAAGTTAGTGATTTTGGGATGTGATGCTTAGTTGAAATATGTATTATGTAATAAGTTTATAATTAAATTGGATAATAAAAAGTTATAGGATATCCAAAAGGGTTGGATATAATTTTACAAAACCTAGCAAACAAAATATTTGTTTCAATGAGTATTTATAAGAGAATGGTTCTCAAGATAAGTAGCAGGAGTACGATGAAATTTGAAAAATTTTAAATCTCATGACAGTACATACAATTGGAACTAGTGTCTTTGTTGAAACATTTAATGTATAGTTGAAAGGCTACAATATGTTAAAAAAATTCACTTTCATAATGAATTTAAAAAGTTTGTTTTGGAGATGATCATGAATTTATCTTGTCTATAAAAAGGTTAGTGAGAATATAATAATCCACTTTAATAGGAGTATATGGAAACATGTTGCTCATAGAGAATAATAATTCACATTCACAATTGTTGAATATATAATTATCTAAGAACTACTATTATTAGATGTAAAAAGGTAACGACTTAGTTCTTGGAATTATATTTGTAAAGATAGATACAAAAGTTGTTTGCCTATTCCAATTTAAGTACATAGATATCGTACTAAAAGTATTTATTATTTGAGATATCTTATACTTGTGAGGCCTTATAGATATCCATTATTATCTGTATGGGTTAATATTTAAATTTAAAGTTATATGAATATTAACTTTATAAGTAAATCCTTATTAAGGTATATTTTACTTAGACCAATATTATTTTGAAATTGGAAACTTCTAACGTAGCATTAATTGCTATTGAAGCTAAAATATATATTTTTATTTACTGAAAATAATTAATTAGATCAAGAAGTTTTTTTTATGAACTTAGTATAGTTCCTTGCATTATTTAGATGGTAATGTGCTATAGCATATTAGAGCCCTTAGGCATACAAAAGGAGTTAAGGTCTTATAGAAGATCCAAGTATGTATTTAGGTAGTTCCTCTTAATTATGATGATAATTAAAAAGAAACACTACAAGAAAACCATACATTAGTGATGGAAAATTACCGACGGAAACAATTCTATAGCTAATTATCGACGAAAAATAAATATCCATCGGTAAATCTGTTATGAAAATTTTCATTTTGCGATGGACAAAATTGTCGTCGGTAAAGGTAAAGGGAAAACGTTCACGTACATTTACCGACCAAATATAGCGACGGAAACTCCATAACCGTCATTAAATTAGGTGGGAACTCTTCCCGCAGTTAAATAGTGTCAACATTTTGCCGACGAATATTGTTTCCGTCGGTGAATTTTAAGCTACGTCGGTTTGTTACCGACGGTAATATATTCCATCGGTAAATTCAAACTAATCATTTTAAAAAATTAAAAAGCGACGTCATTTGGTTTAATACTAAACGACGTCGTTCCAGTTTGGGGGTTAAAAGGACCCCCAAACCTTCCTTCGTCCTTTCTTCCTCTAGTTCTTCCCTCTTCACCGTGTGTCTAATGTCGTTGTCGTGCCTCCACTCGTCGCTATCTTCATCTCCTTTGGTCACCGTCACCGTCACCATCTACATCTCCTCTTGTGCATCTTCTCTCCGTCTACATCTCCTCTGGTATGTCTCGTGCGTCTCCTCTTCGGTATATATGCAATATTTTTGTAATGACAAGATTAGAGTATATATGTTGATTGGGTTAGTTGAATTGGGTGTATATGGAATATTTTTGTAATAGAAGGATACCTAATCCTTTAGTTTTAGTAGCTGAATTGGGTGTAGATGCAATATGTTGATTAGGTTATGAGATGTTGTTTTGTTAATTTGGTTTTACATTTTTTTACTTTATTTCTGTCCACCTTTTGTATACAT
>JAOTAY010000189.1:20664171-20686244 GCA_025629805.1 Erythroxylum baracoense
CATTTTATATTTGACTAACAGTTCTTTGATATACTTTTGTTGATGAATAAAGATCTTTTCTTCATTCTGTCTAATATACAAACCAAGAAAGAAATTTAACTCACCCATCATACTCATTTCAAATTCACTTTTCATGAGAGTCTTAAAACTTGAACATAACTTCTTAGAAGTTTCACCAAAAAATGATATCATCAACATATATTTGCACAACAATAAAATTATTTTTAATACATTTTCGAAATAAAGTTTTATCAACTTTTCCTCCAATGAAATCTTTCTTAATCAAAAAGGAACTAAGACAATCATACCAAGCACGAAGTGCTTGTTTCAATCCATACAAAGCTTTATGAAGTTTATACACATATTTTGGTTTATCAATATCTTCAAAACTAGAAGGTTGTTTTACATAAACTTCTTCATCTATAAAACCATTCAAAAAGGTACTTTTCACATCCATTTGAAAGAACTTTATATCATGAAAAATAGCATATTCAAGTAAGATCCTAATAGCTTCTAATCTAGCTACAGAAGAATATCTTTCATTGTAGTCCATTCCTTCTTGTTGATTATAGCCTTGGGCTACTAATCTAGCTTTATTACGGGGTACCTTTCCTAATTCATCTAGTTTATTCTTAAATACCCATCTAGTTCCTACGATAGATTTATTGGAGGGTTTAAAGACAAGAGACCAGACTTTATTCCTAGTAAACTGATTTAACTTCTCTTGCATAGCTAAAATCTAAGCTTCATCTAAAAGAGCTTCACCTATTTTCTTAGGTTCTAATTCAGAAACAAAAGCTACATTGGCCTCTCTCCTAAACTTAGATCTAATTATTACTCCTTTTGATATTTCTCTTATAATCATATTTTCTGGGTGAGAAGATTTGTATCTCCAATCTTTTTTCAAACTAATATTTTCAGAAAGATCTACTACTTTATCAGATGGATCAACTGTTAGAGAATAGTCTAGGTTACTAACTAAGGGAGCAGATAGAGTTTCATCATCAGAGTTGTCTTTTTTATCTAGATGAGAATCATCATCAAACTTCACATTCATAGATTCCTTAACAGATTTAGAAATAAGATTATAAACTCTATAAGCTCTAGATCTAGTAGAATAACATAGAAAAATTCCTGAAAAAAATCTTAGAATCAAATTTATCCAAATTCTCCTTTGTATTCAAGATAGTGCATTTACAACCAAAAGGATGAAAGTAAGAAATATTTGGCTTTCTTCCCTTCCATAACTCATATGGAGTTTTATTTAAAATAGGTTGCAGAAATACTCTATTTTGAATATAACAAGTTGTATTAACAGCTTCTGCCCAGAAATACTTAGGAAGATTCATTTCACATAGCATAGTCCTTGCCATTTCCTGAATCGTCCTGTTCTTTCTTTTTACAACTCTATTTTGTTGAGGAGTTCTAGGGGCAGAAAAATTATGAAAAATTCCATTCTCTTCACATAAGAATTTGAATTTTTTATTTTCAAATTCTCCACCATGATCACACCTAATTCCAGTAATAGAAGCCCCTTTTCATTTTGTAACTTTTTGGATAAGACTTTAAAGCAATTAAAAGAGTCATCTTTATGTGATAAAAACAATATCCAACGAAATCTAGTAAAGTCATCAACAATTACAATACCATACTTCTTTCCACCAAGACTTACTATTCTGGTTGGAGCAAACAGATCTATATGCAACAATTCTAAAGTTTTAGACAAGGTTATAACATTATTAGAAGAAAAAGATGTTTTAACCTGTTTTACTTCCTGACAGTTCTCACAAAAGAAATCTTTGTTAAAGCTTATCTTTGGTAAACCTATTACCAAATCATGTCTGACTAATTTGGAAATATGTTGAAAACTAAAATGACCTAGCTTTTTGTGCCAAAGCAGTTTTTCATCATCTTTTGATATAAGATATGAAATATTTTGACTTCTCAAATCATCTAGATTAATCCTATAGAGATTGTTTCGTCTCTTAGCAGAAAAGAATATGGACCCGTCCTTGTTTCTAACTAAACAAGAATTTTAATTAAAGGATACTTTAAAACTAGAGTCACATAGTTGACTTATGCTGATTAGATTATGCTTTAAACTATCAACTAGCAGAACATTATCAATAGTTGAAAAAGAATCTTTACCAATTTTGCCAAATCCAATTATTTTGCCCTGCTGGTTGACTCCAAAAGTTACTAATCCTCCTTGCTTATGTTGGAGGTCTAGGAACATAGACATTCTGCCAGTCATGTGTCGCGAGCAGCCACTGTTTAAGTACCAATGATGATGATTGCTTCTTCCAAGTAGAGAGATCTGTAGAATATATTATATCCTTCTTAGGTACCCAAATTTTCTTGGGTCCTTTGGAGTTAGTCTTATAATTATTCTTAGAATAGTAATAAGAACATTGTTTCTTCTTCTTAGTAACAAAATTCCTATTACCAAAAACATTTCTATTATGAACTAGATTTCTACTAGAGAGCCTAAACCACTTTTATCATTTGGATGTCTATAACTTCTAATCATAGCATTCATTCTTTTTGTACTCTCTGAGAATTTTGATACATCCGCTGAAAGAATATTAATCCTTTGTTTTAACTGATTAACCTCTTCTGATCTATCTATAGTAACTTTCTTTTTCATATCGTCTACTTGCTTCCTAAGGCAAACGTTTTCTTCTTCTAAGATTTTTGTATTCTTAGAAGTTTCAACAAACTTCTTTTCCAAAAATCTATATTGTTTCAGAATAGTATGAGAATCTTCTAAAAAATCTAAATAAGCGTGCTGAAAATCATTAAAATCAGAGATTACCTCATCATCACTTTCACCTTTAGCTACTAAGCATATTTTGCTTGTTCTGATGAATCTGAGTTGGATTCAGATTCAGTTGAATCCAGATCTTCCCATGATGCCATCATGCCTTTTTTATTTCCTTGATTCTTCTTTTGTTTTCTTCTGAGCAAGGGACATTCAGACTTGTAATATTCTGGTTTGTTACACTCATAGCAGACGATAGAGCTTTTGTCATTCTTCAAGTCGACTTTATTAATCCTTTTTAAAGATGAATCTTTATTTCCTTTAGTTTTTTTCCACATCCTTCTAATCTTTCTTGAAATGAAAGATAATTTGTTTTCATCTTCACTTGAATCTTGGTCAGATTCACAGACATCGTCATTTTTAATTTCTTCAATCTTTACTGCTTTTGAAGACGAGCTTCTATTTTTCTGTTTTTTCTTATTCTTCTGGCCAACCTTTAATGTAATAGATTTTTCCCTTCTGGGTTTATCTTCCACATCAAATTTTACTTCATATATTTTCATTGAACCAAGCAATTCATCTAGCTTCAGCTTGCTTAAATCCTCTTGTATTGCTGCTACTTTGGGTCTCCATCTTTTTAGAAGACTTCTGAGGATCTTTTTGACATGATTTTGACTGTCGTAGATTCTCCCCAGAGCTTTAAGTCCATTAATAATTATTTAAAATTGCCCAAACATTTGATCAATAGACTCATCATCTTTCATTTTGAACAGCTCAAACTGATGAACAAGAATACCAATCTTGGATTCTTTCACCTGGTTTGTGCCTTCATATGTAATGGCTAATATGTCCCACATTTCCTTTGCAGACTCACATCCATGAACCTTCTCATATTCACTTCTGCTTAAAGCACAACTTAAAAAGAACTTGGCCTTTGAATTTAATTAAACACGAGCTTTCTGATTGACTGACCATTCATCATGAGAAATGCTTTTCCCTTCATAGTCTATTAGAATATATGGACCATTTTCAATGATATCCCAAAGATCAATGTATGTGGATTCTATGAAGAGCCACATTCTGTCCTTTCAATAATGACAATCTTCACCATTGAATGCAGGAGGTCTTGTGATTGAGGGACCTTCAGCTATAAAAACATGTGATTCTTTCATGGATCTTTGTCTTCACTTTGCAATAGTGTTTCTTGGAAATTTCGCTCTGATACCAACTGAAGTAAATCACTTGTTATTATAGAAATCACGTACTATGTAAGAATACACGAGAAGGGAGGTTGAATTGTGATAAATCGTCTAAAATAGATATCTTTAAAAAGCTTCATGATTTTCTTGGAAGATTCAGAAAATTTACAAAACGACGAACTTAAAACATTTGAGTAATGCACAGCGAAAATAGTATCTATCCTACTAACAATTAAAAAGATAAGGGTTAGAGAATATGACACCGTAATTTATACTGGTTCACCTTAACCTTAGGGTTACATCCAGCCCTCATAGTATATCTGAGATTTCACTATCTCTTTCAACTTTTACAAGTATTATTTTGCACTTCCAGAGCCTCTTTAGGTCTCTTTCACAAAGTATTCTTTATCTGCTATCTTATCCTTTTCAGGTTGTAGCTTTTCCTTCCCACTGAAAGATTTTGAGTTTTCTAAACTCAAATTACAGGTTGACTTGATCTCTCTTTTTTCTTCTTTTCACTCAAGCTATGTTTACAGTAAAGAATTGACAATTGAAGGTTCAGAGTTGTAAGATTGTCTTATTTGTTCATCGTACTCTTCTTTATGATTATACGTGATATTTATAGTCCAAATCTTCAACTATCTTCTTGATAACTGCTTGTAGAATCTTCAGAGATCAGTTGTTGGTTGAGTCCTGTAACCAACTCCAACTAACTAACTAACTGACGTTATAAGTTGTTCTTCAATAATAACGTCTTGATTTGTTTTGTATAATTCATTTTATGTCATTACTTCGTCTAATGTCTTCAGCATCGTCTGATGACTTCGCATCATCTGATGACTCCGCATCATCTAATGACTCCACGTCGTCTAATGACTTCACATCGTCTGATGACTTCGCATCTTCTAATGACTCCGCGTCATTTATGACTTTGCCTCTTCTAATGACTCCGCATCGTCTAATGACTTCGTGATTTATGCCGCTTACATCTATCTGCACACTTAATAAACTCATCAAAACAGTTGACACATATTTCTATTATTATTATTATTTGACTTTCATCAAAATCAATAGAAGAAGTGAAGTCTTCTTGACTTAACAAAAATTTCTATCTTATGTTAATAACTCTCTCAAGAGTATTAACAACTAATCCATTAGTTACTTAATAGAAATCTTTCTAGTTAAAACCCCTAGGATTGCTCTATCAGTTTATAAATTCCGCTATTAGGTTTTGCCCTAATCTAGAGGATTTATGTTAGCCTATCTCTAGGTTTACATGCAACTCGTTCCAATTATAGTTGATCTATTAATACAAGAAGATTTCTTAATTTCAATCATATGAAATCAAATCATAATATTCCAGATATATTAGAACAAGAATAAAACACATAATTGAATCTCAACAAATTAACCAATATAATTGCTTTAAATAAAATATTAAAATCTATTGTTATCCCAAACTAGGATTCATCACACCTAGACACTAAAAATGTTTGGTTACTAATTATAGAAAATGAAATCAATAATAAACATGAAGAAAAACTAATAAAAAATAAAGGAATCATAATTATAAATCTCCTTTTTTCTTCTCTTGAATCTTCTTGCAAGTTTGGACTTGATGTAGCTATCTACATGATCTTTTGATGTTAACTTCACGTTTGCCTCATCCTTTGATTAAAATAGTTGCCTCTTTAGGTATCTTATGTCTCAAAACTGCTGTAAAAATTGGCTCTCCTTTCTTTTTCCTCCGCTCACGTCCTTTCATAGTAAAAATTAAGGTTTTTGGGACATACATAGTCACTTACATAGCAATGTAGGTGACTATGTAGCTCCAAAAATACCTAAAATTATGACTTTATACATTCACTAAGACTTACACAAGCACATACACGGTTGTGTAAGTCCTAGTTGCTTCAAATCTTCATTTTATGCCACGATTTCATTTGAATTATTCTCCTTTTAGTCCATGAAGGTAATTTTCACCTATAAATGCACTTGGAACAAATGAAGTACCCAAAAAACAACAAAACTATGAGATAACAAGCAAAAACATAAAATATAGGTGTATAATTATAGTCAAATAAGCATCTATCACTGCCTTATCAAAGAGCTAGCACTCATGTCTTTTCCTCTAAAATTGTTTGCGTTCTTTTTTTGTACTATGTCCGTACTGTTAAAGGTTGGATATATGAATAGTTTGTGATTGAAAGATAGAGAAGAAACTTTTTTGTAGGAAATTTAATTTGTACGTTTCAAATTTTTATTTATTAGTTGTATTTTTAAAATTATTCAGTTAAAGAGATCTAATTGAGAAATTGTAAAATAATTTTTCCACTGCACTTATAATTCGATTACGGTTAATTTCTTAACAAATATTATTTTAGTTTTTCTAATAATTGTTTGTCTTCACAAATAATTGTTATGTCTATTATGACAATTTAATTTTTTCTATGAATCAAAAATATATTAAATAATTTATATAACTACTTATAACATTTTTCTTTAATTAGTAATTTTATGTAATGTATGGATATAATATATTTTAGTGTTAAAAAACAAAATTACATTTAACCTTTTTCTCATTATCTAATTTTAATATAAATATATAAAATTTTTATTTAAATATAAGCACTTATATGATATTTAATTTTTTCACATTTGTGATATGTAATGTAATGTAATTTTGTACACAAAAAATTATGATTAATTAATCTTATGATTATAATTCAATGAGGCCAAGAACAAAATGTGATGTAGGCATCACAAATAAGGATGCTATAAGAAATCATCTCTTCAATCCATATACAATAGCTAACTAGTGAGGCTGAGGCATTAACAAAAGATGACCTTTCTAATGAGATTTCAAATCATTAAGATGATTGTCAATAAAATTTTAATATAACTTTAAACTAACAATATTTCATAAGGTTGGTTTTTAAAACCTAGTTTTTAGTTAATGCGAGAAGCTCTCACTTCTTACTACTGTCCTCCTTGTTATAAATATTTTCTCGAAAATCTTCAAGATTGTTATATTGGTTTGCATGGCTCTTAATTATCTCCTCTTTTCTGTTAGCCCCCAACATTCCTTTTTTCTTTTACCTTTTAACTCCATTTTTCTTTCACTGTCTTTCCTCTTCCTTTTCTTTGGCCTTCACTCCACCTTACCATCCACCTCTTGCTCTTTACCTGAATCCTTTCTCTCTTTATCTTAAAGTGCCACCAGAATTCCAAATCTATTTTTTTTCGATTTCCTTACTTTTTTTTGCCTTTCTTTTCTTTTATTCCTTTCTAGGCTTTTACCCTTTATTTTCAAAATTATCCTTTGTTTCTTTTTTTTATGAAATGTCAGGCAGTTCACCCTATCCTCTAATGCATTTCCTCATTTGACTTTATATCTTCCCAAGAAATCCTTGCTTTATTCCATCCCTCTTTCTGAAGCCATTATCGCTTCCTCATCTTAGGTGAACCACTCTACGGAATCTCCTGATTAACCTGCTATCCAGAGAACATGGCTACAGGTGGTTGGAGACTCCTCTCCCACTTGAAGCTTCAATTATGTCCCCCTAGTTACCTCTAACTTGAACATTTTAAAAGAAGGAGCTAGAAAATGGGAAACTATGTTGATTGGTTTCTTTTCGGGAAAAACACTGCCATTGCATCTTATGAAAATCTAGACACAAAAATATTGGAACAAACATGGCCTTAAAGAATTTATGTTTAAAGACATCATTTTCCTTTTAAATTTGATGGTCTATGCCAAGTTTAGAGGAGCAAAGCCATGACATTTCAACAATAAGTCAATGTTGTTACAAAAAAAAAGGACTAGGAGTTAAGCTTCATAACCCGATACAAAGCCAGATTCCTTTATAGATTAACATCCATAATATTCCTTTGGAATATTAGACCACAAAGGGATTGAGCCATCTCTCTAACTTCATTAGGAAAACCATTTGTCTTAGTAAAACCATAGTTGGAATGAAAAGACTTAGCTATATTGATATTTACATTATTGTAGACAGCCAAAAAAGCCTCCCTAATGTCTTCCCTTTAATAAGGATAGATGAAAATGACAGCCTTTTTAGAATGAAGTCTTAGTCACCCATTCTTGAAGACCTAACATTGTTCAACAAAATAAGGATTAGAATTGTACTGGGAAGGATTAGAATTGTACTAGGAGAGTATTCAAGTCAAGAGATTTTGAGGAACCAATTCATTTTGGAGGATAAAAGCCATGATATAGGGAAATGAAGGAATGATTCTCAAATAGTTAAGGAGAATGGGACTTATAAGATCAATCTTAGAGGGAACCAATTATATTGATGAGGCAACTGAGGAGGGTACTAAAATGAAATGAAAAATGCAGAAGGAAGCCTTGTGTTGAAGAATTAAATAAGGTTCCCTATGTTAAACCTTAATATAAGGATAACTTGGTGAACAAAAATTAGAAAATACTTCTTGGATTAATTTAAAGCTACTAATTAAGCTAAATAACCATAATGCTCATAAGGAAAATGAGAATAGTAGAGATCTAATTAACACTATAGAAGTTCTTGTCACTCCTGTTGTTAAGATTTCTATCAGCACCTCAGCTAGCAAAACAATATAAAAAGGTGTGACTAAGAAAGAATTCAAGACTGTAACCAGGAGGAAGTCTAAGAGGAAACACAAAGGTAAGATAATCTCTCCTCCTCAATATCTATTCTTTGCTGGAACATTAAAGGGCTCAATAGGCCTAACAAACAACTTCTTTTAGATCATATTCAAGAGAATAAACTAATGCTTATTGATATTTTGGAAACTAATTTAAAGGATAATCATTGTAGCAACTTAAGCTTTGTGATAAATCATCAGCCAATCATTACAAAATATCAATCCATTATAATGGAAAGATTGTGTTCTCTCTTGATCTTGACCTTTTGGAAGTTTATTAAACAATCATAAGATATCAAATGATTTATTTATCTCTAAAGTTAAGTAACAAAATATTTGGTTTTAAACCACTTTTATATATGCATTTAATCTTATTTTTAAATAATCACCCTATGGAATAAACTAAAGGAAATTGGGAATCATATAAATGAACCTTCGATTATTCTAGGAGATTTTAGTAACTTATTATTCACTTTAGAAGCTGAAGGAAATGTTTATCTTAGAAACAACTCAGAGGATTTTAGATAAAGCAATAGCTCTATTCAGATCACTGATCTCACAATAAAGAGTCATTACTTCACTTACAGTCATAAAAGGGATATGATTATTGGGAAAAAAATTAATAAGCCCCTATTGAATGCACAATGTATTTTTCATTCATAAGGAATAAAGCTCCCTTTAACAACCTTTTAGTGTCAGATTATACTCTAATTCTCACCTAAAACTTATTGCTCATGAGAGGAGGATCTACTCAAATGTACTAATTTTCTAGCTAGGGTTGATGGATTTAAGGAGGCTATCTTGAAAGGGCTTAAAGCTGATGTTTACAGGCATAATTTGTTCATTTTTTAAAGAAAACTATAATCGATCAATAAGGAGCTTAAAATTTTTAATAAGGAAGGATTTAGTAACACCTATTAAGTATGGAATGAAGCTAAGGGCTGTTAACAATATCTAGCACTCCCTTTATAAGCAACCTAATGATTTATTCCTACAAGATCAGGAAAAAACAACTCTTTTAAGATACAAAAGATCCTATATATCAAGTTTTTGGTGTTAAAACAAAAATTAAAGAATTAGTGGCTTAAATATGGTGATAAAAAAACCTGTTTCTTCCATAATTTAGTGTTGGCAAGGAAAAAATTATAACTAAATTACTTCCACCTTAACATAGGATGGCATGGTGATTAATTCACAATATTTGATTAAGTAAGAAATGTTCAAATATTTTTCTACCACTCTTTGCTCTCAATGAATAGCATGTCCTCTATTCAACTAATAATTTATGTCATCAAGGATAGAATTTCTCCATAAGCTATAAAACTGCTTTTAAGACCTTTTAATGATGATGATGTTAAAGTTACTCTATTCTCTAGTATCCCAGATAAGGTTCTAGATTCTAATGGCTTAAATAGGTTCTTTTACTTAAAAACATGACAACATACCACAACATAGTCACATAAATTATGCTTGAGTCATTTCAAAAGGTAAAAATGTTAAAGGAATTCAATAAACCTTTATCATTATTATCCCTATAGTACCTTCTCCCACTTTTCTAAAGGATTTAGACCTATATCATATTGTGATATAGTGTACAAAACCATTTCAAAACTAGTAGTAGATACACTCAAAGACACTTTATCTTATCTCATTTATACTTATCAAAGAAGCCTGTAAAAGAGGGAGGCACATTGGGGATAACATCTTGTTAGCATAAAGAGCTGTTTAAGAACTACAATAGAAAGTATTTAAGTGAGAAATTGTGATGTCAAGGCATATTTTCACAAAGCTTTTAATTATATTAATTGGATCTTTGTTTTAAACATTTTAAATGCTTTTAGATTTCCATATATATTTATAGCTTAGATTGAACAATGCATAACTGTTGCTTCTAATTACATTTTAATGAATAAAGAACCTATTAAAGTAATAAATGGTACTAGAGGTCTGAGATAAGGAGATCCTCTATCTCCCTATCTTTTTACCTTAAGTATAGAATTGTTTACCAGACTAGTTAACATGGTTATCTCTCAAGAACATAAGTTTAATTTTCACTCTTAGTGTAGATCTTTGAAAATATACACTTTAAGCTTTACTGTTAACCTCATTTTATTCTCTAAAGTAGATGTTAACTTCATCAATGCCCTCGTTTCAACTTTGGAAACAATTAGATTAATGTTAGAACTATCCATGACTAAAAGTAAAAGTCATCTATACATTGCATTTGGTGCTCAACATGAAGCTTCATGGCTTTCTAGGTTAATGCCTAAGATCAATGATGCTTCCTTTGACATATCTAGGCATTCCAATTTCCTCCAAAAGGCCTATACAAGTAGAGTTCTTTTTCTTCACTTTTATTAGAGGCTAGTAACAAAACAACTTGTGGTTGACAGATTGAGAGGAAATTTTTTACAAGAATCCAAACTAGGTACAATTTGAACTTCTATTTATGATTTGTGTTTCTCAAGTTATTCAATTAAAGAGATCCAATTGAGAAATTGTATATTTATTATATTACTGTACCTATCATTCGCTTATAGTTGATTTCCTAATAAAAATTGTTTCACTTTTTCTAGTACTTATTTGTCATTACAAATAATTGTTATATCTATTATGACAGTTTAATTTTTCTATGGATTAATAAAGCAATGGAGGAAGCTATCATAGAGAAATAATTCAAGAGTGTGACTAGGAGTAATTCCAAAAGGAAGCAACAAGGTAAGATAATCCCCTCCCTAATGTATATCTTTATTGTAACATTAAAAGGCTTAACAACCCTAATAAATAACAGTCTTTTTTAGATTATACTCTAGAGAATATACCAATGCTCATTGGTATTTTTGGAAACTAAGCTTAAGGAGAACCATTTCAGCAACTTAAGTTTTGTGAAAAATCATTTTGGAAGTTTATCTCATAATAATAACTTATCAAATGATTTATTTATCTCTAAAAGTTGAAGCAATAAAATATTTGGTTTCAAACCACATTTACATATGAATTCAATCTTATTTTCTAAAGAATTCCCTTATGGAATAAACTAAAGGAAATTAGGAACACTATGAATGAATCTTGGGTTATTTTAGTAGATTTCAACAACTTTTTATTCCCATCAAAAGTCGAAGGAAATGCTTGTCTTAGAAACTACTTGGAGGATTTCAAAGAATGCACTAACTCTATTCAAGTCACTGATCTCAAAATAGAGGGCCATTTCTTCACCTAAAATAGCAAAAAGGGAAATGTCTATTAAGAAAGAAAATTAATAAGGTCCTAGTGATTGCAGAATGGACCTCTTCATTCCCAAGGAGTAAAGTTTCCTTTGATAACATTTTAATGTATGATTAGTATTTGATTGTCATCCAAAACTTACTTGCTCATAAGAGGAGTATCAATCTCTTCAAATTCAACACTATTCTAGCTAGGTTGAGAGATTTAAGGAAGCTATCTTAAGGGGCCTTAAAATTAATGTCCAGGGGCATAAGTTGTTCATTAGTCAAAGAACCTACAGCAGATCAAGTAAGATCTTAAACTTTTCATTAAGGAAACATTTAGCAACATTTGTCAAGCAGTGACTGAAGTTAGGGACACTCTTAACAATATCTAGCACTCAGTTTATATTTCTCCTAACGATTTGTTCCTTCAAGATTAGGAAAAAAAACAGAAGTTTTAAGATACAGCAAAGTGTGACATATCAAGCTTTTAGTGTTGAATCAAAGATCAAGGACTTAGTGGCTTAAAGATAGTGATAAAAATACTTCTTTGTTCTACAATTCGATGCTATAATGGAAAATTTGTATCAAAATTACTCCATATTAAGAGAGGACAACGTGGTGATTAATTCATAATCTAATATTAAATAAGAAATTTTTAACTATTATTTTCCCACTCTCGACTCTCCTATGAATAACTTATCCTTCGTTCAACTAATACATTCTATCATCAGGGATAAAATCTCACCATAAGCTATAGACTTACTTTTAAGACTTTTTAATAGAGATGACGTTGAAATTACTCTATTCTCTCTTAACCTAAACAAGGCTCTAGACCCTAATGGCCTAATTGGTTTCTTTTATTAAAAAAATACAACAATATATGAAGAAATAGTAACATAATTTATGCTCGAGTTTTTTTCAAAAGGGAAGAATGTTAAAAGAACTCAACATAACTTCCATTATCCTTATCCCCAAGGTACCTTCTGCCACTTCTCTAAAATATTTTAGACTCATATCATATTGTAATAAAGGATGCAAAATTATTTCAAAACTTTTAGCAAATATGCTCAAAGACATTCTAGCCTATCTCACTTATTTCTCTCAAGGAGCCTTTATAAAAAGAACATTTATTATAAATAATATCTTGCTAGCACAAGAATTCTTCAAAAACAATATTATAAAGTACTCATATGACAATTATGCCATCAAGGTGGATTTTCATTAGGCTTTTTATTATATTAATTGAAGCTTTGCTTTAAACACTCTAAAAGTTTTTACTTCCTAGATATATTTATAGCTTAGATTGAATAATGCATAACTACTACTTCTTATTACATCTCAATGAATGGAGAACTTATAAGGTAATCAAAGGTGTTAGAGGTTTGAGATAAGGAGATCCTCTATCTTGCACCTCTATCTTCTTTTCTTTTCACCTTAAGTATGGAAGTGTTTACTAGATGGTTAACATAGTTATCTCTTGGAAGTGT
Source organism: Erythroxylum baracoense (assembly GCA_025629805.1). Classification (NCBI taxonomy): domain Eukaryota; kingdom Viridiplantae; phylum Streptophyta; class Magnoliopsida; order Malpighiales; family Erythroxylaceae; genus Erythroxylum; species Erythroxylum baracoense. The sequence continues at coordinate 20,677,478 of JAOTAY010000189.1, forward strand.
TTACTAGACTGGTTAACATAGTTATCTCTTAAGAGTATAAGTTAAAATTTCACTCTAAATGTACATGTTTAAGAATATGCACTTTAAGCTTTGTTGTTGTTCTCATTTATTCGAAGATGCTAATTCCATTATTGCACTCATGTCAACTTTGAAAACAATTAGATTAATATTAGCACTATTTATGAACAAAAGTAAAAGTCATCTATACATTGCATCTGGTGCTTAATATAAAACTTCATAGCTTTCTAGCTTGATAGGCTTGAGATCAAATGAAGCCTCCTTTAACATATCTAGGCATTCCAATTTCCACTAAAAGACCCACACAAGTGGAGTTCACTTTATTGATTGAGAAGATATAGAATAGATTATCAAGATGATGCAACAAGAACCTTATAATGGCTGGTAGGCTTCAATTAATTAATTCAATAATCAATAGCCTCCATGCTTGAAGAAGGGAGTCTGGGTATATATCAATCAGATTTACTAATAAAATTCTACTAAGAGGATAGTGTTTACTAATCAGGATTTATGGGTGAAATAGATCCATGCTCAATATTTTAAGGGGGATAATTTTTCGATGAGGGAGACCAATTATATTTCTTCATAGACCATGATTAATATTCTCAATCAAAGGGAAGCTATCTTGACCTTATTTTCAATATCATATTGGCAATGAACTGCCTATTTCCTTTTGGCATGATAATTGGATCCCTATGATCCTTTGATTGGACCCAATGATCTATAAACACTCAAAGGGATTATAAAAGAGTTGACAACTGTTAACGATGCCCTTGGCCTAGCTTTTGATCATCTACGACTCTTGCCTAATTCCCATTTTACAAATCAAGTTCTGAGAAAGTCCATAAATCTGAACAGGAAGGATACCATCACTTGGAGCAGACATTGCTCAGGGGATTCACAAATAGATATTACAAGGATCTTTTAAGGGACCAAGGACCAAGGACTAGAAGTGGAATGAAATAATCCAGTTTGACTTAAAAAAAACTTGGCTAAGAGCTTCCTTCATTTTCTGATTGACACTAAAAGGTAACTTAAGCTCCTTGAATAGAGTAACAAAGTTCCTAAACGCATATGATGATTGTCTCTTTTGCCATCAAAAAGAGAATCAATAGAGCATCTCTTCTTTGAATGATCTTTCTCTTCAGTCATTCAGGACAAGATACAATACTTATGCAATATTGTTTCTCCATATTCAAAATAGCAAGAACTGCATAGACAAATATCAAGTAAAGTAAATTGCAATATGTATAATATTTCTCTTACCAACAACATATGTGCTCTATGTATAGAGAGGAACAGGAAAATGTTCTAATAGAAACATCTACAGATGGATGCACTTCAAAGAGAGTTAATTAACTCAATTAGGGATCAACTTGTTATTGATCGAACTAGCCTCCAAGTAAGCAAACATATAGCATGGAAATGGAATTTATAAGTCTAGAAGCATATCTACACAATGAGATAATGTCGAACTCCAATGAAGTCTCACGTTATAGCTGGATGATTCATATTATCCGAAACAAGCTTACATAACTCAAGTTACAAGACTTTATTGACATAGCTCTTCATTCTCAAATTTCAATAGCAAAACTTAATAGCAGCCTCTTAGAGAACTTTTTAGTTTCTATAAAAACTTGACTTAGGATGTACTTAACTCTCTTATTTCTCTTCAATATATTCTTTAAACTTCTAAAAAAATATTTCTCAAAATTTAATTAGTTAAGCGATTATATATATTTGTACTAAATATCTTCAAAATTATGTGAATAAATAAAAATTGATTGCATGTTTATCTAAGTTAATAAGATACTTTAATATAAAACGAGATAGACAAATAATATCAATTAATCCTTAGAACAATTTAATTCCATGAACACCATTGGAGGATCAGGTTTTGAAACTATAACCCCTAGCAAATCCACTTTCTGGGTAAATTCTATTGAAAACCGATTTGTATTATGGAAGAAATGTGGAGAAAAGTTCACTTGTTTTAGTACTTTGTCCAATCAACTATCGAAGGTTATAAGAATGGCGTGTTGTCGTATCCATAGCTATAGCATTATATAGAAAGTATTTTTATTTGTTCCTAAGCTCCAAACTGCCAAAACAAGCATGCTCAGAACCCAATGTGCATATTTTTGTAATCCTACAAGTATTCATCTATTTCTTGGTATCAGCACGTTGAAGCCCGGCTATTAGCTTATATCAAGTATACATACAGCTGAAGATCAAAAATGGTGTCTATTACCTTGTCTACTGCAACATGAAATGATGATCCTGGATAAGTAAGTACCTCAAGATCTCGCTCAGAATTCTCTCATTCAGAAAGTCAGATCTAGGGTACTTGCAACCCTTGCACGCTTTCTATTCGCGTCTTCTTCGTTGAACCTTTTAAGCTTTGATGATGAACTTGACGACAAAGACAGAGACAATCTAATATCAACATCATCACGTCTCTCAAGTTCCACATCTTTGGCTCCCACTTTTATCCCCAAGTTTAAGTCTAGGTCGCATTCCGGATCCGAGTTCCTCCTTTTCAGAGCTTGCTTTTCTTGCGCTGTCCTCCAATTTTTGTAGCTGGAGCTAGCGTCATCCAGACAATCTGGGACTTGTTCTATTCCTCTCGCTTGCAACCTGGTTTTGAAGTTACCATCCACTGAGCTTGGTCTACAAAACCATTTGAGCTCTTCAAGATATTGATGAGTTCTATATGTAGTTTGTCCACTGAAAGGATCTTTAATGATTGAATTATAATCGGTATGGTTCTTGCAACCCTCAAATCTCTCAGAGACACAGCCGTAAATCCCACATTTGGTAGTTCCTCCCATGTAGGAGCTATAAATCTGGTTCTCGTGACCTCTCCAAGAAGCATCTCCGTATCTTCCACAACGCAAAAAAGCAGTTGTTATGGCGCCAATTAGAGCTCTACTTAGTGCTTCAAAGGGGAAAGCAAACACGAATGCACACCTGTAACAAGAAGATGGTCTTTGACTGAAACTGCGTATCATGGGAAGTTCGTTAAGGTTATAGATGCAGTGATCTCGGCCTTCAAAGAGAAGTCCTTGCCCTGCCAACAATCAATCTTCTTACTTTATGAGAGAGGATTACAAACCCTAATGATTTGGATTACTAGGGTCCTGAACATAACCTTGATTAGGATCATCAGTCTTCTTGCTTCTATACATCTGACCAGATAGATAGATATACAATAAGAAAAATTTATAATTTCCATAGGCATTATTGATCTCAAAAACAAGTAGACTGAAATTCCCTTTTATCAAGATACCTGAAGATGGCTTTTCACATGAGCGATGCTAAGTCCTTTGATGTTCATCAATTGGAGAACAAACTTGGGGGTTGCTCCTGCAATGAACTTGCAACAACGTTAGCGAATTCCCCAGCAAAACTCCATTATCAGGCTACTTGTGTTAACACACAACACATGAACAAATTCTGAAAAATGAATATCTATATATCAAGACCACTCGAGTGTAGTTGAGTGCTAACGGTCTTGTCCTCCTAGTCTTTCAACTGCGTGAACGAAGCATAGATGGAGTTCAGGAGTCCAGCGAAGCCTAGGCAACGTTGAGCGATTGTATTGGCGTACAGATGCAGAGGACGTTGCCCTCTTTTCAGTCTCTTCAATTGAGCTGTTGCCGGTGCTTTCTCCATATTTTGGCTTGGAATTACTTGTTTCCCGATCCTCATCTTCGCCGACTTTCTTGTTGGAATAGCTTGACTTGGAACCTTCAGAACTGTCAGCTCCCTTCATCTTCAACTTAGGTGTATTCCTATTCCGCTCTATATGTGAATGATGACGAAACTATAGTCGGGATAGGTGTATTCTTTTGATGTCTCCGATTCATCATTCTTACCTAAGACAAAAGAGAAAACTAACGAGAACTTGTGTCCCTCCTAGAAAGCAGCAATATATGCACATCCCTTGGAATTGAAAACCCTAGCCCTTAACATGCGTTGAGAAATGCTCTACCATGTCTCACTTTCTTCTGCAGACTTTTTACATATTTTGCATGAATGATGTGATCCATGATGTATGATGGATATTTACTGGAGTTGTTATTAAATTAAAAGCATTTGCACATTCAGATGGAAAGTCTTTTGCAGCAGTTATTTTTGTTGGTTATATGTATTACGCAATGTGATAAGCAAAAAAGATATCAAAACAAAATTCTGATTATTGTAATTCCACTTTGTTCAGACAAAGCGTGATAGGAGTAAAATAACCAAATAAACAAGAGAAAGAAAAGAGGCGTATAGGTATAGCTTATCAAGGGAGGGTTTGCTGGCCTGTCACTCATTCATTCTCACACATAGACGAAAATCACGCATTTTAACAGGTGGTCCTTGTCTTCTCATTTCAATAACTCTGTACATAATGGCCTTTGCTTACCCCACCAAAGCTAGGCCATGGCATAGCCATGTATACCTGCTGATCATGGATACCCGAGAGTATCGGTGGAATTTTGATCTTTTTGTGCCATCTCTCCTCAGTCACCATTGACCGTTCAAGAAAAGTTAAACATTAATTGGCTCTTCTCCTGTCCTACGACTTAGTTTTCTCAGAGATACCACAGTTGAACGTGCAATGCAATCTTTATTGTTTCCATTGAACGAGATTAATAGTAAAATGTAGCTCCCTTCTTACTGTTACAAGCATCAATTAGAAAGATTCAAAAGGAACATCGTCTTACCAACTCTTTTAAGACTCAACAAATGGAATAGGCATATGAACTTTGATATCCATGATCGTGTATTCTAACTGCATTTATACAAGTTTTTTTGCTTTTACGTATAACCACTTACTAAACGTTAACTTTGTTTTCTTTAGGTAAGTAAGTAACCTTACACCGCGAGTTACAAAGCCCCGCCACAGAAATGTTGCATTTGAAAAGTTCATGGCTAGTGGCTACTTACTTGCGTCAATTAATTGACCTTCTGCGTTACTCCAAATGCTAAGAATGTCTTTCCAGACCACGACAATTTTCATTTATGGTTAATGACTTCGACTTATTTCAAAATTATTAGAAAAACATCTTGTAATAGTTAAACTATTATAAACAATTTTTTCTTAAATTGATGTTAAATTTTTTATAACTAATACTGATTGTTGTGCACTCAGTAGTCCAATTACATGACAATTTGTATTAAAATAACTTTAAAAATACTTACTGAAATTAGTTATGTTGTCAATTTTGTAATAATTTTAGGATAAATTTCTTTAATGCATTGAAATTATTGTGCGAAATTAATGGACTTATTTCTAAATTATTCTCAGGTGATTTTCAACACATAGAAGATAAAATTGGACCAAAAAGATGGAATTAAAAGGAAGACAAGTCGAATTCTCAGCTATCAGAAAAATAGATGACTAAGCGTGGGCACGTACAACGGAAAGGATTTTCTACATATCTGATTTTAAATCAAATTCGATACATTCAAGAATTTTTTTTATAATTTTGAAATTCAAATGTTGCCTTATGGATGGGGATTTACTACCTAAAGATCTGGAGGATGGTATTTGCTCAAGATTACAAGAGGGTGGAAGAGAGAGAGGATCAAAAAGGCTTAAAAACATTCACTATTCACGGATTTTTACTATTCACGTAGAGGCAGATGTTGTTTTTTTCATCTTTTCTACAGAAGTTCTCTTTCTAGTTTTTTTTGTTTTTAGGCTAGAATTTTAACACTTTTTTATAAAGGACCAGAGATGGAGACCTTATCTCTTGTTTTTATTCCATTTGCTCTTACTTTTTTTATGAATAGCTAAACTTTTCTATTTGGTTGAAGGGAACCTCGTTATCATCTAGTATAGTGAGATTCTAAATAAAAATTTCTTTCATTGATGAATATTAAATGTCTTCCGATTTATTTTTCATTATTGAATTGATTAATTTCTAGGGTGCGCAACTATGAATTAATTGTTTAATTTATAGCTAGATTGGTAGGATATGAACGTTCAATCTTACTAATCAGAAGTAGCAATTGGGATTGCCATCTTTACGTTAGAGTTGAAAATTCTAAGAAGACGCTTAACTAGATTAAGTGCATATCGTACATGTGTTGTCTTGTTCATTGGTTTCTTAGCTCTTAATGTTATTAATCAATTAAACTTAAGATCGTATCTAAGTTGTTAATTAGTAAGAATGTTTAGAATATATGTTTCTACTCATTTAATCTTAAGAGAAAACAACCCTCAATGATTGTTTGTTAATGGATTGATTTTTATATCAAGGACCCATATCAGTTCGATAACGTCGATAACCTGAAACCAAAGTTTGTTCACTGAATTTCCAAATTTGAATATTTTTGTTATTTGTAAATTCAGCTATTTTAATTTCATTTAAATTACGTTAATTTAATTTTAGCCATTTTAATTTCTTTTAAATTACGTTAAACCAAAACCCCCAATTTCGTTTCAACTCGTTTAATATTTTCCATTAAAGTTCCTCATAGGAACGATCTCAACTCTTCACTAACTACATTTGTATTGCTAGAGTTGGTATTAATTTAGTTGCAGGTGACAGCAGTACCAAATTTTGGCACCGTTGCTGGGGAACTTCTTATCAGTTTATGTATGTTACACAAGTAGACAAGACAACTCAGCTGCAATTTGACTCAAAGATCGAGAAGACAGCCAAGAGATTACGAAAACAGATGAAACAAAAAAAAACAAGCACAGAAATTAGAAAGAATGGCTGCAAATTGTACTTTTCGTGAACTAGTCGCGCCCACAGATGCTCAACAGTCCCACTGCATCAACTTTCCAAATTTAGGTGACAACAATACTTTTACATTAAAATCTGGACTGATTCATTTATTGCCTATTTTCAGGGCTTTATAGGGAGAGGATCCTTACAAACATTTGAAGGACTTCGACATGGTTTGCATGGGAATAAAGCCAACAAATGTGATAGAAGAGCAAATCAAATTAAGAGCATCCCATTTTCTATCAAGGATGATGCTCAAGATTGGTTGTACTATTTAGCCAATGACAATGTGCAAACATGGGCTGAAATGAAGAAACTTTTCTTTGAGAAGTATTTTCCAGCATTGAGAGCTGCCAATATTCGGAAAGAAATTTGAGGCATTCAACAACACATAGGGAAGACTCTTTACTAATATTGGGAAAGATTTAAGAAACTTTGTGCTAGTTGTCTCCATCACCAAATAACTAACCAGTTATTGATTCAATATTTTTATGAAGGTCTTTTGCTCACAGATAGAAGTATGATCGATGTTAAAAGCGGCGAAGCTCTAGTTGATAAAACACCAACAGTCGCAAGGGACTTAATAGCAAATCTGGCATCTAATACACAACAATTCGGGATCTATTCTGGCTATAGCTCCAAACACATTAATGAAGTGAATGTGACGAAATTGGAGAAAAATTGGACGACCTTACATCCTTGGTGTGACAACTTATAGTTACAAAGAAAGAAGAAGCAAAGTTATGTGGAATTTGTTCAATGTTAGGACAACCCACTAACGCATGTCCTATTTTGCAGGAAGAAAACACAGAATAGGTGAATGTTGTAGGAGGTTTTGTTGGACCAAGTTAGAGAAATTATGACCCATTTTTCAATACCTACAATCCGAGTTGGCGCGATCACCCGAATTTACGTTATGAAAACCCACAAAGATAGCAAAATGCAACAAATTTCCATCAATTTAGACAACCATATGTGCCTAAACAACCCCAACAAATGACATCTAATCTTGAAGGTAAGTCTTCCTTGGAAGATATAGTTCAATCTTTGGCAACTAACACTTTGACATTTCAGCAGGATACTCAAGCCAGTATTCAGGATACTCAAGCTAGTATCTGAAAATATTGAAAATCAAATTAGTCAAATGGCAACTGACATTAATAGATTGGAGACACAAAGTTCTAGAAATTTTCCAGGTTAACCGAAAATCAACCCCAAACATAGTGCTAAGGCTATCATGCTGCAGAGTGGAAAGGAATTGAAGGAACCACCACCGAAAATCTCCAAGAGAGAAATTGAGGAAGAAACAATAAAGGAGGCAATCGAATAGCTAGAAAAAATGCAGACAAGTCAGAAAAATCTGATTGCTCAGCCACCTTTTCCTAGCCGATTCATCAAGGCAAAGAAGGAGGAGCAAGAGAAGGAAATATAGGAAATTTTTAGGAAAGTCTAGGTAAATATTCCTTTACTTAATGTAATAAAACAGATCCCACGTTATACTAAATTCCTTAAGGAACTTTGCACTTCAAAACGGAAATTAAATTTGATGAGAAAGTGCAATTGAGGGAGAATGTTTCAGCTATTTTTCAAAAGAAAAAGCTTCCACCTAAGTTTCAAGTCCCAGGTATGTTCACTATCCCATGTAAAATTGGTGATTTGAGAATTAAAAAAGCTATGTTAGATTTGGGGGCTTCCATAAATGTGACGCCTTATGATTTTTATAAGTCTTTAAATATGGGACTCCTCAAGGAAACTAATGTAGTGATTCAATTAGCAGATCGTTCAAATACTTATCCAAAGGGTGTATTAGAGGATATTTTAGTCCAAGTAGGGGATATGCTTTTTTCAACTGAATTTTATATTTTACAGATGGGGAGTGACGATGTATCTTCTTCAACCCCAATTTTGTTTAGAAGGCCATTTTTAAAGACCACAAGAATGAAAATTGATGTTCATGATGGATCATTAACCATGGAATTTGATGGTGAATTAATTAAATTCAATATATATAATGCCAT
>JAOTAY010000189.1:20689609-20716327 GCA_025629805.1 Erythroxylum baracoense
TTTGAAGATTGGACCAATCGGCCTGTGGATCATTACGAATGGGCTCGGGCCCAGCACGACCGACTCGACCATACCACTAATGATTCAGAAAATGTTGAGACCGACAATATATAAAATTAGGAGCTGTTTGTTTGTATTCTTGGCTTTGATTTTTTGTTGAGATTTTTTAAAAATAAAGAAATAAATCATTAAAACATGTTTAATTAAAAAAGGTTATCATTTTTAATTTTCAAAACTAACAAAAATTGCAATTTACTAAAACACAAAAAACGTATTCTCGTATTTTGCGACCAGTTATGAACAACAGACCATCACTTCATTTAGTAAAAGAAAAGGAAAAGCTTTGAATTTCAATTGCCAAAGTATTGAAACTCCTCAGTCTCAAATCTGTCGTATGGCGTCTCTAATATCCAAGCTAATTACTCTTGTGCTCCTTACACAACTATTTTTATATCTACTTTTGTCAGATAACCGACTTTTCAAATTTTATTTATTAGTTGGAGTAGTCCAAAATTTTGAACTTTTTAATTAGCAATACAACTCAAATTATGGGTAATAATAAGTTAAATTGTGTGAAGTAAAATGATCAATTTAATGTTTTAGTCTTAAAGATTAGATTAAGGATTCTTACTTTCGTTAGTTAAAAGTTATATATTGTGATTTTGTATATATTTTTACTTCACAGGTTTGACATGGGTATTGAATTAATGGTAGAGTGAAGATTCCTAGTATTTTTTGACTCATTTTATTTTTATGATTGAATTATTTTATTCCACGTAATTGTTCCGATTATTTTCAACAGTAAATTTAAGATACTTAATTGTATATCTTATATTCTCATGCTGAGTCTGGTTATAATTATTTCTTTTAGACAATTTTAGTTTTCTTAGTATAAGTTTGACATGATTTCTTTTGGTTTTTTTAAATAAGGACTGGGGATATTACTTACTGACATTTAGTCCTCATTATATATTTTTTTCTTAGGTAGATTGTGATATATAATTTTAATATTCTCAAACAAGGAAACCATTTCATCCTAAATCTACATCTCCTACTTATGAGTGCTAAACCAAGACATCAAGGTTCTAGCCTTGGCTAATTTAGCCATATCTAATACCATCTAGTCACATACCTTCCCAGAATTGATTATTTTATTTCAAAATTTTTGTGTTTTAATAGTGATAATTGATAATATATGATCTAAAGTTGGAATATCTATAATTTTATTGCCTTTCGTAGTTAAGGAATTTACTATATTTTATCAAAGATTAGAAAAACAAAAAGGAGCAAAAACTGATTGATTGGAATTTGTAACTATATCATTTTCTTTAGTTATCATTATACAAATATTTGGTAACCTTTAAGAATTACCTCGACTCTTGGTTTTGATATAAGAACAATAGCCATTGCTATAATGAATTGACTGAGAAACTTATCATAAATATAAATAGAAAATTAAACCTCCTACTTCATTTAATTATTGTGATCATATACTTTTGCTCCCAAAAATATGATGTATACTAACCATTATTGTATAGGCTAAGATGATAGCTCATGCATTTATGATGACACGCATTTATTTATCATTTTCTAACATTATTATTTGCAGTTGTAAGTTTGATTTTTTGGGGCATGTTCGAATGGTTTTGGTAGTTAAATGAGTTTAGAGAAATGTTAAACAATGATTGCTTACATCTTATTTGTCTAGTTTACTTTTATGGCATGTCATGGTTGATCCAATGTTTTAGTATATGAAACTTAGTTATAAGAAAAGGGTTAAGAAAAACATAAATAATGTTTCTTTCTACAAGAGAGGCTAGTCAAATAGATTGTCTAGAGACTAAAGGCTTAAGGGAAATCTTTAGTAGCACTAAAATCCTACTTCTTGGAGTTTATTTCAATTGAGCAATTTATTCTTTCTTTTCATGCATTAGTGGTAACAAAAACAAATGAGAGATACTGAAAATATGATTTAAATATTGATATTTGCTTAGTGAGTATGCATTTATATTTCAACCAAGCAATTTTTCACCTTTTCATATATGCTCATTTTATACTATTTATTCTGATATTGTTTTTATTCCAAGGTTGTTAATGTAAGCTTAATAAAGTTATTAGAATGAGGAATGAAGAACTATATGGCTTTCTCAACTCTTATCAACTAACCACGATTGAGATGTTTGTCATGACATATAGCATGTCATACAACTTACATGTGATTACTACTTGTGGAAAAAAATTATGGTCTAAATTAATTTCCTGAGAAATTGATTCCAAATTTCATCCTCTTAGACATGAAAGAGCATTCTTTTCTAATCCATAGGAATGGCTCTAATGTGAAGAGTTACAAGTATTGTGAGGATGTTGTTGAAGGTTTTTAAGTCATTTTCATAAAGAAGAAGTTGACCATGTTTGTAATATTAAGACCAAAAAAGAAACAAGAGTAACTAATGTGGAAAAAGATATATACAAACTTTTTTTCAGTGGACCTAAAGACAAGCATAAAGCTTGTAGAGAACAAACCATATAATGATTAGAGGTGCTTCCTTGATGATCAAAAGTTGAAGAACTTAGTTGGTTGGAGAGAAAAGTTTAGGAGGAGGGATTAAGGATGATCATGGAATGGTATACTCCAAATCCCGAATGTTCTAATATGCTTTCTTAGTTGCACTGTTTCTACATCTAAGAATGTTAATGACGCCTGGTGGTAAGCATTTTGATAGGTCTAAAAAAGCAAATAACCATCTCTTGTTTCATATAATTCTAACTATATGTGTTAATGTTGTTAGTGTGACTTTGAAATTTGAAGATTCAAAAAATTTATGAAATAAGTTAATATAATTATTATATTTTGTATTGATTTTTATCAAATAAATTTAAAATAATAATTTTTTAATTATATTAAATATTTTTAATTTTTATTTCCAACAATTAAGAGCATTAATTAATTTAAGAATATAAGTTGATATATTAAAAATAAAATAAAATAAATATTAATATTAATATCTAATTACATAATACAAATAAAATAAAAATTATGATGATGAAACTAAACATATTTCTATTTTCATTTTTTATTTTACATCTCAATCAAACAAGTTTTATTTTCTAATAAACAAAATTAAAAATAACAAACAAAAAATATATAATTGAAACATGAAAGTGAAGCCAAATGGCCTTTTAGCATTATCTTCCATATTCTTGCATTATTGATTTCATTTCAAATAGTACTTTAGAAAAAATAATTACAAGTTTATCATTTTTCTTCTCATTACCATGGAAGGTGTTGTATGGAGCATTTAAATTTTTATCGAGTAGTAGTATTGCTTCCTTTTAAATTAACTTTAAAAGTATTAAATTATTTTGGTGCCATCCTTTTTTTTACTAATTGTGTGCATTTGTGTGTGTGTGTGTGTGTGTGTGTGTGTGTGTGTAGGGATTTTAACTCAGGTCAAATGTTAATTAACTGGACAAAAAAAATTTCTAACTATACTATTCAACCCTTTTCAACATTCCTAATTTTCTAATTATAGTCTATTATGATAAAAGAAAGTATCACTAGGCAAATCACATACACACGCACATGCATATGCACACGTGTACACACTGATATGTGTTTAAATGTTGATCTATTTTATCTTCTACACTTTGTAATTAATACCTTAGAAATGCTTAGGATGCTCACTTTGATTTTTATTTTATTTTAGGTATATTTTGGAAGTGAAGGAATTAAACTAACCTAAAAGCATGCTCATTGGAGCCATCTTTTCAATTTCTATACTATTTATATTTATGGAGTAAGAATGAGAAATATTAGAGTAAGTAAAGAAAAGAAAATTAAGAATGAGAAGCAATGAAGCGGCTCATGTTTGAATGGATTTTGCATGACCATCACATGTCCATTTAACCATAACATGATATTCTATTCTAAGAGAAGTGTGGAGAATGATGGCTAAATGATGGATGGTGGATAGCTACATATGGAAGGCTGAAGCATGACAACATAACACCTGTCCATTTATCTTATGAAAAGCCTAGCTGTCATATGGTGTTGTATGTAGTTTTTGAATGAAGAAAGGAGCTAAAGCAAGTGAGTGAGTGGTGTGTGATGTGCAGTTAAAAGAAGAGAAAAATGTGAGCTAAAAACATGTGAGGCTAAATTAAAAAGATTTGTACAGCAACTAGAATGTGGGACAAAAGACTTTAGCCACCTGTCCTATTATCACTTTTAACCTAGTTTTTAGAAGAAGAAAGGAGGTTTAGCTAAAATGAAAACGAGGAAGTGTCAGTTGTGGGCTGAAAAGGGAAAACCGAAGCTCCCATCTTTGTGGAGAGTGAAGAAAACGTAAATGGAGCTGCTTCATTTGAGTTTTAACGTAGCTAGGTGGGGCTGAAGTAGAAAAGAGAGAAAATGCGTTAAATAAAAGGGAGCAACTGAGAGCTATGGGAGAAAACAGAGAGTTGCGGCAGAAACAAAATAGAAGAGAAGAGAGAGCTTATGTTAGAGAAGAGTGATACGTGAACAGTGAAGTGGTCCATTGCATTAATTCGTCACATCAGCTAAAGTAGAGGGGGAGAACACAGAGAAGAGAGTTGCGTGAGAAGAGAAGAAAGTTGTTTGAATAGTATAGATGGATCCCATCTGTGAATAGTGGGAGAGAGTGGTTTGAAATAGAACAAAAGAGAGAGCAATAGCGTGGAATCGAGGGAGAGTCATCTTCGGCTATCCTATTTTCCTCCATTCTCTCTTCGACCTTTTACATAAATGGAGGCTACAAAGGCTGATTAGAGCTTGAAGATGGAGATGGAAGGCTAAATCACTTGATATCGATTCAGAGGTGGAATCGAAGCCAAGTAACACATTAAGGGTATAGTGTTGTGTATCGTTGTCTACTCTCTCTTTAGATTGTTACGTTATTTTGTATGGATTGATTGGGTATTTGGATAATGATGGTTTTAATGCTCTATTGAATCATTTTTATGACTACCCATAGCTAGATCTTGAATGTGATACGTATTAGTCATATGGAAGATCGTTTGTAGCAACTAACGGTACTGAATCGTTATAAATAACGTAACTTAAGTTAAATAGTCCATGCTTGCGTGATTATTACTTAAATTGATCTGTTTTTCTTAATTGTAATGTTGCTGTCTAGAAAAACTTAAGAGAGCTTGTTCTAGGTTTCCCGATAGTTAGGGTTAATTAACGAGCGCTTCGTAATTAACTAAAATTTAAAGAAAAACCAAAATTAATAGAGCTTGTTATTAATTCACGATCAATAGTCTAAAAGGAGGAGTAAAGACGATAACTCAATGACATTTGTGAAATAGTGCTTAGGCTGAGATGAAACCAATGAATTGGTGTTCAATTTATTCATTGACTTTATCGTTTTGCTACAGTTTAATTTGATTTATTTTCATATATTCCATTTTATTTTGTTTTTAATTTGTTTCAAATTGAAAATCCCCCTATTTGCTTAAACAAATAATTTAGGAAAATATTTGATATTAATCCCTGTGGGATCGACCTAGATTTATTGCTATTTATAGTTTAGTCTAATTATTTTGGTAGCGTTACGACTCGCAACCACACACACACACATAATAACAAATAACTTTTTTGTATAAGACAAATTAACATAGCACAAACTTAAAATTTGCCTTTATTTATGTAATTATTTATGAGGAGATAGTGTTGTTGTAAGATTTTCTAAAAGATTGATTAAGTTCTAACTCTCTTATGATGTAAGTTATATATTGTTAATGTTTACAATATCTCAAGTAGAGTTTATTCACCAAATTAGAGATCAATTCTATTACACTAATTTGCTTTCTTTATTCATTTAATTTATAAAAACTGACTCATAACTAACTTCATAAGTAACTAAAAAGTTTTCATGTATTTATATAAAATTAAATTTGAATTACTGGAGTTTCATTCATTATTCAATACAATATGTTATAAATTATAAATGTAAATAAGTTTTGGGATAACCAATCCTAAAACGCCAAACTTTTAGGATTTATTAATTCAGTGCTCAAATTTTTAAAATTTTCGATTAAGTAATTAAAACCTTAATAATTCAGTTCAAAACATTTGTTTTGTTAGTAATTTGTTAATTTGGCTAGCACAATCTTTGTTGTTAAAGGAGCTCTTCTACACAATTTCTTAATACCTTATGACACTCATATAATCATTTTCTTTAATTTTGTAATGCAACTCTCTCTTTAATCTTTTTATTAATTTTGCAATAAGATGTTGATTGATTTATGACTTTTTTTTACCAACCAATTCAAACATATTTCCTAATATAACTTTTCTATTATAAAGTTTCTTTTCCAATTATAAGTATTACTAGCTTGGAATTTATGATTTTTCTCTTTTAAAATATCAATACGCTACAATTTTTCTTAAACTTAGCTATTTTAATGTATTTAATTAGATTACATAAAATTAAGGCCGATTCAATTATTACTAAATTATCAAATATTTTATATACAATTTGAAACCTATTATATTATAAAGATAATTTAATAAACAACCAAATATGGAATGTTTTGATACATATATTTGTTCGACTGGATATGCATATATAATATACATTAAAAATAAATGAAGCCTATTATTTGTTTATATTTTTTGAATATAAAAATTATTACGCATTTAGATAAATTATCACAAAAACCAGTACAATAAGATTATCAAGATTTAAAATCCACCCAAAATTTAGATTATTTAAACAACTTACCTCTCATTTAGCACAGTAGACAAAGCATCTTCTAAGATTTATCTCTATCCATAAAGTTGGCATGACACTTTTCAATCTACATAGCAAAAAAATTTTATGGTATAATGTAGTGAATGAGCTTACCTTTTTCTTCCGACTCATAGTTCCAAATAAAATGTTTTAAACGAGGAAAAGATGTTTTATATAAGTTGAGATCTAACTAGTTATACGATTATATACATCAATTTTAGTTGACATTATCGGACATATCCAACAAAATACAATTAATACAAGAATAAATACGAATAAACATATGCAAAGACATGTTTATTTCTCGATTTTACCTTATATAAGCAATTAAAAGAATGAAAATCAAAGATTTATTCAAAACTTCATATAGAAACCGTTGTAATATCACATTCCCTGAATAAGTGGAAGAAACGTCTACTATACTCAAGAATTAAAAATTGTTCTTAACAATAGAAAAAACCTTAACAAAAAGAAAACTTGACCAAAAAAGTTCAAAAGGATTTAATACATAAAAGAAGATAATATTTACCAATAGTTAGACCTTAAAATTCACATAGACGACAAAATATGCAAAAACGGGCTTTCATAGTTATGGTACATGTAAAATCAAATAAAGATGATCTTAAAAGTGACTAGAAAAAAATAACACAATAAGGAAAAACATACCTAAACAAAACAAAGTTATTGGTGATTTTGGAATAACATTATTAATGAAAATTTAGGTCATGATGAAAGATGACTTATTTTAGATTAAATAGGTTTTCTTGGCCCAAATTGATGTCTTTACCAAATATTATATAAGTGTCTAGTTGTCAAATTAAAAATATGCTTCATTAGCTACATCAACAAATAACTAATGAAAATAGTATTATAATATGTATTTTTTAACTTTTAAAAGATTAGAACTATTAAAGACTTTAAAAATTAAATTAAGAAAATTCTTTTTAGATACTCTTTATCTTTCGACAAATATGTTACATCTTGTTTAGGGCTGGCAAAAAATCGGTTTCAAACTAAACCGGTTCTGAATAATTCAGACAAAGGTAAAAATTTCATGACCTTAAACTAGTTTGAAACTAAATTTTTTTTATCAGGCTGACCCAGAATCTAACCGGATTGGAAACACCTAACCCGATTCAAAATCGGTTTGTCCAATTTTAACTAATAGCAAATGACTATTAAATTACACACCATCTTCTTCCCATCTCTTTTTCTTTGTAAAACCAATTAAAAAACTATAACAAAGAAAGCTAAATTATGGTTGTCTAGTTGAAGTTCAAACAAAAAAAATGATAAGTCTACAACAAAATTCAAAAAAAAAATCAAAAATACAACCACCAAATTCAAAGTCTCCAACAAAATTACAGCAAGAAGCCACGAAGAAATAAATAATACACCAAATCCAAAACCAATAAACCACATTGTTTTATATTACAAATTCAAACCAAATAAAACATGCAAGAAATAACAAATCCTGCTTCATTAAACTCTTCATATCCCACTCTTCATGTCCCAAAGACTCCATGATCTGAGGGAAAAATCAAAAGATGACACAAGTTAGCTAACATGTATATAACAATCAAAATTTAATACAATAAATTAGAATAAAGTAATAATAAACTTTACCACTTATCAACTATTACTTGATTAGATTCATATGAAATAGCCTTATTGATATCCAAGCTTGGCCTTTCATCGGTCAATCCTTCAATGTTGTCATTACTTTGTTCTAAATAAAAAATTAAATAATTAAAAATACAAAAAAATAAGTTTTCAAAAGAGCATATGACAAACTTTACAATCAAAATAATGAGACATGGGATTTTAGAATTTTGGAGTACATACCTTTTAATCCAAATATCTAATTTTGAGTACAAATGATTGCCTCAATGTTTTCATGAGACAATGAACATCTAGACGGTTTCAAAACCTTACCTCTACAACTAGAGGCTGATTTAGATGTCACGGAAGTTACGAGAATGCTTAAAATATCACGTGTAAGCTTAGACAATTTTGGAAAACGATATTGTACCGATTTTCAAAATTTTAAGATGTCCAAATCTAGTTTCATATTTGTGGGAGGCTCTCCTAAATACAAATCCACCTCTGATTTTTCCTCCAAGTATTCTTGGTCACTTTCGTATCCATCATAATCCTTAAAAAGCAAAATAATACATGTTGATAATAATAATAAAATAAAACTTGTACAATATAATTTTAAGCATTTCAAATCAAAGAAAAAAGGGCAAAAAGAAAAAAGCGCATTTCAAATCAAAATTTAAAATTACGTAAATTTTTTTCTTCGCTAAATTTTGAAACAATCATTTTTTTGCCTTTTTAAATTCAGATCGGACAATTTTAATCAGTTTTAAATGTTCGGTGTTGACTTACTTTAAAAATTTAGATATTTTGTCTGATTAGGTTAATTCGGATCCAGATTTGATTTTAATTCAAACAAAAATCGATCAACTTAGTTTAAATTCGGTCAAAAAAATTCTAACTTATATCTATTATTTTTTAGATTAAACAAAATCGAGTTATCAATTCAGACAAAATTTTGACAGCCCTAATCTTGCTTGTGCAAGCTGTTACAGCTAAAATTCCAGGCGACGGGACCCTGACCCCGTATTCTCGAGCCCCATATAGCTACTGGGCCACACCAAAATACAAATTGGATGCGTCTACTATCTGTGTACCCACCATCGAAGTGAAGGCTATTTCAACGACGACGTTTCGTGTTTTCCAGACAAAAAGATGAGACGCCCTAACATTTGTTAGCTGCTCCCCTCTGTTGCTCTGCTCCGTCCCTCTTTCGCTGGTGTTCTCTTATCAGCGGTGTGTGCTCTTTTTTTTTTTTTTCAATTTTATGCTTATTTAGGACAACTCTAAAACCCTAACCCTAAATTTTTGTTTCCTGGATATCATTAGATTCAAAAACCTCCGACCATGGCTCCAAACCTCGCATGTCGCATGTACGAAGCGAAATATCCGGAAGTAGACATGGCAGTGATGATCCAAGTGAAGAACATCGCTGACATGGGTGCGTACGTGTCACTACTAGAGTACAACAACATAGAAGGTATGATTTTGTTCTCGGAGCTCTCTCGCCGTCGGATTCGCAGCGTCAGCAGTCTGATAAAGGTGGGTCGGATTGAACCCGTTATGGTGCTTCGTGTTGATAAGGAGAAAGGCTACATTGATTTGAGCAAGAGGAGAGTTAGCGAGGAGGATATTCAAGCTTGTGAGGAAAGGTACAATAAGAGCAAGCTTGTCCATTCTATTATGCGACATGTCGCTGAGACTTTGGGCATCGATTTGGAGGTAATCTCGATTTCCATACTTTGTTAGCTTAATTCACATGCTCTAGGTTTTGAAGGAATAATTTTTACCGGAATTTACCCTTGGTGGAGCTGCGTTTGTAAACTATGCACAATCATTTGGACGTATTCACTTGCAATTTTGAGCTCAAATTTAGGGTTTCGGAGAAGAGTTTGCAATTTATTGTTCTTGGTCTGCTTGGTTTGAATTTTCATGCTGGACCAATTGAATCTACTCTGCCTGCTTTGAACTTGTATCTTTACTTAAAACTGTGATCTATATCCTTGTACCATGATGTTAATGGTGATTGTACCATGGTCTCATAAGTCATATTAGATCAACTAGTTGAAGGGCTAAAATGCTGATCAAGATTATCGTGTCATGCTGTTTATATTATGAGCCTTGCTTTTCTATCACATCTCGCATTCTTTGGTACAGAAGTTGAACTTTAAGAAGTTTTCAGTATCCTTCGATGTGTGTTAAAGGTTCTTAGATGTAGTCCAAAAGGTACTTAGATGTAATCTGATTACTTATTCAACTTTATTCTGGATAACAGGATCTGTACATCCATATTGGCTGGCCTTTGTACCGTAAATATGGCCATGCCTTTGAGGTGAGGACTTTAGTGGTTCATGGTATTTTTGCATTATGATGAGTGTTATCCAGGCCTAATTCAACTCATTTCCAGGCATTCAAAGTCATTGTTAATGACCCTGATTCAGTTTTGAGTTCACTTACTCGTGAAGTTAAAGAAATTGGTCCAGATGGACAGGAGGTATGATTTTTTTACTGGATGTCCCTGAGGGGACAGCTGTGGTTTCCTTGATTAACTGTTATTTCGATTCTTGTTCTATTGTTTATTACGGTTTTATGTTAATGTGCAGGTAACAAAAGTGGTTCCTGCTGTAACGGAGGAAATCAAAGAGGCATTAGTAAAAAATATTAAGAGAAGAATGACCCCACAACCAGTTAAGTTGCGAGCTGATATAGAAATGATGTGTTTCGAATATGACGGTGTTCTTCACCTTAAGGTTTGATTCAATTCACATCTTTGCATCTTAATTTTTTTCTTTGTTTTACTCTTCGGTTGATGTGTCTATACAACACATGTACCTAAAATTTGCAAGGGTACCAAATTGCTTATTTATATTCAGAAACTTACTCTTTGAATCTTCAGGATGTGATGAGGAAGGCTGAGGCTGCAGGCAATAATGATTGCCCGGTGAAAATAAAGTACGTTGCTGCTCCACATTATGTTCTTACTGCCCAAACTCTGGATAAGGTTGGTAATTTTTTATCGCATACTTATTTTAAATAATTCATTGTTGCCCAATAACAAGGTGCATGAGAAATGATTAACATTCCTGGAGACAAATACTGAGAGTATCATACAGCAGTTGACCTGTAGGGTTGTAAACCAAAGCTGAACTACTTTTTGTTAGATTCATTCTAATCAGAAAAGACCAGCTTAATTGACCTATCTTTGATGGCCCAGATAAATTAACTTTTTGCTGTACTTGGATACCTTTTTTTATTGGATTTTTTTTCCCTAAGAATAAGATTTTCCCTACACTAGCTTGTTGATGGTTGGGCTGAATTTTGTGTTTGGTACAGATTCTGGTCTTAATGCTTATCCTTTTGTTCTTTGGGGTCTAAGTCTAGCGGGTTTAGAGTGTTGCTGTTGACCTTTTAGGAGGTAATTGCTAGGCTATACCATTTCTCAGCCAATGGCTCCTAACTTTCAAACAAAAATGTTGTTTATCATTGTTTTGTACAGGAGCAAGGCATAGCAATTCTGAACAACGCAATTGCTGCATGCACTGAAGCAATAATTAAGCACAAGGGGAAACTTACAGTGAAGGAGGCTCCTAGAGCAGTGAGTGTTGCGTTTATCCTCTTGTATCAATGTTTTGATTGTTAAGATTGGTATTATGAGTCATTTATCCAAAATGGTTTTCCAGTGAGCTACTACTAACTTGAGAGGTGGTCTTATGTTCAAATAAAGTCACTTTGGGTCCTTTGCTTCTAGTATTCATTGGTTGACTTGGTTCTTAATTCAGGTGAGTGAAAGAGATGATCAACTGCTGGCAGAGCACATGGCTAAGCTACTCAATGATAACGAGGAAGTCAGCGGCGATGAAGATAGCGAGGAAGAGGAAGACACGGGAATGGGAGACATTGACGTGGAAAATTCTCCAGGCTTATTGGAGACAAAAGCTTAGCATCAGCTTTTTCCTCTTATGGTGTACGGCTTTTGAAATTTTCTTTTAATCGGTTGTTCTTGTCCATCATATGCGTCTAATTTACGTTGTTGTGGTTATCTAAACTGTCTTTTCTCAGATTCTTCAAAAAGATCGGGAGGTAAAGTTTCCGTTTACACTTCACAGATTTTTGGTTAGTCTTTTAAAGTTTACAGTTCCCGTGCATAATAATGCTCAAGTTGTTTAGGCGTGACAAGGAGACTTAACCTAGTTCTTTACTACGAAGGTCTACAGTCTACTTTTTATCTTTTAACTTTATGGGTAGGTGGTATGTTGTATAAAATCCCTCATTGATATCATATGACTGTTAACTTGATAGTGGACGGGAGCCAAGTGCACTTTCATCTGGTAACTGTTTGCTGACAATTGTTTCTCTATGGTTCAAGCCCGACACTTTGTGAGATTATCTTACGGTGAACATAAAACCCAACGTAACGACGCCCAAGAACATAACTTGGTTACTGCAACCGGTCCATCGTGAGGGAGGATAATTTGATAATATAGCTTTCAATGCCAGCACATATCACAGCATTTGATCCATATATCACAGAATTTAAGCCAGTTAGAACATCACTGATACAGCACATGATTAATCTAATCTCGAGATAAGATAAACACTTTTATAAGATTTAAAATTTTCAAGTTGTCGAAATTTAAAATGATTTTAAACAAATCCTTTTCTGATAAATTATCATTATTTGTAATAATATCAATAATCTCTTCAAACGATGCATGAATAAAAAATTTGTTAGATATTGCCAAATTATTTTTGAGATAACTGACCAATTTTTCCTCTCTTTTTGCCATATAAAGCAGTCTAAGATAAATCATTTCTATTATTCTAAGCACATATATGGCAAGCTAAGATAAATCATTTCTATTATTCTGAGCAAAAATTTTATAGATTGCTCAACAAAGTTTAGATAAAAGAAGATATCTTAAAATTAAATTATATTTATTAGTTGGTTTAATAATAATAACTGAACTAAAAGTTTTATTGAAATCAATACTTTTCAGTGAGTGAATACGTTCCTCTCGCTACCTCAATTTAGATGGTTCTTTGCTATTCGGGAGAAAAAAGATTTTTCAACGCGTTGATTTCTTACTAAATAAACCGGGCTTCCTTCAGGAGTTTTGTTTGTCGATGAGGATCGAAAACTCTCGCTTTATGCTTGAGATTACTCCGGCAGACGATTCATCCACTTTGGTACTTAGCTGTGGAATGCTTTCTTGAGTTAGTTCCTTTCTTTCTCACTTAGCTTGCTATAGTTCCTGCAATATCTCACATTTTCGTACTGTTTTTCACTCTATTATTAAATTTATTTTCTTTTATTTAATTAGAAAAATTTAAAATTAAATAAAATCATTCAGTAAAATTAAATTATTTAAAATTTTTATTAATAATTAGAGATTGTTTATGATAAACCCATATATACAAAGTAATAATAATACAAAATATTAATAAATATGTATAACTAAATATATAAAAATATGTAATACAATACCTAAAAAACATGATAAAGATTAACAATACAAAATAGAATATGTAAATAAATACACATTAAGACAAAAAGACGAGTACAAGAATAAATCACATAAGCCATTATAATAAAGTCAATAGACTAAGTAAGAAATTACTTAGTCAAATTATTAATGATATAATGACTTGAAGGAAAAAAGACTAAAAGAGAACGGTAAAAGATCTCTCTATTATTATTAAATTAAATTATTCATAATTTTTATTAAAAATTAATATATTAAATAACTAAATAATATATATTTAATTAATAGTACATTAAATTATTAAAACAGGAAAAAAACAAAAATTATTTTTTATAATTTTCATAATTTAAGAAAATTGAAAAAAAACTAAAACTAAAAAGAAACAAAAAGTTCAAATAAATAGATTTTTGATTAAGTTTAAGAACAAAAACAGAAACTAAAATTAAAAATAGAAACAACAGTCCCTCAGTAATTGTAACATCTACATCGGAAAACCAGAAAATATCGCAACATCTTTACTTTTACAGTTTACTCTGCCGCAACCCAATGGACCATAACCAGCTTCCCGTTAAAAATGAAGATAAAAAGAGAGAAGAGTTTGAAGGTTTATTTGTTCTTCAATTACAACAAACAAGACCAAAAGAAGTCCCAAGAAATCAACTGCAAGGCTTTATAGAAAACCGGCCTAACATGACAAGAGAAAAGGACCTAATTACATCGCCAGCAAACAACTTAATGGTGTAGTAAATAGTTGTAGAACACCTTTAAAGGCAAAAACTACGTCGATGATACTTGGTATTTCATATTATTCTCTGTTTGCAAGTCACAAAATTCCGGTTAGGCTGATTTCCAAGCCTATATTGAAAAGTACATTTGGAATAAAAAATGATGGCTGTCCAGTAATTTAGTATTTTCTGGAACAAAACACTCACTTGCCTTGCTGGACCGGCAGTATTACCAAGGTATCATTAATCAATTGATGCGTAGGCCCTGTTCTATGGAGTAGAGAAGCTGAGCCGGAAACCGGTTGCCCCTCTGTCATGGTCAAATTGCTTCAGCATGTAGCAATAGTTCAGCTGGAAAGAAAACAAAATTTAATTAGTATGAACGTGCAGGTCTTGGTCTTGCTAGGATAACTGTTCAAATAAAAAGCATGATTCTGAAGAACTAAAAATCTTATGGAGAAACACTCTCGTGAAGAACAAGTTCCAGATTGTTGTTACATAATGATTGAAGGCAACCAACATTTGTTGCAAGAAAATTGTTACAGTTGTCGAGACAAACTAGAGGTTCTCACTTGTTAGTATCAAAATTGGATACAAAAGAAAAGATTACTGACCTCCAGCCGGAACAAATTGGTAGGAACAACAATTCCAAGTCCAATGGAGCTCCTAAATGAATCCGCAAACTTCTTCAAAGAGAAATTTCGAAATGCATTTTCCGTTAATTTCTCAACATTTCCAGCAGATGCAAAAAAGTGTCCATGGATTCCTTTCGCTTGGAACCATTTCAATGGAAAATCAAAAGAAAGATCTGCAAATGCAGTAACAGCAAGGTCTCCTCCAAGATAATCCCTTCCAGGCTCACTATTTCCATCAGATGGATTATTTCGCAATTGTCTTCGAGGCTCAGTAGGACCCAGTCCCCTTGTTTTAAAGCCCCATAATGTTGTTGGGCCTCCCAATGTACAAACTGGAGATACATTACCACCCAAGAAGAACCTTTCTGGCAATGGAGAAGTCATGTCCAAGAATCCAGGTCCCCATGGAAAAACAATACCACCAGATAGTCCTATGTTTAGTGCAGAATGGAAAAATCCCAGAGGTATAGCATAATGAAGATCAAACTCCTGTTTTTAATATTATAAAGCGGAAGCTTCATAAGATGGTAAATGCATAACGAAGGCAGAAGGAAGGCAAAAGGACCAAACAACAATCTAATTAATAGTCAATCTCGTGACTAAAGATTAGTAAAGTTCAAGCTAACTACCAAAATAATTCATTCAATAAATCAGAATACTCTAATTAGAAGTATAACCTATCCTTATTCTGGAAAACTTGTTGACTTACAACACATTACTAGTTTGTTTCCTAATTTACCGTAATTCAGCATGTTCTGTGCCAACATCATGAAAATAAGGCTTCAAAGGGGAAAAAAAAAAAAAGGAGGGGATCCACTCGAAGAACCTAGAATAAGTCAAGTAACAGTTGTTACACAGAACGATCAAACATGAATACAATGCTATACTATATTGAATTAAAAGCTTTAAGCATATCCTAAGACGACAGTCAAGTGAGTCTTGTAACCATAATATAGCTGAGAACAATTTTAGAATGCATTAACGGTTGAAAAGTTCATAGAACAAGTACAAGCAAACCCACAAATCAAGTTTGCGAAAGTTTAAACCTGACGCAAAAAGCGCAAGCTCCGGCTATCAGGTGCAAGGCCACCAATTTGAGTCGTTGAAACAAAAGCATATCCACGAACTGGCCTTAGAGGTGAATTTCTCCTATCAATCTTAAACGTATATTTCAAAGATGAAAGTAAACCATGACCAAGCTGCCTCCTCACTGAATTGGAAGCCATTTGTGATGGATCAGTTAAAGTACGCCAAGCAAGATTATACATCAAGTCATGATTCCTGGCTGAGAATAAGCCCAAAGAGAGACCCAATGACCGTTCTTTGAAAGAAGAAAACTTTTGCCAGTCTTGGGATAGCAAAAACATTCTTGCAGCAACAGGATTCACATATCCTCTGAATTGTGGCAGGGAGACACCAGCACTTACCTCTGCCATATGGTCACCACCATATGCCACAGATCCATCCCAAATATCCCCATACCCAAATAGGTTTTTTAACTTCAATAAACCTTCAATCGTTGAGGATGAAGCCTACAAAAGCATTCTGATATTAAAAATAACACGGATACGTCTGGCATGCTATTGTCAATTAATATATCCTTAGTATAGCAAATGGACAATTATCAGCGACTAAAGTTTACCAATGAAGACCGTATTAAGTCAACTCAAAGAGTAAGGCAGCTGAATATCACGCTGAACATGCAGTCTCCAATATAGTTTTTTTTTTTTCCCCTGAAAGTTCATTCTCCAATATACTTGATCTTAGACACACGGGTATTTATCAAAATTAGCATTTAAATCAAATGTGTTTCCTGTAACAATTCAGTTCATCTTCATTCTTATCTCCTACTTCTCCAGATACACAAGCAAAACATTACGGATATAACCGCGGAGCAAGATCACTTATTTTGAAAATTAACCACAAATTGAATGGATAAACCAATGTCATTGAGACCCAGCACACATAATTTTGAAGCACCACATTCCATCTGAAACAAACAACATTTAATTCCCATTACGAGCCACTTTCCCGTTGACCAAAAATCACACTAACTTTTCAACTACTATATCACCAAAATACATCATACCTCGCCTCGTGTATAAGCACCAATTTCACCGGAAAGCGGATTAGTAGTCTCCACAACCTCAACGATGACATTAGCGGTCTCAGAAAGTTCCGGTGGGCCAGCATCCAACGTGATTTTAACTGAATCAAAAATATCAAGCGCTTGCAACCTGAAATTCACAGCTTTCGAAACTTCAAGCAACTCTTGAACAGAAGAAGCCTCTTTAAGTAACGCCGTTACGGCTTCCAGTAACGAGTCCTTGGTCCTGGTGTTCCCTCTGATTATCACGTCATGTACGCGAATTGGAACTGTTTCCGTTTGAATCCGACGGAAGAGATTCTCTAGCTTTGACCGCTCAACCGAGGCTTCGGGTACTTGGAGCTCTTCGTCGACTTCTTCTTCATCGTCGAGGTCTTCTTCGGCATTGTTAGGGATGTCTTGATCCAGGTCGGGTTTTATCATTGTGTGTGAGACAGTGAGGAGGGTGACCGCGGCGAGAGAGATGTTTTTGAGTGTATTGATGTGAGATTGCAAAAGCGTCCTTATGGTTTACAGTTTACTGCATAATTTGCTTGGAGAGACTTTTCTTTTTCTTCAAAATGTTTAAAGTGTCTAAGAAATTTTTAATTTAGTATCTAAATTTTTTATTTAAAAACTTGTTTGAGGTTAATAATGTAAGTAAGCTTTTTAGTAAGAGACATGATAATTATTTAATAAATTTAATTTAAAATATATTAGGCATACACAAAATTAAAAATCATTTATGAAATTTAAAATTTAATTAAATAATAACATAATATTTATTGATAATATTATATAACAAATATAAATAAAATTAATTGATTATTTAACGTTAATTTTTGCTTAATATTTAATTATTATCAAATAATAAAGTAAGGCAAGATTAATATTAAAAAATAAATAAAGTTTTATTTCTATTTAGAAAAAGCAGAACATACAAAATATACATAATCATACGGCTCCTAGAAAGGTACGCCGTGTGCTTGTGAGCATATTTACTGCCGAGAACATAAGCACAGGGGGACAAGAGGCCCATTGTTGTGATCCGACAACGACCCAAACCCAAAAATTGAAGCCTACAAATTTGAAAGCGCCCGTACGCGCTTCCAGCAATGTCCCCGTAACTTTCATTTCACTTGCTTCTGTTCATCTAAGCGTAAATGGAAACCAACTCAATCCACAACCATCTCCTCTCTTCTCTAATCTCCGACATAAAATCCTATTCCGGAAACGACCCTCTTCTCCCATGGCTACGGTACATCATTCCCATCTTTCTCTCTCCCTCCCTTTATATGCTTACATGTTAATATTTGCTGCAAGTTTGCTCCTTTTGTAAATTGGATTTACTTGCAGAGGGATTAAGAAGATGAAGGAGTCTCTACCTTCTAATCTATTGAAGCAAAAGATGCCTCGGTTTCTTCAGAAATGTACTCAGACTTTTTACTCTGATCGCCGATACAGAAACGATTTGCGCTACCTTCGTGTCTGGTTACATCTGGTTATGAACTCAACACCATTCTTTTTTCTTTACTTCCTTTGGGTCTCTGAGACCGTTGTCTTGTTCAGTTCTGTGTAATTTATGAACCTTGCTAAGGAAATGAGTGATTCTTTTCGATACTGAACCTGTAATGTCCGTTTTTCCTATATTAGTTCTCTTCTTTGTGACCTAACCAGAACAATTAAGCTGAGATATTAATAGGCTGTAGTATAGTGTAGTTGATAAGCATTCTCAATTAGTTCAGTAATTTGTAGAACTGAATAAAAGAGAGAGTTGCAGGTCAGTGATTTGGTTTCAAAGACGAGTATGATTCATGGTGAAAGTAACTACAAAAATTTTATTTGTTTACCTTGGGGAAATTCTTGTTAGCCAAGGTTTGCTTCTATGAAATTTGTTCTGAATTTACTTTTTGGATGAGATGGATCAGATGGACTATGTGGATGAGCCAAAAGCATTGTTGAGAACCATGGAAATGAATCACATAGGGAAGAAGCGAGCATTGTTCTACCAAGCATATGCTCTTTACTATGAGAAGATGAAGATATTCGACGAGGCTGAGAAGATGTACCATTTAGGGGTGAAAAAGTAAGTTCGTTATGAAATTAACAAGTTTGTTAGATGTTAGCAAATGTTATTGGGATTTATTCTTTTCTTAGTGGTATGAAATGATTTCTTCATATACTAAATTTAAGCTATATTCTCTACCAACCTTGGCATAGCCTTGCCGAGCCTGTTGATGAACTGCAGAAGTCGTATGAACAGTTTCTTCACCGCATGTCGAGATACAGAAACAAGAAAATCCAGGTACATCTTTCATTGACTTTGCCTGTTACGTTTGTTTCCACTTCTAATGTATGACTATACATGAAAATGACCTCAGCGGCAAGAAAGAACTGGCGGAAGACCCACTTTTTCTGCAAAAAACAAAGAGAACAATGCATATAGCATGGAGACTACGTCTAAAAAGGATTCTAGCTATCATAATGTAAAGAGGCTAGAGGAATCAAAACATGTGGGTGTTTTAGAAAATTCATGTTTATACACCTCTAGGCAGCAAGGGGGTCAAGAAAAAGAATCAAAAGAACCCAAGATGTTGTGTGGTGATGACACAGTGGTGGTGAAGTTTGTAGATACTGCTATAGTTGGGAAGTCTGTGGCAGAAGATGCCTGCCACCATGGACTTGTGGATCCTACCATTAATATGAAGGAAGCCATGAATGACATCAATAACATGTTTCGAGAGCCTTTGGAGATTGCTCCTGTTAGTAGAAGGTTGAACAGAAGGGAGTCAGAAATGGAAAAAGATTTGAATAATGGTTTCCATATCTTCTCGGATGAAAACTTGGAGATAAAATCTGAATTATTGCGTCAAAAAGAAGAGAAGGTGGCTACTGGAATGCAATATTGCAATACTTTCCAGGAACCATTGCAAATATTTGTTGATGATAAAGAAGTTTGTCACTACGGAGAAAGAACTGACAGCGATGTCAAATTAGAGTATAATGCAGCTCAAAATCTGGTGGAGGGGTCTCACTCATCTGCTTTAGATTTAAATGCGTTTGTGTTCCCATGTCCAAAAGATGAGGATTCAGAGAGTTCACCTCGATTGAAGATAAGGGAGGATACAATATTTCACAGGTTTGTTGGAACTACTATATCAGATGAACCGGTGGTGGAAAATGTTTGCCACCATGGTTTAGTAGACCCGACAGTCAACTTGAAGGAGGCCATGGATGACATAAACAATATGTTTGGTGAGCCAATAGATTATGTACAGACCAAGAGATCCAAAAAACAGGATAAAACACCAGCTAGGAAACAAGATTTTAGTGTGTTTTCAATACTTCCTGATGATGATGCGGAACACAAACAAGAAGAAGTTCAACCACCAGAAAAGTCTGGAAGAAGAGATAAAGATCTGTTTGAGCCAACAGTTTTTACCAAAGAAGCCATGGATGAGATAAATAAAATGTTTGGAATGCCATTGGACTTTTAGGAACAACTGATAGTTGTCTGGAGAGAGTTTCAACTAGCAGTTGGATTGCCAATATTGTTAGTTTGAAACTTTGCTTAATCAGGCCTATTTAACAGAGTTTTGAAATATTGAAATGAATGGGATCTTTGTGGTCCTACTCCACTGAGTGGATTGAATATGAAATTAGCATGTGCATGTTTTTTTAAATCTTCTTATATTCTTTTACATGGAGCTTGTCTCTGTTATCTATATCTCTCGGAGATACCGAAATATAGAGAAGGGTTAGCGAGGGAGCAGCTAAAATTCTTGACACTTCATTTATTTAAAGATGCACAACTGCCAACATCGTCTCAGACAACCGTGAGTAGGAAAGACTAGGAGCAAAACTACAAAGAAGATGTTTCAAAAGTCAATGGTGCGGCATTTAGACTTGATTTTCAGGGGGGCAATAAGCTGGTCGGAAAGCCAAAGGGCCAGCAGCATAGATCACTGCTTCATAGTAGCTTCCTCGAAGTATCTTGTTCTCATAACGAAGTGGAGCACCGTCAAGTCCATAGTTAATGTTGGTGAGGAGGCTGCAATTGGCAATAGGGGACGAAACAGGCTTCACATTGCAGGATTGGAGGGGGTGGTCCAGAAGGTTATTGCTAAACTTGTAGCCATCAAGTTGTGCATAGAAGTAACCTTTCGTATCAGTTTCAAATGCCTTGTAGTAAGTCACTTGCTTCTGGTAATTTTTGCAAATGACACTAACTTTAGCCAATGGGATTGGCTCAGCATCAGTCAAAGACCATGATCCATAATGCTCACAGCTTTGGCAATACACCATACCTTCAACGACGACATCCACTTTCATCTCTGCTGGTTCGACTGAGTTACTTTCATAGGCTGATGCACGAAGGAAAGTGACACAGACGAGCAGGAGAGAGCATATGGTAATTGTGAGCTGGCTGTGTTCCATATTTTGTTTGAAACCTGAGAACAAGCGCTTAAAGGTGGGTTTCCAGGCCATTTGGAAAGTTCGCTGTTTATATACACCGCTGTTCGCTGTTATTGACAAATATCAGTGTTTTCTGGTTCTCAATGACGTGGGTACTACTACTATGTTCATAAACTTCAATCATTTGCCTGTTGTCTGTCTTTGTTCAAGGAATTACCTGCTATACCTGAACGTGAAGGCCACCCTCGTTATTTTATAGCAAATAGAACCTGTAGATGCAGAACGTTAACATAAGCTTGAGTCAACGGACTTCTAATAGATTATACTCGATGACTATTAAAAAAAAAAAAACTTGTCAGATTTTTTTTTTTTAAAAAATATTTATAAAACCATAAAATTTACTTACAATTTGATTTTAATGTGTTTATTTTTATAAATTTATAGTTTTTAAAGCATTCATTTTAATGAATTGTAACATTCATTATTATAATTTTCTTACAAATAATTTAATTTTTATTAAAATTATTTATAAATTTGTTAACATATTGCTCAATGATTTTAATGTATAATATACGTTGGTTTCTTCACTTAAATAATTTTCTTATATTAAGCATTTTAGCATTAATTTTATTTAAAATTATTAAATATTATACCATTTTACATAGTAATACGATAAGACAATTTAGATGGTTAAAAGTGAAATGATCTTTTTCTTTCTTAAAACTATTTATTTCTACTTTTTTTGTTTTCAATATTTATTTTCTCAACTCTCTCGTGTATTTTTAGTTGGTCTAGTTATTTTCGGTACTTATTTGTTTATTTTATTATTTCTATTTCTCCTTTTTCTATTGTCCTTCTTTACTATTTCTTTACTTCCTTTTCTTCTCTTCTTTTTCTTCCCGTTCTTAGAGATCTTCTTCTACCAGTCTTTTGTTTTTCTCAAGTTTCTTCTATTCTTTCTTTCCTTTTTATTTTTCTAAATCTTTGCCAACCTTCCTTTTTTATTTTTTATTTAGTTTTCCACTTCCTTATTTTCTGTTTATAGTAATGATTTTTTTAAAATCCTATTATCTTAGTTACTTTCTTGCCCTCTTTGATACTATGTAACTCATAATCAAACTTGTGAGCTGAATTTGGTTAACATTCTCCTTTTTCTGTCTTTTGTCCTGCCTTTCAATCCTCCTTCTATCCCTCATCTTCCCCTGTGCACTGTCAAGCTCTCTCCTCCCCCTTTTAGACATATTAAACAGAGGACTACAAGACTTGCAGCTAGCTCTAATATTCCTCTTCTCAAGAATTATGACTATAATGACCACTTCTTAAATCGTTCTTGGAGGCAAGTTTGAGCTGATTCTTAACTTGTTATATGTCTCCACTTTTGTCCCTAATGCTTGGCAGCAAGGCATATTATTGTAACTCCTCCTCTAGAGTTTTTAGATGGGGTATTTCCAAATGGTAAAAACAATGATTGGTTTCCTTTTAGATAAAAGGCCAACTTTTTCCCATTATATGCTTGGACACAAAAATAATAGAAGAAATCATGACTAGTGGAGGTCCTACTTAATGCGGATAGCCTTTGTCTGATTAAGTTTGATTCTCCTCTCAATGTTCATAAGGTTTTGAAAAATTGTGCTTAGCATTTCAACAATATATTTTTTTTTCTCCAAAAGTGGAGACCTGGAATTCAACTTCATAAACTAAAACAAAAGCAACTTTTACTTTAGATCAATAACCACAACATCCCTCTAGAGTGTTAGACCATTAGTGACCTCATTCATGACAATATTTATAGAAAAATCTAATAGTATAGATAAATATACAGTATAAAAGAGTCAAATATGCAAGAGTTTGTGTAATTGTGGTTATTAGTCACAAGCTACCATATTTAATTCCTCTAATGAGGCAGATAAATTTTGTGATGATAATGTCTTAATCTCATATCAGTAGAGACATAGTGATGTAATACAAATGAAAGAAGTATTAACTAGTAGCTAAAACTCATAATCCTCATCCCATCAAGTTAAGGCTTGCTGTTAGCTAATTTTTTCTTTAAATTTTAAGCTCTTTTGCATCACCTTAGGCTCATCATCAAAGAAAATTATAGATGCCTATTAAAGCTTTCTAGGAGATAAGGAAGTTGCATGTAAAAAAGAAGGTGGAAAAGAAATGTATGCTTAGGAAGTGAATGGACCTATAAACACTCTATTGCAACATACCTTTAATAATAATTCAGAACTTGATATAGAGAACTCTCAAAAAGAAGATATTGAACCCTCAAAGCCATCTACTTTAGATCCTCAACTTACAACCAATCTTGAGCCTAGGCATGACATAATTTTATTTATAGAGCAAGCTCCCAATTGCTTAGATTCTAAGGCTCTAAGTTACAGTTCCCCCATCATGCAAATTTCAAGTGAGGTTGACAATGTTATAAAGAATAATACTAGGAGGAAATAGAAAAGGAGGAACAAGGTATCCACCCAATTCTCTCTCTTCAATGTCTTCTTTCTTGAAATATAAGAGGGCTAAATAGCCCTAAAAATAACAACTCTGTCAAGAATATATATAGGATATTAAACTATATTTAATTAGTCTTTTGGAAACTAAGTTGAAAGAAGAGAGTGGGTAGAAGTTTGGTTTTTCAAATCACAATTGGCATGTTACTATAAAACATTGTTCCTATTACAATTCTTTTTCTTTTGATCCTAAGAATAATGATAACTCATACTATAATCACTGATCAACTTCTCTATATGGATTTAGAGCTTATGTAGGAGATATCTATCTTATATCTTACTTATAGGAGATACATTCAAAATGCTTGGATTTTGTTTGGAGAAATGGTAACCTTTATCCTTTAGAAGAAGAAGGTAATGTTTTTTATCAAAAACCATTTAGAAGACTATTACAAATGACTAAGCCTTATTAGAATCATTGATCTCAAGATGGAAAGACAATTTTTCATTTACAGTAAAAA
Source organism: Erythroxylum baracoense (assembly GCA_025629805.1). Lineage (NCBI taxonomy): Eukaryota > Viridiplantae > Streptophyta > Magnoliopsida > Malpighiales > Erythroxylaceae > Erythroxylum > Erythroxylum baracoense. The sequence continues at coordinate 20,714,289 of JAOTAY010000189.1, forward strand.
GTAATAGGGAAGATTGTCATTGAAGAAACTCGACAGAGTTATGGTTAATATCAATGGTTAAGTAAATTCATTGAAAGCTTAGCAGTATTCAGTGATGTCCTTTTCTCAAATCATTCCCCCATTGCTTCTTCAATCTAAATATGAGGCAAAAAGAGATCTTTTCCTTTCAAATTTAATAACTTCATGGTGAATGATGAAGGTTTGAAAGGGCCATCTCTAGTGGTCTAAATCACTAATTTGAATGGTTCAAATCTTTTATTTATATGAGAAAACTACAAAAGAGTAAGGAGGAGTCCAAAATTGTAGCAGAATTATAGTAATACTAAACAAGATGTTACTTTTTCAAAAGTCAAACTGATACAAGCACTACAACTCCTTTACTAAGATCCAACAAATGTAGAAAGATAAGAAAAGGAAATAACATCTCTATAAGCTTATTTTCTCATTGTGGATGTTAATTATACTTTACTAATATAGAGATCTAAGTTCCATTGACTTAACTATGAAGATAAGAGCTCTTCATTTTTAAACAAGTTTGTCCTCCTTAGGAGAAACTTCAATAGAATAACATCTTATTAAAAATAAGATAGCTTTATATCTCGCGCTCAAGCTTTTATTGAAGGAATCACATTCTCATTTCACTAATTCTCTTCGCTCTTCTTCTATCAACTCTTCTATAATATAGTATACTAAACTCCTACATCATAAATAGAATTTTAGTTTATGATGTAGATTTGTCAATACTACCTTTTAATGAAACTGAAGTAGAAAATACCTCTTTAATCTTTAACCTAATAAAACTTTAGGTCTAGACGGGCATAATGCCTTCTATCTTTAAAATCTTGGCACATTACATAGTATATAATCACAAATATGTTGGGGATGCCATGGATGCAAGCATCACATGTATGAGAATGCAACGGAAGTGTCGGAATCTAGGTTTTGACACCATGACAACCCCAAAAAACACAAAATCATATATGCATGCATGGATATGTAAAAAAACATGAAATATAAAGCCTTTACCTTTTGTTTCTCCTCCTTTTTTGTTTCTCCTCCTTTTTTGTTTCTTCTCCTTGTTTGGGTTACACTTCTTTGATCATCTTAGAACACACAAAGATCAAGAAGAAACAATGTATAACGGTGATTTGAGCACCAAACTAGATGAGTTCTAGTAGATGCTCAAAATGATAGAAGATAGATCAAGACTCTTGCTGCATGCACTTTGATTCATGTAACAATTGCATAAATTGCTAGAACAAGACTTTTGATAACTCTCTCCCACTCTATAACTCTTCTAGAACCCTTATGCTTTCATTTGAGCGTATAAGAAGTGGTAAGACTCTTGTGTACATAAGTGAAGAACTCACTTATGTACTCATTCATGCCCTCAGTTATGATCGTAGTTAATTAGCCACAATCGCGGCCTACTTAAAATTAACCATACATATTATGCTTTTCATTTGATCTTTTATGCGTGTGACCTTTAGGTTTTCGGTTATTTTAGGCACTTGAACTCTTAATTCAAGCAAATCATGAAGGGTTTCATGATACCAATTTGTTGAAATATAAGTGGATTAACACATGAACTCTTCGATAGTTAATCATCCAACTTATGAACCTTTCCATAGACAATTATCATGCAATTCATCCTTTCACCATACTATACCCCACTTGGTTCGAAATATGGGCTATGTGTCAACTCCCATTAGACTGACTACATCACATCTAGTCCAAGTGATGCTAGTTCTTGTCTTAGGATCTCATTACTTTATGTGTCATTGACGACTCTCTTAATGACACATAACTGCTCTAGCTGGAGACTCCTGAGTAATGACCCCGACAAGAGGCCGTAGGTATTATCTCGTTCTATCAGGAGTGGTGAATCCTTTATTGGCTACCCAATTACCTTTGAATATCAATAGTTATACCCAATCATCATCCTAAGAGCGACCTCGTCTTGAGGTAACAAAGAATGATGTCAAAGCACAGGATTAGTATCCAAGATATCCTTGAGTACCTCAAGTCTAAGGATATTT
>JAOTAY010000189.1:20721820-20733393 GCA_025629805.1 Erythroxylum baracoense
CTAATTGAAAATGATGATAAATGAGTGGGTGGCCAATTTGAGTTCGTATTCCGCATGTTATGTTCTAAAAAAAAATTTATACCGACTATGAATGATTGAGTGCATTAGCACACCACCCTCGCGGGGCATGGACTCGGATATCATTAACGATGTCAGGTTCAGGTCTTGCGGGAGTGGGGTGCTACAATGTCCTTTACATGTAGAGACCCTTATAGTACACTCATTTAGTGTGAAAAATACATAACCTATAACTTATAATAAAACATAAATTTTCACTATGAAGGAGCTCACAGACCCCCTTATTTAACCTTCTCAATTCAACATGTTTTTGAGAGACATAACTCAAACAACAAATGGTACGGATCATTGGAAGGTAAATTCCAAACTACATTTCAAAAGCAACCCAATTCTATGAATACACAATCATTAAAATACTGAATAAAAGGTAGAACATAATTAATTATACTCTCCAATAACTGTGCAACATATCATTTATCAAACTGGAATCCAAAAGAGCAATTAGATCATGTGCATACCACCCAAGAAAGAAACAACTTTATGATTTAGTTACATTTCATTCTTCCCATCTCATCTCTGACATTCTTTAATTCAATTCAAAAAGAAAATTCACAGGGGGATTTTCTCTAACTATAAACAGTAAAAGTATCATCACATTAGAGTAATAACAAATTGGGAGGAAGGTAACCCATGATTGACATTCACAAAAAAATAGTGAAATGTTTAGCATAATTAACTGAGAGAACCATTGTACAATCAAAGAACACATTTCAACCATGATCTTATCTCTAGATATATAGATTTAAAATGCATGAAATATATGCCATTTAATATGTCAAAGCAACTTTGTCATATAGGTTGAGTCAGCATTATCATGTGATATAATTGCTATGGCATGTCTAACAAGGCTAAAATTTTACCACTAAAAGAAACAATTACACTTGATTTAGCTTATTTGTACAACAAATTGAAACTCTTCTTTCAACTCACTACTTGTTGAGTAAACAATGGCACTTGACCAATGAACACCTTTGATGAAGCTGCATTCACTCCAGGCATTTATGGAGAAATATATACCACGTACACATACAAAATACAGCATAGTATTAATGCAAGGCACACGATCATTTTAAAAAGTGGTTTTCACACCATCAGAATAACAACATATTTGAAATGTGGATACACCATTAGTACAATGTTAATGCAAGGCACATGATCATTTTCAAAAGTGTAACCAATCTAACACTACTTCGTCGACAGATGCAACACCACAATATATTCACATTCAAAGCGAAATTGAAGATACAATAGACGAGGGTATAAAGAACTGTGGTGTTACAATACTTCAGAGTTACACTCAAATAGAGAAAATGTAACAAATGATGAAGATACAATGGATGTTACCTTTGATTCACCGCGGCGGTGGCATTGATCCTCAGTTCTTAGGAGGTGGTAGACGATGTGATTTTAACAACAAATGTGTAGGCTCTAGTGGCGATACAAGATCAGAGATACATGAACAACAATCGACGTCTAAATTAGGGATTGTTGTTCACTAAAGAAGAAGAGGAAGGATGCTATAGATTAAGGATTTAACAGAATTAAGGATTGAGGGAGGAAGAACAGAAGAACGCTGCAGTTGTTGGTTTTTCAAAACGCTGCATCTCCTGCTTCATTTGTTTGCAATATGTTTAATATGCTATGTGTTGTTGAAACACTGCATCTTGTTGAAATGCTACATCCGCTACACATTGCATCTTGACACCAAACGACAAGAGATCTTTTGAAACGTTGTCATTTTTATATTATGGGACCCACCACTATTTTTAAAATTTTCCATGTCAATTATTAAGAGTCCCACTATAACAAAATAAAAAAAAGCCACGTAAGAAAATGTTAGCATTTAACCGATACATCAAACTCCATTACTGATTCTGTCAGACTAAGAGTTGCTTTGAACATTTGTCAAATGTTAGGATTCATTCATAACATTGTGCAAATATTAAAGGTCATTTTAAAAGGGTTTTAAGGGCTAAATCAGATTTCAATGTGAACGTTGGGGCTAAAATCCTCTTTTCGCCTTATTTATAAAGAGTTCAGACTTTGCCTTACAGTAATATTCTTAATGTCTTGAAAATATTTATCAACTAAGAAAAGGAAAACAAGTATCTTAATATGATTAAATACATTAGATATCATAACAAATGCATAGGGCGTGACAAAAAAATAGAAGGAATTGTAAGTATAAAAAAATGAACGTATCAGAGTATTTGAGGAAAATAAAAAGTTATAATAGCAAAATTAATGACAAATACTACATTAATTTGTTTAGGATATATAAAATTTTGATATGAATAGGGAAATTTATTGCACTCTTGAGACTAAGTTTTAAGATTTTAATAACATATTACCTCCTAATCTTACGTTGGCACTTGCATAAAAAACCTTCTCTTTTGTTTCAACCATATGAATGTATGTGTATATATATATATATATATATGGATACGTAGGAGCAATAATTACAGTGCACCTTCTTGAATTTGCTTCAAACCTTTACCGCACGGTCCTTGGAGAATCTTTGTACATGGCCTTCACTGGGTTGGAATTGTGAGAAAAAGTTGATTTGGTCTACGAGACTACGACTGCTTGTCTAAAAGGTCAAAAGAAGGCTCTGAAGGGTGCGAGATACAGCAGAAGTGCTGGAATGTATTCATTGTAGAATCAAAACAAATTTGTTGAAGAGAACAGAAACATTTTCCACCCCATATGATACGATACAAGGGTTATGTACAAACATCTTTGCCTCATGATTATGCTCCTAAATTGTTAGTCCCTCATCACCAACTGGGGAGAATTGTAGCTGTAACTAGTAATCTGTTCTCCTACTTTAACTACCGTCAGTGGACGTAATCTCAAGTTCTGCCCACCAAAGAGGGGAGAGTTTTGGCATAGCTGCATCAGGTGTTATTTTTGTTATCTCCCTCAACCTTGCACTGACTTCACTCATTGAAGGTCTTCGTTCTGGAATGGGGTGCACACAAGATTTAATAACTCCCCCAATACTTTCTAGTTTCTCCTTTTCAAAAGAGGCTAGAGTTGGGTCTACTATTTCTCCAAGGGTTTGGTCACCTCTCAAATAGTCTGATGCCCAGTTTTCTAGTGAGGTATTATCCACAGAGTATGGAACCCTGCCTGTAACCATTTCAAACAACAATACACCAAAACAGTAAATATTGCTTTCTGTACTTGGCAATGACATGTGTGACAGTTTCTTCCTAGATGCTTCCATCCGAGTTGCAGTCATCCAATTACAAACGCTCAAGTCAGATATTTTGGCAGCATAGTCTTCTGTGAGACGGACGGCCGAAGAGTTTAGGTTGGTATGGGTAATCGGAGGGTTGAACTGATGCATATGCTCAAGACAGTAAGCCATGCCCATTGCAATTCTGAGGCGCATTCCCCAGTCCAAGTGCTCAGATTCTTTAACTGCAAATATACCAGAAATCAGCAAATAAAAGGTGAGTGCCAGTACAAGTACAAATAACAAACAAACAAAAATTTCCCTGTTTATCCCAAAAAGGGAACAAATAGTTAACCTCAAAATGACCTGACAGCAGATTTTTATGGTAACCTCAAGGCCTTGTGTCAAAGTAAAACATATATTCAAGTGTATATTTTCACCTCAAAAGAAAATCCACATAAATCTTAATAGTTTGAGACACAAATGCATAACAATCTATGAAGGTATTCTGTTCCGGAGTCAAACATAGTCATGTCTCAATTCAGAATTTGATTGTACTTCTCCAGAAACTGTCTCCATTCGTCCATCAAAGTTCAGTTCAGTATATACGTGCTGAAGGATGCCACGAGTGTACAATATACTCACAGTGTAAATGCTCAAATAGTGTCCCACTCGGAGCATATTCAAAAACCATCATTCTGGTGAAGGGCTCCTCTTCCTCGCAATAGCCAAGCAGGTTGACAAAATTCTTATGGTTCACTTTAGACAATGTCTCGATCTAAAGAACCATAGAGGGAGAGAGCATTAGAAAAGTCAAATACATCACCAAGCTTTAAATTCACCAGGATGTTCACCAAAATTACCTTCTTCCTAAACTGAAGTTCCAAATTGTTTGACCAATCTTTGGCAGATTTAACTTCAACCGATGCCACAGCTATTTCAACTCCGCTGGACAAGGTTCCTTTGTACAGTGTACCGATTGGAGAAGAACCAATAACGTTACTAAAATCTTCACAAGCTGCATCAAGCTCAGATCTTTTAAGCTTTGGTACTCCTGAAACAGAAAAACTCGTATAAAATCACAAGATAGAGCAACATCAAAACATGTAATCTTAAAGGGGATAACAGAAGGGAACAAAGAAGGAAACTCTAATCATCAAATCTTCTTTAATCGAGTATAAAAAGTTCCGTACACATATTAAAATCAGGATTTCATGCTACATTTCATTTTCATAATAGCAATCAACGAGTCCAATATTACAAATTGAAAGGAATATTTAGCTCTAACATATTCACAACTTAAATGGTTCCAGATAATGTAATGAAAAGCAACGTTGCTGCACCAGGTTTCTGGTCCACGCATACAGGTACGTAAACAATATACGTAATTCTCTACGAAGAATTACCTGTTACAAATGCTCTCTGAAGCTGCCCACTCAACCCTGTGGCCCAAGGTTTCACTGTGGCTTTACTTGATTTACATACACATATCGTGATGACCGAGGTAAGAAGAAATAAAGCCCCCACTACGGCTCCAACAACTATCAGAACTTGATGAACTTTTAGAGATCTTTTAGGTGGTTTTGTGGGAATACTAGAGGAGGGCGGGCCTAAGGGTGCTTCGGAGGGTGATGTAGAATCATTTACAGATGGGGAGGATGCATTTGGATTGTGTGGAGTTGGTGCAATAAAAACACCTCCAGCTGGATCATCCACTGGGGGCGGAATCAAAAATCTGTATAGACCCCTGAAAAAATCATCAATTGATGCTGGTGGTTCATTTGCAGAAGAGGTGACAGTCGCTTTCAATTGTCGCTTTTGAATTCCTTTTCCAGATTTTGCTGCATTCCTATCAAACAATAAAGGAAATGAGTAGAGTAAAAAAAAAAAATTCGGGAACAAAGAACAAATTAATCAAAATCTCAGAAAGGGCAAATAAAGAAGTAACAACACGATAACTTTCAATAACTTAAGAAATCCCATCTTAAAATACATTTTAGGCTTAACATCTTCAAGTTGACTGTGGAAACATACTGCATAACGAATCTTTTATCATTAGATGAGCCTTTGTTTGCATCATAAAGCCGGTTTTCATCTACTTGATGTTCAAAAAGCGTCTGAAGTTCAGGTGATAAGCTACGTAGAAGCCCGTTGTTGTCCAAGAGACTGCAATACAAGTAGGAAGTTACACTGATAGAAGGAAAACATGATGAATAAAGTTTGGTAGCAACGTCCACTTACAGGAACGCCATAGGGAGATTACTGCTAAGGTCGGGTGGGAGTGGCCCACTGAAGTTATTGTATCCAAAATCTAGCACCTTCAACTTCTTCAGCTTTCCAAACCCTTGAGGTATTGTGCCAGTAAAAGAATTGTTCCGGAGAATGCTACATTCAAAATTGAAGGGACAATTGCTAAGAAAGCATAAAGCATTTGAAAGTACTGGAGAACTCAAACAACTAGAACCAATTTGCACTTACATATACTTTACATGAACAAGGTTACTGAGCTCAGGTCCAAGTGTTCCTCCAAGACAGAGATCTTTTAAGTTCCTGCATGTGAGATCCATTTTCTATGAATTAGCGAGAGGAAGCGTCATTGAAAGGAATGTCAGTGGCACCGGAGAGAAAAAGGAAGGATTTCGAGAAATTTAGTTTAAAATTATAGATGATTCCAAAACCCACAGGCGAAGTGTTATTTTACAAATTTCACGAGGTAAAACAAATTGGATTATGGGAGCACAATTGTATCCAATTTACTAATTTACACATGTCAACCTTCATCGCCTGAAATGGGTCTCCAAAAGTACTTGGTGGATTTTAAGTAAGCAAAAAGGAAACAATAACTACTATAGTTCTGCGAATTGCGAACCTTTTTAGTTTCATCCAAAGAAAAGATTTTGTTCTCTCTAGTTGTCAATATTTTGAGCGGAACATACAGAATAGAAACTTACAGAACTACGACGTTTCCATCAGAGCACTCAACGCCAAACCACGAACACGGATCAATCACTCCAACATCTTCCTTCCAGTCCTTCAACGCACCGTATGGGTCAGTTACAACTCTTTCTCTCAACTTCAGCAACGCCAAACCTGCGGTCCAGAAAACCCGTCTTTAAACCCCTAACTTTTCTGAGAAACAAACAAAAAGAACCCCAGAAGCCACCAAGGACTTACTTTCATCATTCAGCGACGTACACAAGATCAAGTTCTGGTAAAGCAAAAAAGGAAGTAACACCCCCAATCTACTGAATTCCCACGTCTTCTCCATGACTTCCCCCGTCAAAATAGAATAAAACAACAGAACAGAAGCTTTGAAGCTTGAAGCGGACCTCCCAGAATTTGAAACTGCAGAGAATTGCCAATCTAAGATTTTCTTCAGACCAACCAGAATGGAACTCCCAGGTAAAAAAGAGAGAATTAGTAGTAAGATGAAGAAGCAGAAGCAGAGGAGGAGAAAAAGAAAGGAAAACGTTCAAAAACTGTGTTCACGCTCACGGAAAAAATGAAAATTTTCCATGAGAAAGACGCGTCATTGTACAATTGTAGTTCGATCCTTCTAGAGATTTTCTTTCACACACCGTAAAAAACATGGAATAATGTGTGTGTATCCTGTCTTTTGCCCCTATTTTTGAATCACTGAAATTTAATTAGAGAAAGAAAAAAGGTTGAGGACTTTGACAGGTTTGGAGAAGAGAAGGAGCCGGCTAGAGACGACTACCATGGCAGCTGAGTCTACGAGGGAAGCTGTAAATTGTGGACAGTAAGGAGTCGATATCTTTTTATGAGGAATACTAGTCATTTGAATCCACTTGGCATGTACCTGGTTGGTGTAAGGTTACTTTTTTGTTTCAATATCGTCATTGTACTATATAGAATATTATTTGGACTTGAGAAACCAATGACATGGACGTTATGTTCTATGTTATTGCATCCAACTATTAATTTGGGTTGTTGGCTTTTGGGTTGTTTCAATCTGAGCTTATCTTCAACCCATGAAAGTTGAAACAGAAATGGTTTATTCAAGCCAGTTATCATTCGTTTTTGGAAGATTACAATATTATATTATTATGGTTCTTCTGAACACATTTTCTATAAAGGGAAAAGCTTATTCTTAAAATGAAATGTTTTGTTTATACATGATTCATCCAATTATTGATTCATACAAAGATGTTATAAAATGCAGAAAACGACTGTCGTCAATTCTTCCCTATATGCATAAAACAAATGGGACTTGATTGATTTCATCTAAGATATATTGTAGCACTATTGAGCCTTTGACATTACATGATCTTAACAACACGATATAATTGATGGATATATTGAAGGTAGGTTTAACCCAATTAAGACAGATTAGTTTCGGGTTTTAAAATCAGCTTAAACAAACTACCAACGGAAAACCGTTGGCCTTCTGTAGACATCAACTGCGTTTCAAACTTCTTGTCCGCGTACAAAGTAACTAAGCTTTCACTAGAGCAACAAATTCTTCTTCACTTGTAGGCATCTTCTATATACATATCTAGAACGTTGAACTACAAGTACCTTAATTTGTTAGAAGCAATTAGCTCATAACCAATTTGTGTGTGAATTAATGTTCAAACCTATTTCTTTTATCTTATTGTATCCTATCATATAGCCTCAACTTAATGTTGGATAAGTTTCCACATGCAAATTATGAACACATTGATTAGTAAAAGATTAAATTCTAAGTTTACTAGCTTGTCATTATATCGTATATATATATATATATATATCATGTTAAGGGATTTTCCTTAACTGTATTGTAACTAAATGGGTTACAGCTGACCGTTTAAGGTTTTGACGAGTCTATCTAGTATGTATCTATTGGCTTAAATTAAATGTATTTCATATGGTTCATGTTCGAACATATATGATAGACTCTTTAAGACGGATTGCTCAAAATTCAACCTTAAACATGATCTTTGACAAGCATGAGCACTTGGATAAATTGATGCAAATGTTAAAATGCATATCAAAGCCTTTCTTTTTAATCTTTTGCTTTTTCCTGCGTGTAGAATGAAAGTAAAGTTAGTCCTTCAACTAAAAATGAAATTTAAGAAAGGAAGAAGGGAAAAAAAGAAGAGAAAAAGTAGAATGTCTATCAATACTGGTCCTAATCAAAGTTCTCATATCAAATTTGATGGTAAGAAGGTAAAATATATTTATTTATTGCAACATAAATCCTGATAAATGTACGGAAGGAGACATGTTTGTAATGCGAGTCTGAATGATAGTGTAAATTAAAAAGAGTCGTAAGTTTAGCTAGTGTATTGCCACACAAAACAACGTTTTAGATCGGCCAAGGTGTCCTATGGTGTACACAGGTCAGTCAATGAAACAAGCATAGATGCCATTTACGAGTCAAGTCATGAACTGTGACAATTTGTCGCCATCATGTCCCTGATCAATTGAGAACCAGACACCTTGCTATTTGTTACAAGGTATGCATCAAAAGTAGGATTTCCAATTTAATATTAGTTATCACTTTCCAGTAAATACATTGATCGTTGAGAGTTCGATTTTCATGGGGTAGGTGGGGTTGAGGTAAGTAGTATATAATGAAAAATATTCTCTTTGATGCAACAGAACACAACTTCCTCTCAACGAAGTAGACTCGACAATGCAGTTTATGCTTCTTTTTTCTCTAGGTTTTCATTAAGCTAACGTGGAAGCAAACATTCGACATCATCTTAATTCGGTGTAGTTATTTGTGGGATAAAGTATGACATATGTCGGAACAGTGACTATTCTATTGTCCTGTCCAGGTCCAAACGGAGGACAATTTTAATAAGCAATTGAATGCACTGACCAAGTCGCAAGGATACGTTTAATATTTCGTTTGTGTCCACGTCATGGCTGGATTGTGTCAAATAATCTTATCAACAATGTCTACTTGCGTGTGATCCAGGAAATTACTCGTATAAATAATTCCAGTGGAGTGAAATTTTCTTGTTGGACACGGGTAGCTGTTTTTAGCTGTACCAAATGGAAGTAAGTTCCCCCCCGGTCAATACACCGGTACATCTAGTTTGGAGTAGTAGTATCTATAATTAATAATGACACAACCGTTTTACATTACCAGTCGTAAGTGTGGGTGTATCAGTTAGCCAAATTTATGGTTGCCAATCCATGTATCCCATTTGATTGTAATCAATTTTCTTTCTTTTGTTTAGCCAAATTTATGGTTGCCATTTGATTGTAATCAATTTTCTTTCTCTTGTTGGAATTTGTTTCATCTTTAGATCGTACGTGCCATTGCTGATCCATATATTTCCTGGTTCCTTCTTGCGCTGCGATTTAAGGTGGCACTCACCTCAGGGGCCCACCTTCTGAACAATTTGAAAGGATGGCTTTCCTTCATATACAAATCAATAATAAAATATTTCACTAAAATAATTAACACCAACTGAGTTCAACTCTGTGGAAATTAACTATTGGTTAGAGAAAATATAGTCCTACTTTATCTAATAGTTTGTCTAAAAGTCATCACAATACAAAGTCCCCTTTCCTATGAGTCGAACATACTTTAGCATGGAAGTGGCTCCTTGGAAAAAACAGGCGGTTGGATAAATGGCTCAACCAGCCCATCGCCTTCGCCTAACGTTTGAAAAATAGGATTTGTTATCCATAGCCTAAAACTAACAAAACCAGCTTAAACTTTGACTCTTGAGAATTGTCACCCAAATATCTATTGTTTGCTCTAAACCTATATTCCAACTTTAGGATATATTTCAATCAAGAATGTACAACATTTGATCGTGAGTTTTTCTTAAGTAATTTGATCATAAATTTAATGGAAGAGAAAAGAAGTTATTGTATTTATTTTTCAAAAAAAAAGAGAGCAGTGATTGTATTCTCTAGTAAAAATTTGATGCACTTAGACTAATGGTTAAAAAGAAAGAAATATGCACAATGCGTTGAATGAGACAATATCTAGGTTCCGAATGTAGTTATGTGAGAAATGCGAATTATTGTAGCATGATGTAAAAAAAAAACTACAAAACTAAGATATGATATTGAATTGAAGATGGAATTACTTAAAGTAAAGGAGGAGTATGTGAAGAAAGAATTAAGGCATTTTTTGCTCTTGATTTAATCATATTGTAATGTGCTTGCATATTTGTGCAAGATCTTGTTTTCATATTTTATTTTCCCATCAGTATTGGTTTGTTGAAAGAAGGTGCTACCTAAATGTAACTTATAGAATTGTAATGTATTAATGTACTAATTAGGAGTGAATATTATGAATGAGCTTATATAGTTTTCCTTTTTGAGTTTGTAAAAGAAGTATTGATTCTGCTCGTTCCCATCCTTTACTTCAGGGCCTTTCCCTCAGTATGGTCAATACTTCGTATTGTCAGGCAAGGAAACTTACACATTAATTTGTAATTCTTAGTGATATAATGATGAGTAATAACACTTAAACATATATATGAAAGCAACATTCTTTTGCAATAACTACTGCAAATTTTACTTAAACAATATGAGTGCATTACATTGTTATTAAACAAAAAGTTAGACAATTATAATCTAAAGTATCAAAATATTGGAAAATAAGTTTAAGCACTTAAATTATCCTAAACACAAAATACAAACTAAAAAATAAAAAAGGCTAATAAATATTTAGTTTAACCATGGTCAAAAAATGATTCTTATTATCCAATGTCAATGAAAAATGTTAGATAGTATGTGTGGATAAAGCAAGTTTGCTCTTTTTTTGAGTACACAATCATCTAAATGGTATTGAATGTTTTTTAATTCCCTTTATTAACACCCCTTCAAAAGAATTCAAATTAACTTTGCATTGGCATTTGGGATACATAAAGGTGAAGGTTAAATTATGATTAATTTTTAATGAAATCTTTAAAATTAAGTTACTAAAACACCTGAACATATAAATTTTTACTATGTTCATCAAATGTTACTCCATAATCCTTAAGAGCCTATGTTGCAATTAAAAAATCCATTAATAAAGTATAAGACAATAATATTTTTAAAAATAGAAGTAGTTGAAATTGATCTATGTAAGAACTAAAACAAACTTACAACTCTTTTCTCTTTTCTTAGAACATGACTATAGTGTTTGAGACAATAATCTCTTTTTTCAAAGGTCTCTCTATTCTTTTAAAATACTAGTAGAACCTCTTTGAATTGATACTTGGTAAATTAATAAACTCTCTAAGTTAATATTTTTCTCCGGTCCTGACTTGGGCCAGTTAAAAATTTAACAAATTTTGATAAGATAATAAGATAATATATTTTCAAAATACCCCTATGTAAATATAGGGTCCCATTA
>JAOTAY010000189.1:20733493-20751136 GCA_025629805.1 Erythroxylum baracoense
AACAATGAACATTATTTATTAGTTTTCATTAATATTATGTACAATGAATCTATGTTTTAGATTCATTCAATTAATATAAAACATGATTTTTTCTAAGATACAATGCTTTTTTATATAATCAAAATTTAACTTCATTCAATTACAAAAATCTCTTTAAATTAATAAATATTAATTTAAGGTTAATTAATATCTCTATAAAATAATAAAATATCAGGATCTCAATAATATTAATTTATAGAGGCTTTACTATAGTTGGTTTATGTATTAGGGTGTGGTTATACACCATTGAAGCTAGTAATTCCACTAGAGTTGGAATGTTAAATAATGATGAGTTTGAGGTGTGTTTGAAGCTATAACTGTTTGCTTACTCTTACATAGTTAGTTTGATCATTAGTGTGCCTTATTACCCTAAGTGAGATATCTTTAGAGTTATTAAAATATTTCCTTATTTTAAGAAAGTAAAAGGTATGAAATCACCTTAAAATTTATAACTTTTAGTTGGTTCTTCTTAATGTAGCCTCTCTTAGTATGTCCAAGCTCCAAATAATGTTGGCATCTCATTGAATTTTAAATTTTTTTAGTCTATTTCCTATATTTTGTTGTTCATATTTATATGTTTGTTATTTTTTTTGAGTATACCAAACTTTTTTTAATCATTAGTTTAAGAATATATTTAAAATTAGTTATAGATCAAACCATTGATCCATTAATAAACTCCATAGTCATTCCACAACTCTTGCAATATGCATTGACCTTAAAATTTTTGCTTATATAATCATCCATGTTATGCCTTTAATGATATATGCAATAGATAACACACTCATAAGATATCTAAGTGATATCCCAAACTCAACACTGATATGTGTTTGCCTTTAAAACCACCACAAACTTGTCGTCAAAGAAAATAACTTTAAATTTCGTATTACCATTGCTCTTTTATATACATAACCTATAATTAAATTTGGCAGCTTCAATATTTTTTTATATTTGTGGGAAAATATAATATGAAGCATCCATCTTTAATTATCTTCTCTTTAGTATTTTTCATTTAGCAACTTTTATGTCTTTTAGCATTTTGATTTTATTTTTGGTCCCTACTTCATAAGTTCACCCATTAAATGTCTTAGAGACAAAAAAAATATCATACTTAACTTTAGGGGTCCTAAAAGCCTTTATAAATGTATTTGGATCGTTTAGCGTTTGAAATCATTGTATGCATTTTAAGATAACTACCAGTTGTATCTCGTTTCTATTGCTTTTAATTGCCTTCGTATCTTGATTTTGGTTACAAATCATTATATTTTGATCTAAATGTGAGATAAAATGAGGGGAAATGGTGTGAGTATTACATGAATGTTAATCGAATTATTTTGTGAATTTTGCATGAAGGATGAAGGGAAGTTTGAAAAGAAGAAAACAAAGAAAGGTGGTGACTAAAGGTGTCACCACTGTGACATGCTTAGTCCACCATGACTAAGCTTATCACCACTGTGACATGTTAAGTCATGATGGTGAATTAACTTGTCTCCACTATGACAAGTTAGTAACGATGGTGACTAAACAAGTCACCACCGTGACCATAGTTGCACGGAGGTGACAAAGGTGGTCACACCCGTGACCACCTCATGCACTCCCATAACTTATTTTCTTTAATTGATCAACTTGTTATGTGTCATCTGAAAGAGGGAGAGCTTGAAAACCTAGACCTAAAGCAGACTACAAATAGAAAGAGTAAGGGAAGTGGCGGCACACTACATTATCTTTCATTCACTCTTCATTCTCTACATAGACAGAGAGACTCGAAAACAGAGAGGGATAGAGAGAAAGAAGGGAAGACGAGGAGAGAAACAGAAAGAGTCAGCTAAGAAGAAGAGCAACAAAGGTAAAGGCAGTGAGAGCATTCAGTTGCATTGGTGAACATCAACCAAAAGCAGAAGGCGAAAGCTAATGCAGAAGGATTGAGGGTTGCGGGAGACCACTGCAACTCATTCATATGACAACCTTTGTTTTCATACTCTGTCATTATTTGTTGCATTGTTATCTATTGCTTACTAGATTTCTTATTTGTTAGCTTAACTGAACCTATACTCTGTAGCTTTTGACAGTTTATCTTAGTTATTTACTTAGTTTACTACTTAAATACTTCACTTATAATGATAAAGATAGGATTGAAGTGTTTAATGATGATGAATCTTGTGACATCCATGATGGGCTGATCTCTTTTTCTTGAGGGATTGTGTTGTTGTCTTATGTTTGCTATAGTTTCTGAATTGAATGGATGTAATAACATGACCAAACTTTACATCATTTTAGTATTAAATGAAGGACCGAGAGGAGAAGTTTAATATGGAACTAGAAACTATAGACGTTTAGGTTATGAATTAGAAATATATTAACTTAAGTGGTAATTAGTAGTCTGGTTTTCCTAATTAATTCAGATAATAACTTGTCAAATGCAAAAGCTAGATTTAGTCTATTATTCGAGTTGATCCTAGAATCCGACTGTTAATTTTAGTAAGACAATTAACCAATCATTTCTCTTAATCATGTATAGGAGATTAAGTTAGTGAAATTAATTCTCAAGAGTCTTCCATTTCGATTAATCTTTTCGTCATTGATTGCAGCTGAATCATTTACTTTTCAATCTACTTTGTGACTTTCTTTAAAAGCCTTCACTCAAAAATCAGGATAGAATGTTTAAGATTGCATTTGTTTTTTTTTTTTTTTTCAAAATTAATTTAAGTGAACTAATTTCACCTCGTGCGAGGCAACCTTGGGTAATCAGTACAACTGCCTCGAATGCTTATGAGTAGGATGGCCTAGGTAATTTTTAGAACTTTTTTAGAACTTTTTGGCCTAGGTAATCTTTCATACTTTCTTTGAATTAATATTCTATTATTTATACCACATCTTACTAAAACAAAGTTTTATAAGTATTGTTGAGCTATTGAACTTGCAAGCATACAGAGTTAACTATAACAAGTAATTAAAATTGGAGTAATTCAAGATTATCAATCCCACATAAACTATATCACTATATCTGTTAATCTAACTTAAACAGTAAAACTAAATAAGGAAAATAAACAATAAATTCACTAAAATAACAAAAATAATATAATTAAACTACAGAAGGAAATTAAATAAAGCAAACATTAAGGATTCAAAGTTAACTTATATGGAATTTCAATTATTAAAAAAGTTTGATTATCTAAGTTGAAATAATAATTAACCTATTCTTTTCTAAAGTTATATTGTATTGATATACTAAGAAATATTTAAAAAAACTCCTCTTCAGTTATGAACAACCATTGCTATACATTTCATCTAATCTAGTACATATTGGTTAATGCCTTCTCTAGAAGCACAAGGGTATATCTAATTAGGCAATTACCATCTCTCTATGAATTATTTAACCTAATTAAATGTATTAAACATAGTTAATCTATTTGGTTATCCCAATAGCCCATGATAATTTTGTTATCTAGCATTAAAGTGTTTATTCTCCTATTACATATATTATACTTCATCTTTTAGTCTTTCATACAGTCCATAAGATTGAAACTATAATGATCATACATAAAATTGACAATTAAGAATAAAGAGAATACTTCCGATAAAAAAATCATGCATTAATAACTGAAATCTCCATTACAAGTTTCATACCTAACTATAACTAAGGTTTCTACACTAATTATAAGGAAACAAAAAGATAAATAAATCATTCTAAATATAAAGGAAAGAATAAAAGAAAAGATTAAGAAAAATTATTTTTGGCTCCTCCAATCTTGCTTCAAATCCTCCTCCAATGCCAAAAAAGACTTAAATTATGAGAACAAAAGCAAGGTTTCTATCAAAAACCTTCGAAAAGTCCCTAAGGTTAACCTTAATTTAAGTATTTATAATTAAGGTTACAAAAATAGAGTTCTAGACATGACATCATAAATTGTGAATAGGGATCGACGTAGGATCAAAATTTACACTAGTGCCCAGTTTTGTTTTATAAATTCTATGTATGAAAAATTAGTATGTAACCAATGTTTGACACTGAGTTATAACTGGTGCTGATTTTATTACATAACTTTTTTTAAGAGTATGAAAAGTATAATGTAGTCACCTACACTCCTTTGATGCTAATTTTTCTATATTTCTTAACCACTATATATTTTGTGAAAGATAAGACTCATCTTTTTGGCAAGTCTAGTTCTTTCTTTGTCTTTTATCACTAACTTCTCCATTTCTTAACATCTTCGAGCTAGAATTAACTTCTAATGTTTTCTAGAAAGTTGTTGTCCATTTTCTTATCTCTTAAATGACTTCAAGATCTCTTCAATCATGCTTTAAATCCTCTTTTAATGCAAAGAAAGACTAAGACCATAAAAAAGCAAGGTGGCTATCAAACACCTTCTAAAATTACCCTAATTCAAACCTAATATACGTATTTATGGTTAGGGTTACAAAAATAGAGTACTAGACTACTTGAAATTGAGAAATAACACATCCTCATAAACTATACATAAGAATTGTTATCAAACCAGCATCCACACTGACATTAATTTTGTTATAGAACTTTTATGTATTGCAAATTATAGTGTAACTAAATCCTAATTGTAATTGGCATTAGTTTTATGCTATAACTTTATTCAAAAAAGCATGACACTGGTTTACACCATTCTAATGATAGTTTTGTTATCTTTCTCAATCACTTTGAAGTAAAAGACAAACTCTTATCTACATGGCAAGTTTTGTTCTTGTTATGCCTTTTTCACCAGCTTCTTTATTTATTGACATATTCAAGCTAGAATTAACTTTCGATTTCTTCTATAAAGTTGCTATCCTATTCATATATATTAAATGAATCTATAATGTCTTCGACTAGACTAATATGGAGAAATTTATACTCAATTTCGTGTTTTCTCCTCAAGATCATCACCTATAAGACAGTAAAACTAAATATAGGAAAACATCATATAATATATACAAAAAATTATATAAAAGTGTCAAATATCAAGGATTTTAATCCTAAATAACATGTAAAATATGCACTGTCAAATTTCCCTACATTTAACTCATTACTTGTCCTCAAGCAATCAATAACGAATATACCCTTACCATTAACTTAGACTAAACTCACTAAATAAAATAATTTCACTTTCATAGATGTACAGTGACATTTAATATGCCACAAGCCATTAAACCCCTAAGTTTACGTAGTAGAGGAGTTATAGTATCTTAAGGAAATACTTAAATGTTATACACAAACATCGACCTAACTCATTAGTTAGCTTCACAGTCTTTTTTTGAAAATTAAACAAAATTTCATTAAAATGAATAAAAAAGTGTTTGTACAAATAACCACTTGGATAGCCAAAACTACATACCCCTTCCTATTTAGTAATTGCATTAACATCTAGATAAGACTTAAAAAGGCTCCTCTTTGTGTTTAACTTACCAGAGGAGAGGATGGATTGTGACTCACACTCGAATATTCCTCTAACTCCTTATCATGTTCTATAACAAACCTAGCTTTATCTAAGTGGTACTTTTCTATAAGCTCTATCGCTGGGTAGGTAAATCAGTTCTTAACCAAATCACCTTTATCTTTTTCAATTATAAGCCCTATCTATACATATCTTGCAATATATTGTTAATTAATAAAGATTTAGAATCTAGGGCTGTCTGATCTTCTAATCCAAATCAAGTTAAAAATTCCATCAAAACCTTTTAATGAGAGGATATCTTCAAGTCCATACCTTGGGATTAAATGATCTCCCTCACCTAGTTCATAAATCTATTAGCTAATTGATGATCTGAATTGACATCACCTGCTATATGTAAGTCATTATGAATTATGTGGTTGCACTCTCCCTAAGTTGTTTAGAAGGTGCAAATGAATACTATTTTCTATAGGAATTTATATTGTTTTCTTTACTCAATAAAGGTCACAACCCACTCAACAAGGTCCTCAATATTATTAGGATTTCCAGAAACTCTAATCAAGTGTTTGAATATATGCAAGTCCACTTTAGAGTACTGGTAATTACAAAAAAGGTGTCCACAGACTTTGAAGGTAATTGACATAGGGAATATAAGGGGTCTGAACTCCCATAGCATATGTCCTTTTTTTCATTCTTCTCATAGCTAGAAGCCAACAAGTGAAAGAAGCTTTTGACAGTATAGATTTCTCCTATAGCAGTTTATTCCATTTAACTAAGGGGGCATAAATTCTTAGACATTGCAGGGATGAGGAATTAGAAAATTTTCTAGTATTATTCCCAATCCATCTAATTTCATCCTTAATATGGCTTTTTGGGTTATATGTAGGAAGTATTTAAGCTAAGAGGGAAGACCTATGAAATTGCAATTCTAGTCATTTTTAAAAATGTTGGAACTAACTCTAGCCTGAATGGAGAGTCTAATTTAGAGGTTCAGAAATTCAACTCTAGCATAAAAGGGGCTTAGAGTTTTCTAATTTTCAAACCGTATCCAAGTCCCCCACCATTAACAATTTTTATCTAAAGCAGAAAGTATATTAGGTCCCTTAGCCTCAGGATTTGTTTCATATCATAGGAGCAGTCTCTACTAATTCTAGCTGCCAGAGTTAACATTTTGAGATAATACTCATTGTTTAATTTACACCATAGTGACCACTTATCTGTTAGAATTTTCCATATTTTTTAGCTAATAAAACGTTTTGTATCACCTATATGGAGGTCAGTCTAAGCCCTCCTTCTTCCTTGGGTAGACATAAAGTATCCCATTTTACTTTGGCTTTTCTTAAAGTGTTGGCTATATCGGACTAGAGGAAATTCTTAATACATCTCTCTATTTCTTTAATCAGTTTCTTAGGCATGTATAAAAGGGATGACCAGTGCATATTTAGATTACTAAGTATTGAGGATATAAGTTGGAGTCTCTCAATTGAATAGAGGAATCTATATTTTCACCTATTTATTTTCTCTTTGAATATGTCTATAAGAAGGGCATAATTTACAAATTTAAGCTTTCTTGTGGTGATTGCGACACTTAAATACCTGAAGGGGGAGGGCGGAATGTTTAGCAACTCCAGCAAATTCCATAAAAGAGTATGCCATCATGTGCAGATGCTAAATGAGTGATTCTCAAAGCCTTAATGTTGTGATAATTTTAAATTTCACATCTTGGGCAGCGAAGAGATTGATCGTTCTTGATAGGAATTTTATTACTAGAGTGAATATCTAGGGGACAAAGGATCCACTTGTTCAGTTCCTCTATGGCTTTTGAATGTTGATGTAAATGTTTGGATCTTTTTTAACCTTTTGCCAAAAACATTAATGAAACAAACATTAGGTCTTTGAAGTTTACTTATATGGTCAACTATCAAACACTTTTTTATTGAAACATTCTCTCTACTAGTTAGGGGTAAGAATAATAAGACTAAGAAAACGAAAGAGCTAGGGATAGAATAATGAGTTGACTCATAATAAGCAATTCTTTATAAGTCTTTTAATTGGATTTGATCCCTAAGTGGAGCTAATTATTAAAAAAATATGTAATTATTGTACGCACCATTGCTCTTGAAGTAATGCTTTAACCATTACCTAACCATAAATGGCTTCCCATCTGTATTTTCAACTTTAGTGACATCATAATGTTGCTCTTCCGTTACAACGAACATCCCAAAGCGTTTAGACTTAAATTTTTTTGAAAAAATTTAAAATAACAAGTAAAAAGTAAAACCTTTTATCCCACTTGTAATTCCCTCATTAAGAAATTTTTATTATGGAATAACTTGGTTCAATCCTTGTAAATTCAAAAATTTTCTGAAAAATCTCTTTAGAACTCATCTAACTCATTTAATTGGAGTAATATCTTCTCACTGGTTAACTTAAAGTCATAGTTGAATTTCTTGATAACCTACAAAGCCTTAATTTCAATAGAAAGGTGACAAGACTAACCAAATATAGGTCCAAGGGCGTATTGAAACTTGTTTTATAAGCTAAAGAGCATCATCAAGTTTCAATCCCCAAATTATACTAATTTATTAACTGTTTTCTCAAATTTTCACTTATGCTCTTTGTTAGATGGCTTCATTGTACCACTTGTATAAGGACAAAAAGTGGCTGAAGTTTTGAAAATATATCCATTCTTCTTTAAAAGTGACCTGGACTTATAGTTTTGTAACATAAAAACATTTTTACTAATGATAATTAAAGGTACATCAAAATAAGAGAAGATGTTCCTTTTCAAGAATTTCATTATGCTAGGACCAATTTTATTAGGCAAAGCTACTTCCTCTACTCATTTTAAAACATAATTGACTACCACAAGGATCTAGGTATTGCTATATGAAGATGGATTTGTTCTCATAAAATCTATTATCTGTATGTCAAAAATAGCCCTACTTTTATAACCACATTATGAGATATATCTATCGTATACCATTTATTTCCTATTCCCTAGCTTCGATTTCATGTCAACAAAAAACTATTGGAATCTTCAAATAATGTGGGATAACAAACTCATATTGCAAGACTTTAGCAATGGTATTATCAACACCATAATGTTCACTATAAGCGGATAAGTGACACTAATGTGAAATATGTCTCATCTCCTATTTAGGTACACATATATAATCCCATCAAAACATCATCGAAATATAAAAGGATCTTCCTAGTTGTAAAATTTAACTTCACAAAAAAATTTCTTCCTCTGGTAATAGAGGAGGTTTGTTGGGAAAATTCTTGGAAAAAAAATCTCAAAATTAACAAACTAAGGGGCTTCATTATGATGAACAACTTAAAGCTTCTCATTGGTAAATTAGTCATTTTTAGGTTCCTCAGCTATCTGCTACTAAATTCTTCGATCCTTACTTATCTTAAATTTTATAGTCAAATTTTTTTTAAAAAAAGAATCGAACGAATTAGCCTTAGCTTAAAATCAGTTAAAATAATAGATATTTTAGTGTTGAGTGATCAGTATAGATGATCATTTTGGAACCAAAAATATAAGATCTAAACGTCTAAAAAACAAACACAAAATTTAGAAGTTCTTTTTCAATGGTAGCATAATTAGTCTGTACTTCATTAGGAATTTGTCAGTGGGACTTCCACTGGGATGATGATGATGAGTTATTAATAACTTTACTAGAATAATATATAACATGAAGTTTCTTATCCTTTTTTTGGCTTAAGATAGTCCCCACCATATATCAACTTAAAGGGTAGGTTCAAGTTAGGTACAACTATAATAGGAGTCTAGCTTATTTCTTTCTTCATCCTATTAAAAAGAAATAAAACATTCATTATTAAATTCAAAATGATTATCTCTTTGTAATAAGTGACACAAAGGTTGAGTTATTTTATCAAATTCATTTTTAAAACTTCGATGAAATTTAACATGTCTAAGGAAACTCCTAATATAGACTAAATTCAGGGGGCTGATAATCTTTCTATAACTTTCACTTTAGCTCGGTCCATTTTAATCCTTTGTTTAAAAGTCCCATGTCCCAACATAATTGCTTCTTGTACAACGAAATGACATTTTTTTCCAATTAAGTACCAAATTGATGTCTTCATTTCGTTGCAATACGTTCTTTAGATTAATCTAACAAACATAAAAGAAGAACTAAAAATTGAAAAGTCATATATGAATACCATTATTGATTTCTCCATCATGTCGAAGAAAATAACCATCCTGTAATTTGATAAAGTTACAGAAACATTGCATAATCTAAAGGGCATCCTTTAATAAGCTAAAGTGCCATAAGGATATATAAAAGTTACCTTCTCTTGATCCTTTAATGTGATTGGAATTTAATTATATCATGAGTATCCATTAAGAAAGAAGTAAAATTCATGCTCTAGCGATCTTTACAACATCTAATCAATGAAAAATAAACGAAAGTGATCCCTTAGAATGGAAAAATTAAACTTCCTATAATCAATTCATGCCCTCCACTAGGATCAACTCATTTTTCTCATTAGTCACCATAATCATGCCTCCTTTCTTTGGTATAAGGTACATAGGACTCACCTAAGAATTATCAAAAATAGGGTATAAGATTCATATATCCTGGAGTTTACTTACTTTAAAGTACACAAATTCTTTCATATTTAAATTAAGTCATTATTGATTATCTAAACTAAGTTTATGGCTATCCTTCGTAAGGATTTGATTGGAACATAAAGATGGATGAATCCCACAAATGTCGAAGATGGTCTAAGCAATTGCCATCTTGTTCTCTCTAATAATCCTAAGGAACTTATTTTCTTACATAGAACTCAAAAAAGAAGAAATTAACAAGATATGCATTATGTAAATGATGAGGCAGTTGTTTTAGTTCAAGTGTAGGTGAATTTTATGTAGATGGTAGGGTTAGGCTTTCCTTCTCCTAAATCTTTAAAAGGATTTTTTAAAAAAACCCAAGAACCATAGTCCTCCACTTCCAAGATAAAAGCATAATCCATAATATTAGACACCTCCTCCTTTTTATCAACTCCCAAAGTTAAACATGCACTCAAAAGTTTGCATATGTAACTTTAGGTAAGGTAACATGCACAATAAAGTCAATAATATCAAATGGAGTTATTCGCTAGGTTAAGTGATACAATAGTAGGTTCTGTTCTCTAATTCCAAGCTTCCTAAAAAGAGAGAAAGGCATTATATTAACAATAGAGACTAAAACAAATAAATAATTATAATCATCAAAAGCACCAAAATGACAAGAAATCATATAATTCCCTAGATTCTTTAACTTCAAGATAACTTGTTTTACAAGATAGTTGTAACACCCCACTCCCGTAAGACCCGAACCTGACATCGATGGTGATATCCGAGTTCGTGCCTCGCGAGGGTGGCATGTTATTACAATAGCACTACAGTCCTTAGTTAAAGGCATTATATCATACTCTTTAGGTATTTTTTATAGACATTTTCCTGTAAAAACTTCACATAAGATGATATTTAAGCTAATGCTTCGGTGATGGTTATATTAATATGAAATTTCTTAAAATCTCTAGGAACTTCTCAAAGTTATTTTCATCTTTCTTCTTCTTTAACATTTTAGGGAACATAATGGATGGAACATAAGGTTTGATGGAGAGCTTGAGTATCTATTTGAAACTAATGCTAGTTAAACATGACACTAATGTCAATTTTCTTCTATCCCGATTGTCCTCCAGCTCTAGATCAATACAGTATTGGATGTATATGTGACTGGTACTAATTTGCTTATGTTTCCTCAAGTTGCTTCCTCTTCCTCAGATTTTCCTAATTGTTGCATTTTCTTCTTTCTGTTAGCATTAATGTCAAGTTTTTTACCACTAATTAATCTGATGGCATACACTTGATATATAAGGTTTTCCTCATTTCTACTAGAAGGTTATACTTGACCACTTTCACTCCCTATCTTAGAATTATATAATTTTTCTAATTTTGCATCCAAAGAAGACATAAACTACTTGAAAATCTCTTATATAGCATTGCCCTATGATGGTGATAATTGAAGAAACTGAGTTCTCTATTAGAACCTAGGTGGTCCCTTAAGTATGCTTACTCTAGCTCTTTGCTCTTTCTACAAAGGACTTGAATGATTCCTCCACCCTGAACTATATATGTGGGAATGGGGTCATTCATTACTTTCTTTTCTCCGTAGTTAGCTATGACATTTACTTCTTCATAGTAGTTTAAGGTTAGCTTAACATTCATCTATACATAAGGTGGATGCCTATATATGCCACAATGATTGCTCGCCTCCTTATTACCTATTTCTTGATTCAAAAACATCTTTAATAGGCCCCTTTCCTTATGATTAGGCAACCTACCTGACACCCTATGAAAACCCTCCAGTTGATATCTAATTGGAAAGTTCCCTTATAGCTAAGCCTTTTCCATTTTCTTCAAAATATTTTAAATTCCATATAAAGAAAAGAAAAAGGAATCTTCATTAAAAATTTTGGCATTATAACAATTGTTATTTAATAAAACAAAAAATTTTTGGTACCTGAAAAACAATTCAAAACACTTCTAGCCACTTTTTCCTTTTGGTGAACACAAATCCTAGGTCAAGATTTTTTCAATTTCTACTCCAAATTCACCAAAAATTGCGCCTTTCTTCTTCCTCTTCTCCTTAAATGAATTCTTCCTCTTTCTCTCTTCTTTTCTATCTTTCTTTTTGGTTCTCACGAATCCTCCTTTCAAATGAACCAAAATTTTTCTTCTTTTGGCTTTTTATACTACTTTAATACTTTACACATGTCATTTTCTTGTTAAACATCTTAAATGAGTCATCATCATGTAATTTAGTGTTTCTTAAACCATATGGAGTCTTGTCATTTTTCAATAAATGTGTCATTTAAAATTTATTAATTAACTCCATTTATATAAAAAGACCAATTCGTCCTTTCATGGATTACTACACCTATAAACCAGATTAAATCCTGAAAATATTCCACAGCCATCTCACCACCAAATTGACCATAGGATACTTTAATTAGGATCAATACTTAGTAATTAGAAGCCTCAAAAATTTTGAATGGGTTTAAAATCATTAATACACATTATTTTCCAAAAAGGGCATTTTTGTCCTAAACTTATAAAATTCCAGAAATTCATTTGATTGGACTTGTTTTCGATCCATTTCAGTGACATTTGACTCTAATACCTATTTTGGGTATTTTCACATTTTTTAGGGATTGGGCCCTCAAAATCCCTATTCAAGTGAAAATATTGTTTACCCGGGTTTACTATTCATCTGGAAATATAATTCACCCAGAATAAAATATATAAACCGATAGAAGGGAAAGTTCAGGGTTTTACAATCTTCATATAATTTGAGAGATTAGCTACATGTGATGCTAAATCTGAAACTACTTGAACCTCATAAAGGGGTGCTTTTGGTTTTCTCCTTACCATTTTGGTTAATAAATTCTTTGCCAAAATTTTGATAATCTCCTTGTCCTCTTAATTTTTTTGGTATAAATAGTCCCTTGTACATCTATATCAACTAAGTTCTGACATGTTAGTGTGAGGTAACATAAAAGAATTGCATCATCATCTATAATGAATAATGGTGATGTAGGCACTTAAGTAGATCTTTTTGTCTTTCCCAATCTTCATAAAATGCTTCCTTTTTTTCTTTGTGAAACATTGAATTTACCTCCTTAACATGATGATCTTATATATAGAGAAAAATCTCAATATAAATGCATCGTACACTTGATTTCATTTCTGAAAAGAGTTTGCCTTAATAGATAGCAGTTAGATTCTCTCTCTCTCTCTCTCTTATGCATTATGAAAAGCACCTCATTTAAAGCTCAATCGTGATGCCAATTAGGAATTGTCTAGATCATCAAATAGAGCTCCTTTATAAATGTTATCATTTCTTCCTTAACTGATTTACTAAAGTTTAAGAGCATTTAGAGATATATTTGCTTTAACTCATAGTTCCTCACACTTTGACTGAGTTTAATACATGAGGGACTTACACTAATCACAGGTAATTAGATGTCTCTTATACACATCCTTTTTAGTTATTGCTACTTCATATCCTCAATAATATTATCTTGATTAGCAATCATCTCTTCTCACATTCTTCTCTATTATGTCTATAAGTTCATTTAATTTCAAGATCAAATTAAAGTAGAATTTCCAAGTTATCACTCTTGGATAAAACTAACACTAACAAAATAGTAATTATATAGTTTCCTGATAATGACACCAAAAACTTAATCTACTAAATCTATAAGCGTACAAAATTAATTATAAAAAGAAATTAAAACTAAATTAATTCTAGGGTATATATCCCATACGAATTATATCATAATATCCATTAATTATAGTTGAAAATGAAACTAAATAAGTAAAAAAAAGACAATTAATTCACTAAACTAATGAAAAAAATTCAATTAAACTAGCGAAGGAAATTTAATGAAGCAAATGTTAGGGATTTAAGATTCACTTATACAGAATTCCAATTATTAAACAAGATTGATTATCTAGGTCACAATAATAATTAAACTAAAGTACATATGCCTTCTCTTAAAGTACACAAATATATTTGATTAGGTAACTACCACCTTTCGATAAATCAATCTCAATATAAGGGAAAGAATAAAAGAAAATATTAAGAGAAATTGTCATTGACTCCTCTAGTCTATAGAACTTTTATGCATTAAGAATTAGTATGTAACTTGTACCTAACACCAAGTTGTAATATGTGCCAATTTTGCTATAACTTTCTTTATAAAAAAATGATGAAGCCAACTTTGATCAATTGTACCACTCTAATACTAGTTGTGTTCTAGTTCTCATCCTCTATGAACTTCATGAAAGGTAGGCACTTGTCTCCTTAGCAAGTGTGGTGCCTATTATGTTGTCTTTTACCAACTTCTCCATTTTTTAAGATCTTTGAATTAGAATTAACATCCAATTTCTTACACAAACTTTTTACCCATATTGTTATCTATTAAAAGACTTAAAAATCTCTTTGATTGGACATTTGTAGAGAAAACTATAAATAATTCCATGTTTTCTACTTAAAAATCATCACCTATAAGACAATAAACTATGAAATCGTCATATAATCCATATAAAACATGATACAATAGTCGTAAATACAAAGTAATTTAACCTAAATAATATGTAAAATATAAATTTATCAATGAAAATTATGTTTCTTTATCTAGTTATTATAAATATGTATTGCATATTTTTATACTTCACATATGCAAACGATGTCTTTCTAAGATTCAACCGACCTTTTTTTTACATAAACAACTTATTTAAATTAGGTATATATTACACATTATATGAAGCAAACAATAAAAGTAAGCAATGATGAGATAATGAACATAATAAATAGTTTAATTACATTATCAGCATCCTTCACTAGAATATCAAAGAATGAAGCAAGAATAAAATTAATTAATTACACATTTTTATCACTAATGAAGGTCGAATTATTACCATTATCAATGCTCAAATTTCTCATAGTTTTCACATTTTATTATTATCCATAAGATTAGAAAACATTTTATCATTTTTATTGTGGATAGTAATCATATGCACATAAGTTGTAAAGGACTAAGAAGGATGGTTTATTCACCATTGAGACTTATATGCCACTTTCAAATTCTAGTTTATTTAATGCTCTAAAAGAACTTTTTGAATTATTAGTCGAAAGAGATTTCACTAACAGAAAGCTTTCAACGCTTTTCAATATCCTTTTCATTTATAAATATTTTTCAAATACTTTTTTCTATAAAGATCCAGCAACTAGAAGCTCGCTTGTTCTTTTTAACACGCTAACATATATGTAAACCTTTAACAATTTTAAGCATAGAAGTTTGTTCATTCTCAATCCAAGCCCTCTAAGGGTATCCTATGTACATATGAAGTCCATTATTTTATTAATACTCTAGATCCATCACATATCATAGGAATTCACACTGTATACTTTTCAGTTTCCTTTATAAATTGCTATGAATCTCATTCCTACTTCAAATTTTAAGTTCATTTTTTTCCTTCATACTAATTCGATGCTTTCCTCTTTATTACTTTCAAGTATAAGTATATCATCTTTATAATCATCATACTCACTTTGAACACCCATATAATCATATGGTTTGTTTCTTGTACTTGATGATCCATTAAATTTATCATTGGCTACTTTCCAATTGGTCACACACCCTTTAATAACATCATTCAAGCCAAAGCTACTTGTAATCTTCTTTGTAAATTACTTACCTTCTACAGTACTACCACAAAGTCCTCATCGTATGTTAAAGAATCTAAATATGATATCTCGTCCTTCTTATCATTCATCTCAATTAAATAGAATTTATTATCTAGGCTTAAATTATTCCCATTAACGTTCTCAATCACATCATCTACCAATGATGGATTGTGGACTTCAACTTCATAGTTGTTATTGACTATGTTTGTTTATATTGCCAATTAATTTTTAATGTAACTTCGCCAAGAATAACAACTTTGTTATGGTATTTATGAAACAAATGCCTCGTTAGATTACTTGAGATAATCTCTAAATATTCATTCTCATCATTACTAACAAAATCAATCCCTCCTTTATCACTAAATTTTGTCAATTCCCCATATATGTTATCAAAGCATATGTAAAATAATTTTAGTTCCATGACTTATATTGTCAACCATAGGAAGTATTTCATTTTTTATATAATAATCAAGTCCATTGAATAACTTATATCTTCATGTGAGAACTTCTAACTCATGGCATTTATAATTTCAAAGTGTCTTAGCAAACATAAACAATTTAAACATGGATATAAGTGTTTACTTTTCTCTTCCCATCTATATGCTTTAATTCTTTTATATTCACAATCATTTGAAATCAAATAATAATAAATGCACATTACTAATCCACATTATTATTAAATTAGTATTTACCCTAAACCTTAATAAGAGAAGACAACATAAAAGGTGATATGCAAATATAAAATTTGTACTAAGTTTGGAATTGTTAAGAAGGAATATAAACTAATGTTTCTCTTATCTTGTCAAAACCCTAAAACTCAAATAATTCAGTTAATATCAATAATAAACAATAAAATATTAACATCTTTTACTTTTTCAAGTTTGTAGATCACCACAAAAACAAATTGAGTTATGACTGTCAGCTCTTAAACCACTTAACAATTTACTTTTGAAGATTCAGGAATATCTAAATAACGAAGACAAGATGGGTGTAGTAATATTATGTTGTTTTTTTTATTGCCCATTAACTTTGCCTTTCAACTTTTATTAGATTATTCCCTTTTAAAAAAACTTTTATTTGATTATTTGTTTCTTTAGGATATTATGCTTTTGACTCAATTTATTTGTATGTTTCCTTTTGATCTTTTCTATTTTCTTTCATTTATTCTAAATTACATATTCGATGGTAATTATAGGTGGTCATTAATTATAAGTTTCTATCATATAACTTTGCACAGAAAATACATTAACAAAAGTGTTAAACAAAGCCAGAAATTATGCTAAATACGTTATAAATTGACATTTTTCGCATTTAGTAACGAAAATTTAAAGTTTTAATTTACTTTTTTATTTTAGTAAAGTTCAGAAATATATAGATAATTAACCTAAAAAATAATAGGAATGATTAGCGAACTATTACATTATATTTACTTTCTACTTGATATTCCTGTAAATTATGCGTGCCTACGTTCAAAGTCGGTAGATTTGTGTTCCCTAATGTACCTAGCCTGCAAGATAAGTGGTCAAAGTGCTGAAAATTCCAATAATCGAATCATTAAGTATATATACTAAGGACGAAGGGGATGGACGACCACGGAATTCATCTCGTTCGTCCGTTTAATCTGACGGTTATTACCCCCCGTCTATATGTCGCATATATTTATTTAGTTTAACATTTCTCATATCTCATTTCTCTCTCTTTTCTATCTCTCTCTATCTCACACCGAGTTTATGTCATATGTTTGCTTCAGGTTGCAAACGGCGGTTTTGTTTATCTTCTTCTCAGATTCTCTGCTATCTCTTAGAATGCTGCATATTCATCTTGTTCGTCCGTTTAATCTGACGGTTATTACCCCCCCGTCTATATGTCGCATATATTTATTTAGTTTAACATTTCTCATATCTCATATCTCTCTCTTTTCTCTCTCTCTC
>JAOTAY010000189.1:20761218-20771261 GCA_025629805.1 Erythroxylum baracoense
TTCTACCCCCAAAGACATTATAATTAATACCTAATCACAACAAATTAATCAAAATAAACCTCAAAAAGAATTTAGCACAATCTTGTTAGTAAGAAAAGAATCGGGGTCCAACAATTAACAACGAGCCTTTATTACTTCACTAAAAGTATACAAAGGAATGCTCTCTCTTAATTTGATCCATTCCCCTTTATTTTTATTCCTAAGAGCAAGACTCAAATAAGTTATTTATAGGCACCTTTGGCTTTATAATTGAAACTCCTAATTAAACTGAACTAACTAGATCATCTCTATCTTTGTTAGATTACATCACACTAACTAATTAGATGACATCCCCATCCAAATAGGACTACATTTGATAGATTTAGCTGCATCACAATTAACAAGATAAGAAATTATATTTAATTAGGAAAGATACATCCATATATATTAAAAATCTCTAATATCTTTAGATGATCATCTCACATGGTCTTTATCTTTTAGAGTTAATAAATATTTATTGTGATCGTATATGCCACATCATCTAAGATCTCCCCTTGATCTATATCCACTAATGATGAGTCATCCTACCTTAAAGCCTTTCAAAGCACACTAGTCCGATATAATGCTTACCAATGTTAAGTCCATTAGTCATTATCTATCTATTTGAGCACTTATAGCCCTCACATATCTCCCTCATATGCATGATACAACTAAACTTCAACCTAAGTTCCATCTTAAGCTATCTTTCAGTCTCACACTTGAATATTGCATCTTGCCAAATATTTCAGCCAATGTGTACCAATGCATACTAACTCACCGATAACGCCTATTTTCTTTGATTGCTTATAAGTCTTTGTCCTGTTCCGTCATATAGAGCGTCAAACATTGGCAGAGGTTCAATAGTACTTGCACAATTTCCCAATTAGGAATGAGGGGTCTAATAATTCAAGGGCACTCCTCCAAATATAGTTCCCTCGAAGGCTCCTTAGTTATTGACAAATCTTCAACATACTATTTTCCCTCTCTGTCAGGTTGGTCCCTACTTTTGTTTGGATGCTCCTTCACATGGCCCATTATGCCCAATATAGCATAATTATTTAGGTAAAAGACTTCAGTTGCATCATCCTCTCCTTCTCCTTAATCCTTCATGATTATAGAATTTATTTACTCCCCACCACCTTTCGTCTTAGTCATTTACGAACAAAATGTGTCCCTTCATAAATGAAATAAGCAATATCTCTTTTTGTTTGTTTCTTAGACTTTCATTAAGAAGATTCACACACCTTCTCGTTACTTTTCTCTGAGCCATTTCGTATCCAATCATTCTTCTTACACGCGTTATTATTTCAAATTAGTGGTGACATTTAGAGATCCACCAAGGCATTCATAACCATTATCGCACTTGGGAAGTCTTTAACATTCTACCTCCAAAGCTCCATTTATGTCTAACCATCTAAGCTGCTTATGAAGTTGAACAACTTGTCTTCTTAGGTATATTATGTACATCTAACATCAAAGATGTGAATTTTCTCACATACTCCTACATTGAGACATCTTGCTTTAACCTCTTTAAAGCTTCTCTCGCGAGTTATAAAGTGTTATTAGAGAGGAATTAATCTGTTAGCTCCTTCTTTATTTTCTCCTATGTATTAATGGGAGGTATACCTATGTAGATGTCATTGAAGGTTCTTGTTCTCCATCATTTACATCCTTCACCATATATATATAGTACCGATCAACACCTTCTACAAATCAAATACCTTTGCCCTTGCGAAGTATTGCTCCATGTCCCATAAAAAATTTTCAAGCTCTTTGGCACTCCGTTTGTCAATGAAAACTTAGGGCCTTCAAACCTTCACTAAAGTGCCTTTGGCACGCCCAAAATCCTGTGTCGTAATGGCACACCTTAGGATCAAGATATCTAATATAAAATATTCTTGTGCCTTCATCAAGTCCGCTATTTGATGTTGTAACTGTTGGATTTGTGTCTTTAAAATCTCAAATTGAGATGAGTAGGAAGTGACCTCTTCCTTCCTTTAAGGAATTACCCTATGAATGCCTTTATTTTATTGACATGTTCTGTCAAATTGTTACCTCTCGCCATATCAATATTTTGGCTTTGATACTAGTTGTTACAAAGGTTTTTCTATATACCAAACTTATACCAAAGTCGTGCCTACTCCTTTACATGACATTCTCACTTGGGCCCATTTAAGTGAGACTCAAACTTTCTACATGATTGTCGACCAACTAATCTATTTTTGAACACCTAACAACCCTCAAAGTATTTAACTCTCACACTGGAGTAGGAATACTATGAAAACATTAAATAATAATAAGCAACATTAAACATAAAAAAGCTATGTTAAAAACTAACCTTGATTACTTCCATAAAAGTATATAAATGAATGCTCTCTCTTAGTATGTTCACTTCCCCTATCTTTATTACTAGGAGTAAGACTCAAATAAGCTATTTATAGGCACCTTTGGCTTTACAATTTAAAATCCTATTTGAACTGAACTAACTAGATCACATATATCCTTGTTATAATATTGAGATGATAAGATATATAACATAAATAGAAATAAGCAAATAAGTAATATTGATGGCTATATCACTATTTTAAATTAGCAATGCATTTGCTAAGGGGGTAAAATCATTAGTCATCTCACCTATAATATGAATAATACAAGAACAAGATCATAACCAATAAAAGTAAAGAGGTTTACCTTTTTCCATAAACAGCAAAACCATAGACAAAATAGAAAACGAAACAAAGATCATTAACAATAGCAATATAAGAAAAACAAAAATCAAAAGACCCCAAAAGTAGTAACCACAAAGATGAAACACTAGACCTATCTTATGTATAATAATATATTCCCCAAACCAAATATTACAACTTAAAGTTCTTAACTTTATCACAAAATAACTCAAAAATGACTCACTCATATAAATATGAGATAATGACGCTCAAATGATTGAAAATACTTTGAAACGTGTGTATAAGACAACCTTATTCTTTTTAATGCTAAAAACAATAGAAAATAATTATTTATAGTGTTTTGGGACCTTCCTAGCCATTGGAGCCAAAAACTAGCTATTACAATAGCTATATGTAGTACACTAGTTGATTGGTATGCATTAAAGCGCTAGATTCACTAGCCGTTAGAACATTGGTCAACCAATAGGTATACTAGTCAATTAGTAGGTATATTGGTTAACCAATATGGCACATTGGTTAACCAATATCATAGAAAACTCATAGTATATCAAATTTAACAACTTTAACCTATATTGGTCAACCACTAATCTATATAAGTTAACTAATCACCCCAGAAACATGATTTTATCACCTTTAAATACTCAAAATCAATTTGATTAACACAATTATGAAATAAAATTCCCAAAAATGTTCCCTAAACTTTGTTTGAAAGATTAAGATGCTTTTATATTAGGAAGACTTCAATGAATCTTAGTGAATGGAAAGACTCATGGAGTGAAGCAAAGTAAAAATTTTATGCATGATAAACCTTTTACAACATTAAATTACCAAAGTGAGATTACAATTAATATTACAAACTAAAGAATAACCTTGATGAGCCTTGATCTTCTTTTGTTTTTGGATTAATCTTCATTTTAATAGTTTTAGACTTCAACTTCTCTTTATCAATTTCATAAGCTATCTTCTTAAGTTTACGACTTTATTTTGTTCTTATATTGCTTTTCATTAAAATAATAAACTCATTAGTAGTAATTAAGTTTTATTATCGTTAAAACACCAATTAGAAATTTAGCTCACTTCTAATACTTGATGGTTAGACATTGTTGGTATAATTCATCTAACCAACTTCTTACATGAGATGACAAATAAAAAGAAGTCAACTAGTATGAAACAACATATATATATAAACTAAAGGTGATTTTTTAGGGGAAATCAAATTGCCACTTACCACAAGATATTAGAGTTATGTGAAGTTACACACATACCTTTAATTGAGGGAATTTAGTTTTTGTATCAATTTTGGACGGAATTGGTTATCGTTTTCTTTTTATATTTGGAAAAGTGATTTTGTACTATGGCTTTATGAGCTTAATTTGGTTTATGTGTGTTTACTTTTTATTCTTATTTTCTTCATATTATTGCTACCATAAATAGGTTGAATGAAAAAACGTCCATTATATGGTATAAGCAATTGGGTAATAATTCTAGATAAAGAGTGGAATAACTAATAAAGGATGAGATTCTACAAGATCTTGATCTTTTAAAATTTAACACTTGCTCTAACTATATAAAAGATAAGTTGACTGCCAAGGTTTGAAACACTAATGTTGATAGGTTTACATTACTACTTAAGTTAATCCACATTTATATTTGTGTGCCTTTTACTTCACCAACTATCGGTATCTCTAAGTACTTTATCACTTTTACTAATGAATTTTCCGACTAGAGAAGTCTAACTCATTAGAAGCCTTTAAAAGAAGGTGGAGCTTTAATCAGGGAAAATGATCAAAGTGGTTCATTTTGACAAAGGTGACAAGTATTATGAGAGATATGACGATACATGACATAATCCTAAACCTTTTGCAAGATGCCTAAAAGGATTGTGGTATTATAAAGTAAAAGTAAGACCTTATAGTCAGCAATCTAAGAAACTTGATCCTAAGATTGTCATTGTCTACTTTATTGATTATTATACTATCAATCACATGCCATTTTAATTATTATTTACATAAAAATGACAAAAAGATAAAAAATAAAAACAAATATAAAATAAAAGATATTGTTAATAAAAAATGTCTTTTAATTGTTGATTTTGTACCAAAGATCATTTTCGTTCGTTGCATTTGAAATTATTATTACTTTTGTATTTTTAAAGTTTTATTACTTTTTTGACATATTTGATTTGCTTTGTTAGTTAATTTGATTTTGTGTTATTTTTAAATGGGAAATTTTGGGTTAATTTGGAGGAAAATAAATTTTAGTTTTAGAATTAGGCATTGGGAAATTTCTGGACCAAAAATAATAAAATAAATTTAAATAAGGATTAAAATATAAAATGGGTAAGGACAAAATGTAAAATTGAAAAAATGGGGGCTGATTAGTAATTCAAAGAGGCTAAAACATATTTTCCTTCTTTTCATTATGCAGCTATCATTTTCCATTTCGCTTGAAGTCACAATCTGTCACTTTGTTCTTCTCACCACCAGTCTGATTTTCCTTTTTCCTCCGGTCTCTTCCTTAGAAACCCTACATTTAAATCCCTCATTCAGAATCATTTCACCATAACTGGGGCTTTCACACTTCTTAAAAATTCGTAATTGTCCCTAGGTATTTCAGGAGAGCCGTCAAGGTTGAATTGGCTTGTTCTATGTGATTTTCGATTCATGTTCTTCATCGGTTAATTTTCTTTTCTACATCACAGAGGTCAAATCTTCACCAAAAACAGGAAGCAACTGCACGCGCCATTCTTTCATTCATGCCTAGCCGTCGTGATAGGCTTTTCATGCACGAAGAATATCGTCGCGTATGTCAGGGTAAAAGCTTTAAAATTCTTGCTTGGTCCTCTATTTACGTTTTTTATATGCTTTTATCCTCGTGTATTCAGAAACTCTTCTTTCTTTTAGCTTGTTTGTCCCATATGCTTTTCTTCGTTAATTACTTTATCGTTGGTGTATTTGTTGAGTACCTTCTCATGGGCTGTTTGCATTTCGTACAAACGAAAAGGCCTTTGGGTTTGTGATTGAAGTCTCTTATCTACCTTGTTTGATAGGTGTCTGGTTGTTATTTATGTTTATTAATGAGTTTGTCTTTGGTATATTATTCGGGTGATTGGTGATTATACTGAACTGTTTCCTACATTTATTTAATGAGTAGGCATATGATTGTTTTTTTTTTTTTACCGTGCTGCTTACTCGTTTTGATGATCTTTTTCATTGTATTGCAATAGGACTGTGGGTAGGAACTTATTTGGTTATTTAGTTTCCAAATTAAATTCAAAGAGAAGGTTTACTTTTTGAGCTTTAAAGTCCAATTTATGTGACGATTATGATCAATTGTTATTTGTCATTTTTAAATATGATTTTTACTTGGACTAGGACTCTTTTAGAAATTTTATTTTAAAAATAAATTAAAAATTTATTTAGATCTTTGATTATTAAGAATTTATACAAAATTAGTTTTATCTTAGGTTTAGTACATAAGTGCTTAATTATAAGTTCATACTCAAAATTGAACTAAAACTTATTTTTTTATGTATTTTGTTTTCATTTATATGCTTGGTGATTGTGTGGCTTAAGAAGGGATATGTGTACGAAGAGAGAGACTTAACAAAATTTTTGTTTCAAAAGTATAATTTTTTCCTTTTAAGCCCATGTATAATATTTAAGAAATAGATTTAATTGAGCCTACAAGTCCAATAGGAATAAATTTATGTTATTTATTAATGGCCTCTTTATTTTTATTTTTATTTTTTGATTTTTTTAAACTTAATAAAAATTTTATTTATTTGAGTTTTTTATTTTTTTTCTTTCTATTTCTAATTTTCTATAACCTAATTTACTATCAACTAAATATATTTTTAATTATTTAATATTAATTTTCAATAAAATTATGAATAATTAATTTAATAATACGTATGTAATGAATTAAATGTTAATTTTAAAAATGAAAATTAATTTAATAAAAATTAATAAATATAATTTAAATTTAGAATATCTTCATAATATATAATTTTAAATAAAATTGCTTTAATAATTAATAATAAATATATTAACGATAAATTTAATCTATAAAATCAAATAATAATGATCAAATTATTTATTTTAATAAAATATGATAATTTTATTGATAATTTATCAATAAATATTATATAAGAAATTAAAATAAAATAAAATAATTAATTAACTAGTAAAATAATTTATTTTTAGATTTTATCTAATATATAATTATTGGACATTAACAACTAAGTATGTTTTGTTTTTCTAAAAAATAAGAAATTAAAATTAAAAACTATATCAAAAAAATAATAGTGAAATCAAATGACCCCTAAATATTGAATTTAGTTTCTTAGGTTCACCAAATTAGTATAATTTTGCATAAAAATTTTAGATCTTTGTAACCGTTAAACTTCTTTTAAACAATAAGCCTTCCACCTCAATTTCTTTGACACGGTCATATAATTACAATTCTTTTTAGTCTCGAATATGATCATTTGTAGAGATGGTAATTTTTGCCAAGACCAACCTAACCTAATATCACTAGGTTAAGCTTGAGAAGAATTAACTTTAAACCAAGATCGAGTTTTTTAAAAACAAAATTTAGGCTTCGAATTGGGCTCAAATTTAGGTTATTCAAGCTCGACTTGGTCTAAAGTTCGAATATGCCAAGTTACTTAAATTTTAAATTAAAAAATTAAAACTTTTGTTAATTTGAATATTACGATTAGATGTTCAAGATTTGGATCCGGTTAGGCTAAATAGCCCAAAATCTAAAAATTTAACAAAAAATTTAACTCCGATTCCAAGTATGATCAAATTAGATTAGTCTCTTAACTTCGAGCCATTTACGTTGGATCAAGTTAGGTGCAGACTAAACCTAGAAACTAAAATATTTTTGCTTTTTACAATATTTAAATATTCCTTTAATAAGAAAATTAATGATTCTATTGAATAAGTTTAATTTTGGGTCTTATTTCTATTAAAGACATCTAAAAATATCAATAAAAACTGTAAGGACAATATTATTACTCCAAATAAATCATAACACTAAATTTTAAATGTGTAGAACGAATAACAAAAATGAAAAAAGAAAGCTGTTTTTCATTTTTATTTAAAAAAGCGCAGGTGACAAGTGACAAGCCAAGCAACGAAGCCAAGCAGACAGCTAATTTGTTCGAAGCTGTGTTCGTATCTTCCTCGAAAATTGACAAGTCCAAGAACATTACCAAGTTTAGCCCCACATGATCACATGCTCGCCACCATCAAATGACAGAATTAATATTGTTCTCTCCTCCCATTGCAACACAAGCAACAATAGTCAATTCCCTTGTATTCACAAATCTAAATTGCAATGGAGAGGCTGGTAGAATTATCAGATGCAGAGGTTTGCATAGACTTTGTCCTGAATTCAAAATGCAGAGCCAACGTCAGCATGAGATCGCTCTCTGCCACAACTCCAGTTGCTTTCAAAATCCAAACCTCTTCACCTCATAAATTTCTCGTCAACCCACCAAGTGGAATCATCCCTCCGCTCTCTGTTACCACCTTCCAAATCATCCTCAAGCCACAAGTCCATGTCCCAACTAATTTCCCTCGTTCGCCATCCGATCGTTTTCTCATCAAAACGGCGCCGGTGGGTCTAAACTCGGTTGATCACGCTCACGGTAAGTCTCTCAACTTGTGGTTTGCGGGTCTTCCTCAGGAATCCATTCAGGATTTTAAGCTCAAGGTTGCTTTCGTCGGTCAGTTTCTTCTCCACCACGCTGTCAGTTGCGCAAATGTTGAGTCTGTCAAAGCCATCTTGAGAAAGCAAAAGTCGATTCTCGCCGACTTCTCACAGAAAGAAGCTGAGTCGCTACTCCGAGTTGCCACCGGCTTGGGTAATTCGGAGAGGATGGTGAATCTGCTTCTTGAAGCGGGGCTGAAGATTGACGCACGTGTGGAAAGATTCTGCAATACAGATTTAAAATGGCAATCCAATAGCTGTAGCGCGCCACACGTGTCCACGGCGTTTGATCGGGTGGATGAAGTATTGGATTTCGTGAAGGAACGTGGAAGTGGGGAGTCGAATTTGAGGGATAAGGAGGGAAGGACAGCATTGCATTTGGCGATAAGCAAAGGAAATATAGAGTGCGCAAGGGCGTTGGTGGAATCGGGTGCGGATAAAGACGCAAGGAGCAGAGACGGTCGCACTGCATTGTACATGGCCGCGGCAAACGGCGACCATAGAATGGTGGAGATGCTTGTTGAGATGGGAGCGGACCCCACAATTCAAGATGATCGTGGCTGCTCGGCGCTTGACGCGGCACGAGATGAAGGACGTGTAAGTACTTGGAATACTAACAGTCCGATTAAATAAAAAACAGCAAAAACATTTCCATCTCTTTAAAATTTCTTCTTGTAATCCGATGCATAGGACGGGATTTTGGAGCTTCTGGAACGGGGAGAACAGGTTTTAATGGCGGCGAGACGAGGGGACTTGCGGTGTTTGGAAACGTTGTTGAGGAGTGGCGCGAACGTGAACTACCAAGATCAATATGGTTTAACGGCGTTGCATGCGGCGGCGATCAAAGGTCACAGAGATGTGGTGAGTATGCTAGTAGAATATGGGTTGGATTTGGAATGCTCGGACAATGAAGGCCACACTCCACTCCATTTGGCTGTTGAAGGTGGGAGCCTGGAGACAGTTAAGGTTTTGGTGTTGAAAGGAGCCAATGTTGGTGCCAAGAATGAGAGAGGCGCCACTCCGATGTACATGGCTGAAGCCATAGGTTATGTTGACATCTCGCAGTTTCTTGTACAGAGACGAGTTTCCTCTTCTGTCAAAGTTACTTTATAGGCCGCAAGACACAGAATCCTGTGATCTTTTTCCCCCCGGTGCAAGAGACACTCAATTTAAAGTTGTATATGACAAAGCCCACAGTAATATAGATGTGGGTGGACTGGATTTCATACTTTGGATGAGTGAAAAACTTTGCTGCTCTTTATAGTAAATCTATACAAAGTTTGAGAATACATTCTACTTAGCTGATTGTGTCTGTATGTCAACTGGGTGCAGTCGATCAGTTACTATTGCTTTCTTTCTGATGTTTTGTGAATTCGTCACTGCAATTGGTGCTGTCAATCTCTCTTCTTATGATTTCGATGCCATGTCAATTGTAAAAATCTAGGTACGAAAACTTACGGGGATAACTACACCTAAACAAATTTAATTGTGGTCGGGTCGGTCGTGTTGGGCCCGAGCCCAGTCACAATGACCCACAGGTCGATCGATCCAATCTTCAAAGATCAGTCTTATGCTTATTGGCTATTCCAAGCCCAGGATCATTCCGCATTCTTCTTG
>JAOTAY010000189.1:20792186-20822139 GCA_025629805.1 Erythroxylum baracoense
ATAATTTCATTTGCAATGTATAATTATTCCATGGACTTTATCATATACATCTAAACATGTACAAGATAAATAATGCCGAAAATACAACCAAAGCGATTGACTGTAGGGCATAAACCAACAAATTTGATGTACGAGATATACCTGTGATTGCATTTAATTTGCAGGCAATAGATAACTTCCTCGTCGATACGTCAAATGGTCACCGTAAGAGGAAAAGTAGGAGATGAAGTTTCGTGGTTGGTGGTGTATGTGGATGGGTTGTTACGAGAGGAAGCGATATAGGTCTATTTGTTCAACGGTCTTACGACTTGGTAGTGAGGTACATGTAAATGATGTGAGCAATGAAGGTAGACGTCAACCTCATACCTAGGAATAAGCATATGGTTGCAGATCTATTGGCGAAAGTAGGTGCCAAAAGACCAATGCCCAATGTGCGTAGGGAAAATGCACAAGGAGAAAAGTACTTGAACAAAAATCGTAATTTAGTGTGGAGGAGCCTATAGAGAAATGGATCACGACGCTTCAATGCTACATCCAAAAGGGGAAATTTCTTGAGGATCTGAGAGAAGCAAAGCTCTTAATTTAGCAAACAAAAAACTACATATTGATCAGTGAACATTTATATATTACGTCTTATATGCTTCCATACCTATGCTGCATAAGATCCTTGGGAGGTTTCTGAAATGCTAGAGGAAAGCCATAAAAGGTTAAGCGGGTCACACTAAAGGGTATCCACTTTGTCCTGTAAAATACTCAAGCAGGGTTATCATTGGTCATCGACGAAGATAGAAGCTCGGGATTAATATAAAAACTTGTGATAAATGTCGAAGGCATACGAGTCTACATAACAGGCCTATTGCTGATTGCACCTCGTCCATTTTGCGAAATGAGGGATGAAAACTCTTGGGCCTTTTGCCCAGCGATAAGGTAGGCTGAATGGATCATGAGATCTACGTAACCATTACCTTTTGCATGGTTAAATGATTTATAAAAGCACTATAATCTGTAAATATGTTATTCCTCTCATCTTAATCACAGACAATGGAAATTAAATCAATAACAAAAGATTCAGGCCTTTTTGCTAAGAAACAAGGACAATGCAACACTTCACTTTGGTGACTCAACCGTGAACCAATGGTTTAGTCGACGTATCAAGTGGAGCCATTCTCTAAGGTTTGAACATAAAAATAGTGCCAGCCAAAAGTGTTAGTTTAGGCACTTTCGGCCAATCGATTGGTTGCAATTTCATATATGACATTATTGTTTAATTAATAAAAGACATTCTTTATATTTATGTATTAAGTTAATTATATTTGACGTTTTAATAGTAAGGGTAAAGTCTTTGGAATAATTATTATGTAATTGAAATTATAACGAGAATATAATTATGATAATTAATTTACATTTATGTATTATTCATAAATGTCCCTAATTGTAGTTTCATCAAAACAGAATATTGATAAAACAGTAAAGCAAGAAATTAAACTATAGAGATACTTAAATTAATTTGTGGGTTTATTAGAGAATAAGTCACTGAACTGACTCGACTATGAAGATCCCAAATAAAATATTACTTATATGCATGCAGATTTCTTTATAATGATGGTTGTATAATTGATCTTTGGATTTGAGTTTACCAAGATATCTCGTGTGAGAATTACTGTATTTTGGTACTATTAATGAACTGTCCTAAGATAATTCAGTCGGTAGTACTTGAATGCAGTATGAACCGTAAAAAGATAGTTAAATAAGTCAATAAAGGATTTCTCACTCTAAAATAATTAGAGAGAATGATTTATTATTCTTGATTTGTAGTGATTTAAAGAATTCTCTTATCAAACTGAATTGACATTTGAAAAGGCGTTTTTAAGTATTAATTATAAATCAATTAC
The DNA here is from genome assembly GCA_025629805.1 of Erythroxylum baracoense. Classification (NCBI taxonomy): domain Eukaryota; kingdom Viridiplantae; phylum Streptophyta; class Magnoliopsida; order Malpighiales; family Erythroxylaceae; genus Erythroxylum; species Erythroxylum baracoense. Next base: position 20,794,079 of record JAOTAY010000189.1, read on the forward strand.
TAATTAGTAAGAATAAACATGATTGGATACAAAAGAATAGATAATATATCTACATTCTGTTCAATTAGATCATTAGATAATGAAATGATTAAATTATACATCATAACTATGTATGGACAGGTTAAATCAAACCAATTTGACATTCCTGATATTTACGTGATCATGACATGCTGCTAGATATCAATTTTAATCTATGATTATAAATTGGAGAATTAAAGATAAATTGAAAGGAGTTTTTATTTATCTAATTCTAATTATGAATCAAAATTGTAATTTATAATCATTGTCAATATATTAGAAATCTAATAAGTCACACATAAAAGAACAATTTGTGAAGGAAAATCAATTTTAATTAAGTTGAAGTTAATTATAAAGTTTCAGAAACTTTAAGGATCAAATATAAGATATTTGATTTTATTAAAATTAAATTAATTATAATTAGAGTTTGGCTTTAATTATAATTGAGGTATTTAATTTTAATAGAAATTATAAAAACTCTAATGTTTTTTTTTCTATAAATAGGAATAAGCACAAGGGAGCTGTCTCTCCTACTTAATTCCTCTCAAGAGTTGAGAAACTAATTTGTTGATATCATTAGAAGTTGGACACGTGAATAAGTTGTGATTGACATATCAAAAAGCTTTCAAAGGATTTTGACAGAAAAATTGAATCAGGTGGGATTTTTTATTTTATGATTCTATTTATTCAATTATCATATCCAATCGAAAATCGTAAAAATTTTAAACACCTGATTGTTATTGATTTGAAAAAAATTAAGCTTTATAATTTTATTAAACACGAAACTGTTCTGAAATTTTTATGTTGCCCCATTTTGCTTGTTCCGGAAATTGTTTATGCGTAAATATCGCATATGCGATGCATGCCCATGCGCCTGTTCTTCTAATTACAAGCTTTTATATGTTTTGTTGACCAAAAAAAAACAGTGCAGGTTCCTTCATTTTACTTCTGGTTATTTTGTTCTGGAATGCATACCCTAGATTTTGTGTTTGTTTGTATTTTGTTTTATGTATTGATACCGGAAAAAACACTTGCGGTGGTGAATCAGTGCCAAATCGCCATTGGTGGGTCGCTCGTTGCTAGCGACGAATCGCCACTGTCAAAGATGGGCGGTTAGCGCCCATGAATGGAACGACTCGATGGTGAGGCTACGATGAAGAGTAATGGGCGGTTAAGAATCATTATGTCAAGATAAGTTTCATTCAAGAAAATAGACTCAAAACACAAAAGAAGGACATGAATTGTCACACTCGTAAAAAAAGGAATGACAGTTATAACATTCAATGATTGATTACTATTAACAAGCTAGATAAAATCGCAAGTTACCAGATAACTTAAGCCAAGAATTTCTCTAATCAAAGAATGAACAAAATCACATTGTCTCCCTAATTACATCAATAAGACAGCCTTTTACAACATAAAATGCCTAAGAACTAGGGACCTAAAAGGAAAACAATATTTGTATCATAATTTTATTAGAAAACAACAGATAACTTTGAAAAAGTCAATCCTTATCTATGCAGAAACGTAAAATCCAGAAATAAAAACATCTATTCCACGTGTCTAACATTTATTCAATATTGTAGCTGACGGTATTTAACTTTTGAAACTTTATCAGTACTCAATAAGGATGAGTTCGACATGGATGTCAAGTTTATATTTGGTACTAGTTTGCTTCTTGAACTTCTTTTGTAAACAGATACGAAAAATATGAAACCAGTCTAGTACCGTATTATGTAACACAAGTCCAATACAGTCTCATGTTGGTACCATGTTAATTAAGTCAACTTGTGAAGCTACTGCAAGATCGACATTGAATACTAATATAACACTAATGTCAAACACCAACTTGAAACTAGCGATGTTACATTTTCTAGCATTTTCCTATAACTTGTTCTTTTACTTGGATCAATATTATGAGCTTAAATTCAACCATTTGAAGTAGAAAAAGTTCACTCTTCACGAAAAGAGATTCACCGTAAGTCATTGACAATTTCTTTGACCTTCTTTCCGCCACCCTTAGTTAATGGTCGTCTAATGTTCTCCGGTAGATCTTCAACAACTTTTAGCGCTTAATTTGAAGTATTTGCAATTTTTCCAAATTCCTCTTTCATGTCTCCCTTAGTTAGAAAATTGTATAATTTCAGAAACTTAATTGTCATCGCAAACTTTGATAAAATTTAAATTAAATTGATCGATTCAACAGTAATATAGGATTATCAAGTAAAAATGATAAAATCTTACGATACTTTCCTTCTAATTCACATATATTTTATTCAAATGATATACAAGGAAAAGCCATAATTCTCAGTAATTTAATGCACTTCTCTCACAATTGAAATAAGTTATAATATGTCAAATATATGAATTTATAGGTTAGAATCACTGTTATGAATTCTGTATTATACCGGCCGAAAATCGGTACCAAAATATTAATTTTAGTACCGAGTTTAAATACCGTTTGGAACTCACTGGTATTATAAATACCGGCCAATACCGAAAAAATTAAAAAATATAAGGACTAAATTGCAAAATTTTTAATTTTTAATTTTCCAAAAAAATGAAAAATTTAAACCATCCCGTCTTCCCTTCCATAATTTGAGAGTTAAGAATAGTTATTATTCTTTTTATTAGATGTTTTGATGTAATTATTATTTATTATATAATGAAAATTAAAATTGTAATATTTTAAATACTGTATATTGTTCTTAATTTTATATTTTTAATAATGATTGTCTTTTTTCATATAAATTGTGGTTATTATTTATATGTGAAATATCTGAAAATTATTGCTATTTTACATTAATTGTGATTATTATTTATTATTTTAATTTTTAGAGAGTAGGTTAAAAATATACAGTACAACTGTGCAATATGACAATGGACTATTTTGCAATTTTTAAAAAAATCAGGGACTATTTTATAAATTTAAAAAAATATCCGAAACAGTACCCAATATTGACTGGTAACTGTATAGTACCGTACCAGAATCCAATCTGGTACCAAGTCCGGTACGGTATTCATAACTTTGCCTAAAAATGCTCTATATGACCTTCTATCTAAGATGCTTGAATATGATCCTAGAAAGTGTATAACAGCAACACAAGCTCTAGAGCATGAGTACTTTCGAGCAAAACCTCTACTTGGATGCAATACTCTTGTGTCTCTCAACCTAGGGAGAAGGTAAACAATTATCCTATTCATCTTATAGATACAAATGCAAATTTTGAAGGCACTAGTAACCTTTAACCTCCACGATCAATTTCATCAAGAAATGCAATTTTTGGAGCCATGGGTGGTCATCATGGAGTGACAAATAGATCTGCACCTTGACCGATGCATATGGGCCTGCAGAGAATGCAAGCACAAGGCGTGGGGACTAATCCTGCACAACAGGCGTAGACAAGTGGAATGAATTCTGGCAACATGACAATACCTTAAGGTGGTACTGCCCAATCCCAAATGAGAAGAAAAGTTGCACCTGGGATGGGTTATCCTCCATAGTAGAAATCAAGACGTTAAGAGTCATGTAGTTATGTAAATTCATAATGACCTTTATTCTTGTACAGTCGATCATTCTAGAGATTGGTTTCTGCCAAGCATGGATAAACTCTATTTGTAAACAAGATGGAATTAATAAAAAATAAAATCTAATTTGCAAACAGTTTATAATGAAATTTAATTTTCTAATGTTAATACTTGTACTAACAAAAGTTACAATTAGATTAATGTACCTTTGTTGTATCTTAAAAGGGAACTCCATATTCTAAGAAAACAATTAATCAACCCTATTTATACCCCATATTCGATGTATTTTTGCTTGATATTTTCTACCTTTATTGTATATTTGGTACTTAATTATCTTTAAGTGTGTTTATAGGATATAATTGCCTTCACGGATTTAAAATAGAAGAATTTGAAAGAAAACACAACTTAAAACAAAGACAACTTTGCAACAGGCTGTGCAATTCCATCTAGTCGTGTAGATTCACAATTTCTAGGCATTTTAGCTATGCAAGTTCTGATGCACAATCGATAATGCATCTCCCTAGAACCTTAAAATTTAATATAAAAGGACGTGTTCAACCTCAAATGATGAGAGCAAATTTTTTAAGATGATTCCAGATGTAAAGAACATCCAGAAGAGAAGATATTGATCCAGGAACATGGAAAACATGAAGAAATCATTAAAAGATCCAACAAATTACAAAATCAAACATCTATCTTGCAAGAATATTCGATAAAAGAGAAAGGGAGAATTAGAATTATGAATTCTTTGTTTTCTATTTTGTTCTTCCAGTTTATGTTTGATTTCATTTTCTATTATACGTAGCTAAATTTCTTTAGGGTTTAGGTTAGATGAACCCTAGTTTGTGCTATAATATGTTTTTATTTTTTATTTAATACAATTGTTTTGATTGATCTATTGTGATTCGATTATGTGTTTAGTATATATTATAATAGACACAAGAATATTAGATAATAATCTGATTTCACACGTAGAGATTGAGAAATCCTAGGTTTGAATAGATCTATAGTAATTGAAAGGAGTTGATTACAACCCTAAAAATAGGATGACATAAATCTTTCGAATTAGGGTTAAAACTAATGGAGGGATTCACAAACCAATAAAACAATCCTATAAACTTTAATGAGTAATTCGATTCAAAACCTTATGATTAATTGTTAGTAGACTCAAGATCAGCTATTAATATACTATAAGAATCTCTACGATCCAATAAATCAATGAAACAATTGCATAATAAAAGATCAATCCATTAAGGGTTTTTAGGGGGATTTGAACGTAGATACTAATTTCTAATGTCGATAGTTTTCTAAATGATTCCTTGTTTTTGGGTTCCATGTTAGTGCCTATTTCATTTTAATTGTTTAAGTTTTATCTGTTTATTAAAATTCAAAATTGATTCGTAGGCTAGATAATAGGAAAAAAAGTAATTACTAGTAATCACTGTCTTTATGGGATTAATAGGTCTTTATCGGTACAAGCTACAGCTATGCCTTACACTTGCGATTATTACAATATTGACTAACTTAGTTTAAGTCAATCACTTCCTCACTGGTGAAATAAGAACTATAGGCAGGCAACTTTAGAGGGTTCAACTTATTGGTGGAATATCTCCCCTAAATCACTCACAGGCACAGACAGGACTTAGTTTATTGGAAACCTAATTCTTCTGGAGTTTTACTAATAAATCATGCTATAATGCTGATAAATGTAAATTGCATCGTATTTTAGGGTATAGTTTAACATATGTTTAGATGTTAATTCAATCATTTAGTATGTGTTTAGGCTAAAATTGTGTTAGTTTGTGATTTATTTATGTTTTAAGGGTTAGTACAAGCTTTTAAGCTTAAATATTATATTTTTTAGGTACCTCGATGTGTTTGTTAGTGTTTCAAACATAAAAAATGGAGGAGTTTTAGAGACATTCGAGCCAAAACAATGACCCAAGCGACGATCGTGACAAATAAGTATAAAAATAACAGAAAGAGGTAGGGAAAAAAGAGCTTTTGGCAGCCACTGTTGAAACCCTAAAGAGAGAATACCGAGAGAGAGAAAGAGAAAAAGGAAAAGGAAGAAGAGGAGGACGAAGCTGACTCGACGTGCTTTCCAGATCAGGAGTTTTTCCAACATTGCTGCCTTCCATCGTCTATTCCAAATTGTATTTCCTTTTCATTTCAATTTTATTTATGTATATAATTGAGATAGATATTATAATGATAGGAATTGGAATGTTAATGATGCTCAAAATTCTCCATCGGGAATTTATTTTGATTTAATGATAATTTAGTTGATTGTGTTATTTAGATTAATATAATGATTTAATTACCTTATTGCATAATTCAGTAATAAAATGAGAGGGTAAACCGAATCAAAAATAACTAAATTAGATTAATGAGAGTTAGAAGATTTAATAGAAACTGTAACAAATCATATTGGTAATTGTGCGGAGAGAGATCCCGTGTGATGTTCCAATATTTTATTTGAGAGCTTCAGATCTAATTCGGTTTTGGACAATTTGTGAATTGAAAGATTGCAAATTCCATAATCTGATTAGGTTTTATAATTTAGGTTGTAATAGTTATAACTCAAGAGAGAATAATCAGCCCTAGGACAGCCTAAAGCTTACACTCCTTTAACATATAATCAACTAGGTTAGCATTAATGATAAGTAAAATCCCCATTCTCATAAATTGGTAAATTCCTTAGGTTGATTTCTATTGTGATTGCATATTGCCCAATTGTTAATTCTTTCGTGTTTAATTTTTGATTTAAGTGGTTAAATTCAGTTCCCATGATTACTTTTCGTGCATTTTTTATTTTGAGTTTTATATATTATTGGCCTTAGATTTTAGGATTAGATTAGTCCCCTTCCTCGTGGGATGATACCTCTTATACTACAGATGCGACCTATGCGCTTGCGGTATTTGAGGACTTATAAATTTAAAGCTCGAACGACACGATTAAGTTTTTGGCACCATTATTGGGGAGGGTGAAGATTATTTTAGTTCTCTTAGTCTAAGGCATTTTAGTTAGTTTTAAGTTTTTTTTGTTCTTCTCATTCTTTTCATGTGTGTTTGTGCTCTTGCATGAACATAAGAGTTACAAGGAGTTCGAGTCACATAATTGAAACTGTAGGGCTTGACACCACTCGTTTGGAACGTTTAATTAGAAGAGCTCAGCGTGAAAAAGAAGAAGAAACCACAAAAGCAACAATAGCTGACGAGTTTCAACAAGAGTTGGATCGAGGAGCGAACCAAGGGCATCAACCGAGAACCTTTATGGACTTCATGAGACTAGGCTTCAATATAGCCAATTAAGGTGTAAGGCCTCCCGTGCAAGCAGCTTCCTTTGAAATCAAACCAGCTCTCCTAATCATGCTTAAACAAAATCTTCGATTTTATAGATTAACGAATAAAAACCTAAATGCACATATTGTCAATTTCCTTAAGATCTACGATACCTACTGTTATCAATTGTTGGAAGATGCTTTCAGAATTAGACTCTTCCTTTTTACCTTAAGGGATAGAGCAAAAGCTTAGTACCATTCTCTCAACTCGAATAATGTCACCACTTGGTACCAATCAGTTTGTGCCTTCTTAGACAAGTACTTTCTCCTTACCAAGACTAAGAAGATTATTAAGGAGATCACAAACTTTCAGCAGGGTGATGTGGAATCAATTTATGAAGCGTGGAAACAATATAAAGACTTCCAAAGAAAATGTCCATACCATAACCTACCTAAAGAATTTCTTTTGCAAACTTTCTATAATAGAGTAATCCCACATATGAGATGCACAATTGATGTGACTTCAAGAGGATCACTTATGAGGAAGATGATAGATGAAGCAGAAGAGCTATTAGAAGAAATGGCGAGTAATAGTTGTTTATGGATGAACGAGCGGAGCAGACAATATACAAATCTCCGTAAGTAAAAAGGAGTTGTAATTGTCGATCAAATGACTTAAATGCAGGCTAAAATCGATAATTTAACTCAACAGCTAAATAATATGAAGGCCTCATCCTCAAATACAGTAAAAGTTGTTCAGCTGAAGTGTGAGCTTTGTGGGGAGATGGATCATAATACAGTAGATTGCTTCTTAATAAAGGATAATGGATCAGAGCAAGTAAACTATATGGGAACCCAATACAGTCAAGGAGTGGGAAACAATCCCTACTCCAACATATATAACCCTAGGTGAAAAAATCACCCAAACTTCTGTTAGTCAAACAACACTGGAGGATAGTTTAGACCTCAAATACCACCAGGTGTCCAATAAGATAAACTGAGTTCAATGGAATCCAATTTGGACAAAATTTTAGATAAATTTGGAGGTATGGCAGATGTATAGAAGAGGCTAGAAGGAAAATTTGAGCAAGTTACAAAGAATCATACCTCCTCGATACATAACCTGGAGGATCAAGTAGGTTAATTGGCAAAAGCAATGACGACCCAAAATGTAGGAACACGTTCAAGTAACACCGAATCTAATCCGAAAAAACAAATTATGGTTATTGCACAAGCAACTGAGGAGGAGTCGCACTAAGCTGAAGACAATGAAGGGAAGGACAAAAACAAAGTCGCTAAGAACGTTTTCGAAGTAAACTAAAATTACAAACAACCCAGATGGATCAACATAAGATTCCCTATCCCATTCTAGAACAACGAAAGCCAAACCCATTCAGGGACAAAAGGAAAGCAGAGGTGTAAGAGCATAAGGAAGACTCTCTGTTGGCAAGGTATAATTTACCTTAGATGAAAAAGTATCAAACCCCAATTCCATTCCCGATCAAAGCTATGAGGAAATTGAAGGAAGTTGAGTTTAAAAAGGTGGTAGACATGATCAAGCAATTGGAAGCATGACTTACACTAATGGAATCAATAAAGGGAAAAGTGGAAAAAGAATTGGAGGAAGAAAAGAAATTGATGACACCACCAAAGAAGAAGGATCCAGGGGATTTTTATATCCCTTGCAATATTAAGGGTGTTAAAATAGAGACAGCCTTCATCGATTTAGAAGCCAGTATAAACATGATGTTGTATTCCTTATTTAAGAAGATGGGGTTCAGTGAGATAGTCCCTACCAAGATATTGGTCAAAACAACAGATAAATCAATTCATCGTCCAAAGGGTTTCATACATGATGCACATGTTTAAGTGGAAAAGTTTACATTTCCTATGGACTTTTGTATACTGGACATAGAAGAAGATGTAGAAACCCCAATTATCCTCAAGCGGCCATTTTTGGCCACTGCTTGATCAATTATTAATGTAGATAGGGATGAGCTGACTCTAAAGGTAGGAGAGGAATAGGTATCTTTTACCGTAACCAATAATGACAAAAAGCCCTCTCCAACCCATGGCCATCATGAAGGGAACAGATCTTGGTGGAGAAAAAGAGAAGAATGATGATCGAAATTGTTCTTTAGAAAAGAATAAACCTCAAAAGAGAAGGAGAAGAAAGAATCGGGAAAAAGAAAGTGACAGTATAAGCAACCAGATGGCGCACGTGCTTTTTATGAGATTGACAACTGCGTCACCACTGAAGAATTTTCTCAAACCACCTTGAGCAAAGAACGTCAAGCTAACAACATTAAAAGAAGCACTACATTGGATGTAATCTATGGTTTTAAAATCACCAGTTATTTCTTGATTTTAAATAGTTTGAATTCCGTAGTTAGGTTATTGATAAGTGTAAATTGCATCATATTTTAGGGCATAGTTTGATATATGTTTAGTTGTTAATTCAATCATTTAGTATATCTTTAGGTTGGAATTGTGTTAGTTTGTTAATTATTTATGTTTTAAGTTTTTTATGGGTTAGTATAAGTCTTTGAGCTTAAATATAATATTTTTGAGCTACCTTGATGTATTTGCTAGTGTTTCAGGGTCAACATCGAAGAACGGATGAGTTTTGAAGACATTCCAGTTGAAATAACTTCCCACGATCATGGCATGTCAAGCCACGCTTATGATAGAAGCACTAGATTTGGCCCACGATCGTGGCCTACATCATGACAAAAGCCCAGGGAATGGCCCACAACAGTGACCTACAGGGCCACAGTCGTGGCCTGTGTCAAGCAGATGCATAGATACTCAAGAATGTTAAGTTTTGGGAGTTTTTTCACCTTTCAGACCTAAAAAAACCCTAGGGTTACCCAAACACAAGAGGATATAAAAATAAGAGAAAGAGGCAGAGAAAGAGTTTTTTGCATCAGCCACCTTGAGAAACCCTAGAGAGAGATCATCGAGAGAAAGAAGAAGAAAAGAAGGAAGAGAGAAGAGGAGAAGAAGCTGACTCTAAGTATTTTCTGGATTAGGAGGTCTCCTGATGTCGCTGCCTCCCGTCATCTATTTTAGATTGTATTTCCTATTATTTTCAATTTTATTATTGAATAGAATTGGATTAAACAGTTGATGATAGTATCTAGAATATCGAGGATGTTCTAAACTTACCTTCGGAATTTTATTCTTGAATTAATGAGAATTTAATGGTTTATGTGTTTATTGGATATTATTGTGGTTTGATTATGCAGTTACACAATTCGATTATAAACTTGGATGGTGAATCGAATGAAAAATGATTAAATTGGACTAAAGAGAGTTAGATGATTTAATAAAAACCAGAATTGAATCAGATCGAGAATTTGTGCGAAGAGAGATCTTGCATAGGTGTTTGATAGTTTATTAGAGAACTTCAGAACTAAATAGGATTTTGGACAGGTTGTGAATTGAGAGATTGCAAACTCCATAATTTGATTAGGATTTATGATTTAGGGTTAATGGTTATACCTCGAGACAGAGTAATCAATCCTAGGATAGTCTAGAACTAACAATCGAATAATTCATAATCAATTAGGTTAGCCTTAAGTATAGGTAAAATTTCCTTTCTCTCAATTGGTAATTTCCTTTGGTTGATTCTTGGGTGTGTTACAAATTGCGTAATAATTAGTATTTTTGTGTTTGATTCTTAATTTGATTGATTAAATTAAATTCTTATTTTAGTTTTGTTACATCTTAAATTTCTCTTTTTTGTTTCTAACCTTAGATTTTAAGATTAGATTAGTTCCCTCCTCGTGGGATCGACACCTTTGGTACTACACTAATGAACCATGCACTTGTGGATTATCAAGGGTTAATAATTAAAACTTACACATAACCAAACCCTAAATCAAGTTTTTGGTGCTGTTTTCAGAGAGGTGTAGATTAGTTTAATTCTTATAGTCTAAGGATTTTTCACCATCTTTTATAAAAAAAAAGTGTAGGAAGTTTGGGTGAAAATTAAAAAACACATTGATTTGGACATTATAAGGCAACGATGGAGAATCCAGAAAATTAGATATCAAGAAGAGATGAAAAGAACGATCATGGAGGGTATATATTATAAGGAGTAAAGGACTCTTGTAGATTTCAATGAGCCCCAATTTAGTTAGGAAAATTATCATCCTTATATGAACACGTACACTTGGGAGTGACAGAACCACCCAGATTTCTATTGGTCTAACAATGTAAGTACTCACATGGGACATCAAAACTTATTAGGATTTCAACAAGATGAGTCCAGTTCATGAGATTCCAAATTGGACAAAATCATGGATAAGCTAATAAACATGGAAGAGAACCAGAAGAGAGTGGAAGAGCAAGTTGATTAAGTAATGGAAAATAATGCCTCTTCTATTCACAACCTAGAGATTTAAGTGAGACAGTTTTCCTATAAATTTTGTAAAAGAAGTGTAGAAGAATCTTTGAGCAATATGGAATTACATCAGTGAGAGCAATATGAGGCTATCACACTTAAGAATGGGGAAGAGCTAGAAGAACCAGTGGAACACCAAGCTAAACCCCATCTTGTAGAAGACTAAGAGATAAGGAAAAAGGATGAAGAAAAGAATGCCAACCCTCCCTATTATCTACCAATTCTTGATATACCATGCTTGAAAATAAAAAAAAATTGGGTAGATGTCCATGAAGAGAACCTCATCATTTGGATTAGTGATGACCAAGTGGCATTCAGCATGAATGATGTATTAAAGAATCTGGAGAAGGGTGACTCATTCAGAAAAATTGATTGCTTGAATCTTTAAAGGAACGAGAGGATAAAGAATAGATGACAACGGAGATCAAGTTTAAAGAAGCTATAGAAGTCTCTGTTCAAGAAGCTAAAAAAGAAGAGGAGAAGAGGGCCAATGAGGAAGAGTCAAAAAGAGAACAACTCACCTTCTTACCAGTAAAATTACTGGATTCCATAGAAGATTCAGGGAGTTTTGTTATTTTCTATTTTGTTAACAGTTCGTTAGAAAAAAAGACATTACTGAGCTTAATTGGCTTTTATAATTTTATCAATATTGTCCTTCTGATCATTTTAGCTTACTTACAGGCTACAAAACTAATGTTGAATGAAAAGAGCGAAAGCAAGCTGCTCATAATTGATCCTGGTTGAGTTTCTAATAATAGAAGAGCGTCAAGTTAATGACGTTAAAAGTAGCGCTGCATGGGAGGCAACTCATGGTTTGTTAATTCCATGTTATTTCCTTTGACATTTAGATAGTTTAAATTCTGTAGTTAAATTATTTCGTTTCCAAATAAGGTTAGGAAGGCATAGGACTTCGACATGAGTTAGATGATTGAGGAAGTAAGCAAAAAAACAAGAGGTGAAGCAGCTATAAGAGAGTTAGGAAGGAATCTCGGGAATGTGTAAAAGGACAAAAGAATAACAAAATTGGAAAATCAGTGGAATTAATGTAAGCCACGACCACGAACGTGGTCTGAGGTAGGGTAAACCTGTCCATGCGATTTCCAGCTAAATTTTTGTACCATTTTACTCTTCCTTCTCTTATATATTCATTTCTTACTTCACTTTTTTCACTCACTTTCATTTTAACTTTATCTCTCTATGATTAGAACCTCCAAACTCTGTCACTTCTCTCTAATTGAATTCTAAATTTCCACTTTATTCCAACCTTCACCTTCTTGCAGTCCATTATGCCTCGCATTAAGCAGTCAGTGAAGCACAACCAATCATCGAGAAGAAATCAAGTCCTGGAATGAGGGCGAAGGAACAGGGTGATAGATTTTAGAGCACCCTTTCTAATCTACACAGAGGAGGAAGATACTCAATTCCAATCCCTTAATGTTAAACAGATAGTAGTATCGAAATATTTTGATTTTGATATGCTTGATAGGCTAGAATTGCGAGATAGGGTAGAGAGTTTAGCAAAAAGAATTAAGTGGGGCAAGTTTATATACTTCCAATATCCTATCTATCAGGAGCTCACTCTCGAATTCTTCACTTCCCTTCATTTCGAACCCAGTAACCCTAAGGAAATGTGGTTTAGGTTGCAGGGATAACCTTATGAGTTGAACATTGAAATCATGTGTGATATTTATGATTTCCCCGAATCTTCCATTGTCGATCAGCACAATGATTTTCGTGCTTCTCACTATTGGAATGAGCTCACTAGGTTGGAGTGGTTCGACGCTAAGAATGCCCACAATGACATTATACGAACCCATAAGCATTTGTTTTTATACAAATTCATGTGTCAAATAGTTTTTGACAAATCAGAAACCAACAAGTGCTCAACGAAGGAACTTTTTCTATTGTGGTGCATATATCACAGCATGCCAGTGTGCACCTCCACACTTATGTTGAATGTTATTGTTGCAACTCTATGTAAGAGGAGCAACAATTTAGGTATGAGGTACTTGGTTTCCGTCATTGCTGAGTACTATGATGTGGATTATAGTGGACTAACCGTCTACCTCCTTGATTTTCTAAATCATCATCATTTGTGACGTGCTAAAATCCTAAAGTCTTATAAGATGGAACTCCAAGACATCAGCCAAAGACTCGTGTGAAGATCAGGGCCAGTCAAGCGAGTTCTAGCACAACACCACCTCAGCGAGCAGAAGAGGACTTAACTAGCAAGGAGTCCGAAGAGGAAGAAGACACAGAAGAACCTGGTTGGAAGAATTTGAACGATACAATCTCTACCAACACCAAAGCAATTACCAACACACTTTTGGAGAACTCTAAAGGGATGAAGCAGATGGCCCGTACATACAATAGCATTAGAGCCAGGATATATGTCAGATTCATCATCACTTCGAGGCTTAAGGCGTATAACTGCCAGCTCCGACACAATCCTCGCCTCCATCATTATAAGAATTTGTTTCTAACCCTTTTCTTTTAAATTTAGTCTTTATTTTTGTTTTATTTTATTTGATGTTTCTTCTTTCCATGTATGTTTGTTTATCTCCTTCTCACATTGAGGACAATGTGTTGTTTAAGTGTGGCGATGCTTTAAGTGTAAATTTTGCATATTGTATGATAGTTTGTTTAGGTTGCATATTGTGAATTGTGTGAATGTGTCAATGGCTTAGATGGAAGGAAATCAACTTAATTTTGAACATAATATATTAAGTTTTGAAGAGTTATTAGCTCGCAAAATGAATGATCTAGGACTAACCGTCCTAGATCACTAATTTGTCAAAAACCATTTGACATATGAATTTATGTAACAACAAGTGCTCAACGAAGGAACTTTTTCTATTGTGGTGCATGGATCATAGCATCCCAGTGTGCACCTCCACACTTGTGATGAATGCTATTATTGTGACTCTTTATAAGAGGAGCAACAATTTGGGTATGGGGTACTTGGTTTCCATCATTGCTGAGTACTATAACGTGGATTATAGTGGACTAACTGTCTACCTCCCTTATTTTCTAAATCACCATCATGTATGACGTGCTGAAATCCTAAAGTCCCATAACATGGAACTCTAGGACATTAGTCAAAAGACTTGTGTGAAGATTATGGCCAGTCAGGTGACTTCTAGCATAACGCCATCTCAACGGATAGAAGAGGACTCGACTAGCAAGGAGTCCGAAGAGGAAGAAGACACAGAAGAACCTGGTTAGAAGAAATTGAACGATACAATCTCCACCAACACCAAAGAAATTACCAACACACTTACGGAGAACTCTAAAGGGATGAAGGAGATGGCCCGCACACACAATAGCGTTAGAGCTAGGATATATGTCAGATTCCTTATTACTTCGAGGCTCAAGGCGTATAACTGCCAGCTCTGACACTATCCCCACCTCCATCGCCATGAGACTTTGTTTCTAACCCTTTTCTTTTAAATTTAGTCTTTATTTTTGTTTTTGTTTTATTTTATTTTATGTTTCTTCTTTCCATGTATGTTTGTTTATCTCCTTCTCACATTGAGAATAATATGTTGTTTAAATGTAGGGAGGGTTGTGTGTTTTGTTTTAAGTGTGAATTTGCATATTATATGATAGTTTGCTTAGGTTGTATATTGTGAATTGTGTGAATGTGTCAATGGCTTAGATGGAAGGAAATCGATTTAATTTTGAACATAATATATTAAGTTGTGAAGAGTCATTAGCTCACGAAATTAGTGATCTAGGTTCTTTGGCTAAATATGCAAGTTAATTCTATTTTATCACCTTATAAGTTGTCACATTCATTCATAATTTTAGGTCTTTTAACTAAGTATCTTTGCTATTATTTTTTCATGAAAACTATTAGCTAAAGCAACAAGGTAGGCATTAAATAAAATAAAAAAGTGATTACTAATAAACAACTATTCTGCTAGCCTTCAGGTTATGAATAGAGCTAATAGCCAGTTGAGAACATCACAAATGTGTGCCTTCGTGTCAAAAGGCTATAATGACATTCTAACCAAGCAACCTAATACAAACATGACTTAGTCAAGTAACCGAATCGACATTTATCACCAGTGTTTGCCTCAGTGTAAAAAGACTAGATCTATGTCCACAAAAAAATAATTAAAAATTTTTTCTAATAAAAACCTACCGAACTTGTAAATAGCTTAACTTTTTATTAAAACATACTTACGATTAGTTACAAAGTTTGAAGGATAAAATGATTATTAATGTGCGGGTACAATTGAAAATGGTGATTAAACTTGACATTTAAGTTTTAATTAATATGTACATTTAGTCCAGAGCTCCTAGACACAGATTTTGTATGTTAATGATTTGGAGCAACTTGAATGATTGTGTTTAAAGTTAAATTTATTTCATGAAGTTGAAGCTATTGTCTCATTACTACATTGTGTGCTTTGTGATTTTGTGTGTTTGTTATTTTGTTTGCTTGAGGATAAGCAAACATTTAAGTGTGAAGATATTGATAAGTATAAAGTGCATCGTGTTTTAGGGCATAGTTTGATATGTGTTTAGTTGTTAATTCAATCATTTAGTATGTGTTTAGGTTTAAATAGTGTTAGTTTGTTAATTATTTATGTTTTAAGTGATTTATGGGTTAGTACAAGTCTTTAAGCTTAAATACTATGTTGTTGAGGTACCTTAATGTGTTTGCTAGTTTTTCAAGGTCAACAGCGAAGAACGGAGGAGTTTTAGAGACATTCGAGCCGAAACAACAACCTATAATCATGACATGTTAAGCCATGATTGTGACAGAAGCACCATATTTGGCCCACGATCGTGGCCTGCCATGATTGTGATAGAAGTCTAGGGAATGGCCCACGATTGTGGCCTACAAAGCCACTGCCGTGGTTTATGTCTGTTAAACACGCAGACACTCAATAATGTTAAGTTTTGAGGTTTAGACCTTTCAAACCCTGGAAAAACCCTAGGGTTACTGAAAACATAAGAGGATATAAAAAGAAGTGAAAGATGCAGAGAAAGAGTTTTTTGCATCAACCACTTTGAGAAACCTTAGAGAGAGGTCATCGAGAGATAGAGGAAGAGAAGACGGAAGAGAGAAAAGGGGAAGAAGCTAACTCAAAGTACTTCCCATATTAAGAGGTTTCCTGACGTCACTGGCTCGAGTCATCCATTTTAGATTGTATTTTTTGTTATTTTCAGTTTTATTATTTTATAAAATTGGATTGAACAATTGATGATAGGATTTAGAATGTTGAAGATGTTCTAAACTCACCTTTAAAATTTTATTCTTGAATTAATGATAATTTGATTATTTATGTGTTTATTGGATATTGTTATGGTTTGATTATACAATTGCATAATTAGATAATAAATTGAGAGGGTGAATCGAATAAAAAACGATTAAATTAGACTAATGAGAGTTAGGTGATTTAATAGCAACCAGAATTGAATCCAATCGAGAATTTTTTCGAGGAGAGATCTTGCATAGGTTTGTCGTGCATTAAATAGTCAGCAAAGTGTAACCAATCATTGAGAAGAAATCAAGTCTCGGGACGAGGGCGAAGGAACAGGGAAATAGATTTCGAAGCACCCTTCCCAATCTACACAGAGGAGGAAGGTACTTGATTCCAATCCGTTAATGTTAAACAGATAATATTCCCGAAATATTTTGATTTTAATACGCTTGATAGGCTAGAATTGCAAGATAGGGTAGAGAATTTAGCAGAAAGATCAGTGGGGCAAGTTTATATACTTCCAATATCCTATCTACCAAAAGCTCAGCCTTGAATTTTTCACTTCCCTTCATTTCGAACCCAGTACCCTTAAGGAACTGTGGTTTAGATTGCAGGGATAACCTTATAAGCTAAACATTGAAATCATGTGTGATATTTGCAGTTTCCCCGAATCTTTAATTGTCGATCAGCAAGATAATTTTCATGCTTCTCACTATTGGAATGAGCTCACTATGTTGGAGTGGTTCGATGCTAAGAATGCACACAACAACAATATATATGAACCCATGAGCACTTGTTATTACATAAATTCATGTGTCAAATGGTTTTTGACAAATTAGAAACAAAAAAGTGCTCAACGAAGGAACTTTTTATGTTGTTGTGTATGGATCATAACATCTCAGTGTGCACCTCCACACATATGTTGAATGCTATTGTTGTGACTCTACGTAAGAGAAGAAACAATTTGCTTATGGGGTACTTAGTTTCTGCCATTGCTAAGTACTATAGTGTGGATTGTAGTGGTCTAACCGTTTACCTCCCTAATTTTCTAAATCACATCACTTGTGGCGTGTTGAAATCCTTGAGTCCCATAATATGGAACTCCGACACATAAACCAAAAGATTCGTATGAAGATCAGGGCCAGACAGGCGAGTTCTAGCACAACGCTACCTCAACAGGCAGAAGAGGACTCTACTTGTGAGGAGTCTGAAGAGGAAGAAGACGCTGAAGAACCTGGTTGGAAGAAAGTGTTCGATACGATCTCTGTCAACACCAAAGCAATTACTAACACACTTGCGGAGAACTCTAGAAGGATGAAAGAGATGGCCCGTACATAACCATATTAGAGCCAGGATATAGGTCAAATCCATAGATACTTCGAGGCTTAAGGCGTACAACTGCCACCTCCAACACCATCCTCGCCTCCATCACTGTAAGGTTTTGTTTCTAACCCTTTTTATTTTAACTTTAGTTTTTGTTTTGTTTTATTTTATGTTACTTCTTTCCATATATGTTTGTCTTCTTCTTACATTGAGGACAATGTGTCGTTTAAGTGTAGGGAAGGTTGTGTATTTTGCTTTAAGTGTGAATTTTACATATTATTACGTTAGTGTGTTTAGGTTACATATTGTGAATTGTGTAAATGTATCAATGGCTTAGATAGATTGAAATTGATTTAATTTTGAACATAATCCATTAGGTTGTGAAGAGCCATTAGCTCACAAAATTAGTGATCTGGATTCTTTTGCTAAAATATGCAAGTTAATTGGGATTTAGTGTTAGTTTATCACCTTATAAGTTGTCACATTCCTTCATAATTTTATGTCTTTTGACTAAGTAACTTAGCTAGTATTTTTTTTATGAAAACGAGTAGCTAAAGCAAAAAGGTAGGCATTAAATAAATAATAAAAAATTGTGTGTTTGAAAATTTTAAATAAATAATTATTCCGCTGGCTTTCGGACTATGAATAAAGCTAGTAGCCAGTTAAGAATGGGATTTAGCCGAGTAACCAGATTGACACGCATTACAAATGTGTCTTCACGACAAAAGGTTATAATAACTTTCCAACCAAGCAACTTAATAAAAACATAACTTAGTCGAGTAATCGAATCGACATTTATCACCAATATTTGCCTCCGTGTAAAAAGACTAGATCCATGTCTACAAAAAGTAATTAAAATTTTGTGTTTTCTAATAAAAACCTACCAAACTTGTAAGTAGCTTAACTTTTCATCAAAACGTACTTAGGATTAGTTACAAAGTTTGAATGACCAAATAATTATTAATGTGTGTGTACAATTGAAAGGGGTGAATAAACTTGACATTTAAGTTTTGATTAATATGTTTATTTAGTCTAGAGCTCCTAGATGCAGATTTTGCATGTTAATGATTTGGAACAACTTGAATGATTGTGTTTAAAGTTAAATTTATTTCATAAAGTTGAAGCCATTGTCTCATTGATGCATTGTGTGCTTTGTGATTTTATATTGTTGTTATTTTGTTTGATCGAGGACAATCAAACGTTTAAGTGTGTGGATGTTGATAAGTGTAAATTGCATCGTGTTTTATGGCATAGTTTGATATGTGTTTAGTTGTTAATTCAATCATTTAGTATTTGTTTAGGCTAAAATTGTGTTAGTTTGTGATTTATTTATGTTTTAAGTGTTTTAAGGGTTTGTACAAGCTTTTGAGCTTAAATATTATGTTTTTGAGGACCTTGATGTTTTTGCTAGCGTTGCAGGATCAACATCAAAGAACAGAGGAGTTTTGGAGACATTCGGGCCTAAACAACGGCCCACAATCGTGGCTATCATGACAGAACCTCTAGGTTTGGCCCATGATCGTTGCCTACATGCCACGATCGTAGCAGAAGCTTAAGGAATAGCCCACAATCGTTGCCTCATCGTGGCTTACATGCCACGATTGTGACAAAAGCTCAAGGAACGGGTCACGATCATGGCCTGCGTTGGGTAGATGCACAGATCTCTATTTTAAGGAATTTTTGGACCTTTTAGACCCTGAAAAAACCCTAGGGCTACCCAATATAAAGAAGTATAAAAACAACATAAAGAGGCAGAGAAAAGACAGCTTCCGATAGCCACCATTGTAACCCTAAAGTGAGAATACCGAGAGAGAGAAAGACAAGAAGGAAGAGGAAGAAAAAGAGGACGAAGTTGATTCGACATGCTTCCAAGATCAGGAGGTTTTTCGACATCGCCACCTTCCATCGTCTATTTCAAGCTGTATTTCCTTTTTATTTCAATTTTATTGACGTATAGAATTGAGATGGATAGTATTATAATAGGATTTGGAATATTGATGATGTTCTAAACTCTCCTTTTAGATTTTATTTTGATTTAATGAGAATTTAGTTTATTGAGTTATATGGATGAATGTCGTGATATAATTACGTTATTGCATAATTCAGTAATAAACTGAGAGGGTAAACCGAATGCAAAATGATTAAATCTAATTAATGAGAGCTAGGCGATTTAATAGAAACCGTAATAAATCATATTGGTAATTGTGTGGAGAGAGATCCCGTGTGATGTTCCAATAGTTTATTAGAGCGCTTTAGATTTAATTAGGTTTTACATAATTTGTGAATTGAGAGATTGCAAATTTCATAATCTGATTAGGATTTATAATTTAATGTTTAATAGTTATAACTCGAGAAAGAGTAATCTGCCCTAGACAGTCTAGAACCGACACTTCTTTAACACATAATTGGCTAGGTTAACATTAATGATAAGTAAAATCTCCTTTCTCATAAATTGGTAAATTCCTTAAGTTGATTTCTATTGTGATTATATATTGCCCAATTGTTAATTCTTTTGTGTTTAATTTCTGATTTAAGTGGTTAAATTATATTCCTGTGATTACTTTCCGTGCATTGTTTATTTTGAGTTTTATATATTATTGGCCTTAGATTTTAGGATTAGATTAGTCCACCCTTATGAGATCAACACCTCTTATACTACAGTCGTGACCCCATGTGTTTGTGGTATTTGAGAGCTTATAAATTTAAAGCTCAAATGATACGATCAAGTTTTTGGCACCATTTTTGAGGAGGTGTAGAATTAGTTTAATTCTTGTAGTTTTTTGGCACCATTTTTGAGGAGGTGTAGAATTAGTTTAATTCTTGTAGTTTAAGGCATTTCACTATCTTTCGTGATTATGGTACCCAATTACAAGAAAAAAAAAAGAAGCTGGGCATAAAGTAGACAACACATCAACTTGGATATCACTAGACAACAATGGAGAATCTCAAGAGTTGAACGCTCAAAAGAGATGGAAAGAATGACGGTGGAAGAAATACATCATGGAGAGCAACAGACCCTTATAGATGTTTTGAGGCCATAGCTCAATGCCCATCATCAAGGGCTTATATGACCACCGGTGCAAGCGAATACGTTCGAGATCAAACCATCACTGCTAAACATGTTGCAAAGCAATGTGCAATTCTATGGGTTAGCCAATGAGGATCCCAACGCTCAATTAGCTAATTTCTTAGAAATTTGCGACACCTTTCAATATATTGGGATGTTGGAGGATGCTGTTAGGATGAGGTTCTTTCCCTTTACACTTAGGGATCAAGCCAAAGTCTGGTTGAATTCTCTCCACCCATCCAACATCACACTTTGGGAGCAATTGGTGTGAGTTTTTATAGATAAGTATTTCCCTCTAAACAAGACAACAAGACTAATAAAGGAAATTATCAATTTCCAGCAATGTGATGGGGAGTCTTTATATGAAGCGTGGGAGTGATATAAGGAGTTATAAAGGAGTTGTCCTCATCATAACCTACCCAACAAATTCCTATTGCAAACCTTCAACACTGAAGTTAATCCACCCACAAGGAGCACCATAGACGCAGCTACTAGAGGAGCATTCATGAGGAAAACAGTTGAAGCAGCACACGATTTGTTAGAAGACATGGCATACACTAGTTGTCTTGGGACATCAGAATGAAGTAAACAACAATAAACCTTTTGGGACCCAGGAGGAATGATTGCCAAAAATTCAATGACAACATTGAAGCCTGAGATCGACAACCTAACCAAGCAATTAAATAGCCTAAAAGCCACCTCTTCCTCTCCAGTCATAGTAATGCAGCACAAATATAAATCAAGTGGACAAGAGAGCTATATCATATTTGATTGCTTCTTAGGGGAAAACAACAACATGGAGCACTTCAACTTTAATGGAGCACAAGTTAGTTAAGGAAATAGCAATCCTTATTCCAATATATACCAATCGAGGTGGCATAACCACCCAAATTTTCATTGGTCTAATAATACTGAGATTCAGTTTAGAAATCAAGGGTCACATGGATATCAATAGAATAAATACAAGGAATATGATTCCAAGCTAGACAAGATCATGGATAAGCTCAGAAGTATGGATGAGGCCCAGAAGAGGTTAGAAGAGCAAATTGACCAAGTAACAAGGACTTATGCCTATTTTATTCTTAGCCTAGAGGTTCAAGTGGAACAGCTTACCAATATGCTATCTACAAAAAATGTGGAAAGTCTTTTGAGCAATACGGAAGTACATCCAAGAGAGAAAGCTAAGATTATCACACTTAAGAGTGGGAAAGGGTTAGAAGAACCAACAGATAGACCAGCTAAAATTTACTCTGTAGAAGACCAAGAGAAGCAGAAAAAGGATGAAGAAAAGAATGAGGACTGTGTTCCTCCTCTGCCTTACCAACCAAGAATACCATTTATAAGAGTTAACGATGTTGAATCTTCAAAGGAGCATGAGGAAGAAGAACAGATGACAACGAACATCGAGTTTGAAGAAGCTATAAAAGTCTCTGTTAGTGAAGCAAAAGAATAAGAAAAGGGAGTGATAAGGAAGAACAAGAGTAGCTCACTCTTTTACTTAACAAAATGTTTGACTTAATAAAATATTCAAGGACTTTTGTTATTCCCTATTTTATCGATAGTTTGTTAGTGAAAAGGGCATTATAGAAATTAATTTATTTTCTCAACTTTATTAATATTGTCCTGCTGATCATTTTGCAATTTGTAGCTTAATCACAGGCTATAAAATTGCTGTTGAACGAGAAGGGTGGAAACAAGCCACTCATAATTGATTCTGACTGAGCTTCTAAGGATGCAAGGTCAAGCTAATGGCCCTAAATTAGCACGTTTAGTAGTTAAATTTAAATTGTTGTATAGTTAGGTTTGTTTTAAATTCTAAAATAAGCTTGTAATGATGTCGAATGGTTGGATTGCTAACTCTCTTATTATCTTTTAATCAATTATAAGAAAGGGAACCAACCCAGTGTCAAGCGCTTTGAATCTCCATCTCCGACACCATCCCCACCTTAGTTACCCTGATGAGTTCATGTGCTAACCCTTCTCTTTTCATTTTTGTTAGTATTTTCTTCTTTTATTTTTTTCATATATTGTGTTTTATTCCTCCTTTTGTTTGTTTGTTTGTCTCCTTCTCACATTGAGGACAATGTGTTATTCAAGTGTAGGGAGGGTTGTGTGTTTTGCTTTGAGTGTGAATTTTGCATATTGTTATGTTAGTATGCTTAGGTTACATATTGTGAATTGTGTGAATGTATCGATGGCTTAGATGAATGAAATTGATTTAATTTTGAACATAATCTATTAAGTTGTGAAGAGTCATTAGCTCGCAAAATTAGTGATCTGGGTTCTTTGGCTAAAATATGTAAGTTAAGATTTAGTGTTAGTTTATCACCCTATAAGTTATCACATTCATTCATAATTTTAGGTTTTTCGACTAAGTAGCTTAGCTAGTATTTTTTTCGTGAAAATGAGTAGCTAAAGCAACAATGTTGGCATTAAATAAAAAAATGTGTGTTTGTAACTTTTAAATAAATAACTATTCTGCTCGCCTTTGGGATGTGAATAGAGCTAGTAGCCAGTTGAGAACGTGATGTAGCTGAGTAACCAAATCGACAAGAATCACAAATGTATGCATTCGCGTTAAAAGGTTATAATGATGTTTCAACTAAGCAACTTAATAAAAACATGACTTAGTAGAGTAACTAGATCGACACTCATCACCAATGTTTGCTTCTGTGTAAAAGGACTAGGTCTATGTCCACAAAAATAACAAAAAAAACATCTTCTACTAAAAACCTACTAAACTTGTAAGTAACCTAACTTTTCATGAAAACATACTTAGGATTAGTTACAAAGTTTGAATGAGAAAATAATTATTAATGTGTGTGTACAATTGAAAAGGGAGAATAAACTTGACATTTGGGTCTTGATTAATATGTATATTTAGTCTAGAGCTCCCAAACTAGGATTTTGCATGTTAATGATTTGGAATAGCTTGAATGATTATATTTAGAATTAAATTTGTTTCATGAAGTTGAAGCTATTGTCTCATTATTGCATTGTGTGCATTGTGATTTTGTGTTTTTTGTTGCTTTGCTTGCTTGAGGACTAGCAAACGTTTAAGTGTAGGGATGTGATAAGTGTAAATTACATCATATTTTAGGGCATAGTTTGATATGTGTTTAGCCATCAATTCGATCACTTGTTATGTGTTTAGGTTAAATTTGTGTTAATTTGTGATTTATTTGTGTTTTAAGTGTTTTATGGGTTAGTACAAGTTCTCTAAGCTTAAATATTATTTTTTAGGTACCTTGATGTGTTTGCTAGTATTTTAGGGTCAATATTAAAAAGCAGAGGAGTTTCGGAGGGAATCTGGGCCAACAGGTAGGCACGATCATAACTGAAGCTCCAGGTTTGGCCCATAATCGTGGCCTGCATGCCACGATCATGATAGAAACTCAAGGAATGGGCCATGATCGTGGCCTGCATGCCGCGAAAGTGATAGAAGGCTCATATGTGAGCCACAATCATAGCCTATGTCAAGTAGACGCGCAAATGCTCACGAACTTCATGTTTTGAGGAATTTTTTGGACCTTTTGGACCCCAAACAAACCTTAGGGTTACCTAAAACATAAAAGAGTCTAAAAAGAACATAAAGAGGAAGAGAAAAGAGAGTTTCCGTGCAGCCATTACTGAAAACCCTAAAGAGAGGAAGAGGGAGAGAAGAGGAAGAGGAAGGGGGAAGAAGAAGTGGTCTTGCGTGCTTACCAGATCAGGAGGTTTTCCAACGTTGCTACCTTCCTAAATTGTCCATTCTAAGTGTCTATTTCCTTTTCGTTTCAATTTTATTCATATATAAAGTTGGGATAGATTGTATGATGATAGATAGTAGAATGATGATGATGTTCTAACTCTCCTTTAGGATTTTATTTTGATTTAATGATAATCTAGTCGATTGCTTTTATTGGATGAATGTTATGATTTAATTACATTCTTGCATAATTTGGTAATAAGCTGAGAGGATGAACTAAATGAAATACGATTAAATCGAATTAATAAGAGTTAAGTGATTTAATAGAAACTATGATAAATCATATTGGTAATTGTGCAAAGAGAGATTCTGTATGATGTTCCAATAGTTTATTAGAGTGCTTCATATCTAATTAGGTTTTGGATAATTTGTGAATTGAGAGATGGCAAACTTTATAATCTAATTAGGGTTTATAATTTAGGGCTTAATGGTTATAACTCAAAAGAGAGCAATTAGCCCTAGGACAGTCTAGAACTGACACTCCATTGATATATAATCGACTAGGTTAGCATTAATGATAAGTAAAATCCCCTTTCTCATAACTTGGAAAACTCTTTGGTTGATTTCTATTGTGCGTGCTTATTGCTCAATTGTTAATTCCTTCGTGTTTAATTTATGATTTAATTGGTTGAATTCAATTATAGTGATTACTTTTTGTTGCATTGTTTATTTTGAGTTTTATATATTATTGGCCTTAGATTTTAGGATTAAATTAGTCCCCCTCCTCGTAGGATCGACACCTTTTATGCCACAGTCGCGATCCATGCACTTATGGAATTTGAGGGCTTATAAATTTTAAAGCTCAAACGACACAACCACATGGCTATTTAAAATATCTCCTACTCTATTAGGGTACCTCCTTAATTGCAATTTCCCTATGAATTGAGAAATTCCATTTCCTGTCTAGGTCAATAGGGAGGGCACTTCCCAAATTTTTGGCTTGGATAATTTCTTTAGTTCCCTATAGGACTTCTAATATTTTCTTTTTCTCATTCGTTACCTTCCCCTAAAATTCTCTTCTACTATGCTCTTTCTAGATTTCCCTGACCAAATTACCTATTG
The DNA here is from genome assembly GCA_025629805.1 of Erythroxylum baracoense. NCBI lineage: Eukaryota > Viridiplantae > Streptophyta > Magnoliopsida > Malpighiales > Erythroxylaceae > Erythroxylum > Erythroxylum baracoense. The sequence goes on from JAOTAY010000189.1 coordinate 20,819,733, forward strand.
TAATCATAAATAGTGCCCATTTTATGTCTCTGTTATTAATGTTGTGGTTGTAGTAGTTTAATATGTCCCTTCAGCTAGTAAAACACTCAACTTCACCACAACTATAGGAAATAACCTCCTAAATTTTTTCAAATAAAGGCATTCAAAAAGTAGGTGCTCTACCTTTTCTTCCTCTCTTTTACATGGCACACAGGTCTTGTCAACATCTACAAACCTAGCTGGGCTGTCCTTTTGTGTTGATTCTTCCTCTAATGAGGAGCTAAATGCATATTGATGCTTTAGGATTTTCTAGTTTAAACCATACTAGCTTTAAACCAGGTACCTTCAGAGAGCTAACTTGTAACCTTTCCTTTCATGATTTGTTACTGAAAATTCCAAATGAGTGACCAATTTAGTTGACTTTGTCCTATTATTATAGATCAAGGTTGATTAGGCAACTGTCCATGACTGATGTGCTGGCAATAACATCCTTATGGAATATTAATGTGACTTGGACAGTTAAGTTATCCTCCAAATACCTCATGAGATCATTACATTCATTGACTTCATTTAATGGTCCTAAATGGGTCCATATATCATACAACAATAGTGTAGTGGATCCATTGCCCACTTGCATTTTAAAATCCCCCATGTATGCTTCCCCTAACTTGGTGATATATTTTACAATCCATATTATGTTTGGATTTGGCTTCCAATTCCATGGATTCCATCTCTTGATATGATGATTATGGACCCATCTAACCCATAAGGAGTTGTTATCAGTAAGGAGCCTCCAAAAGCTCTTCAGCATCTCAACCTTGTCTATAATTCAGGTGGATATTATACCTAGTTATAAAACCCCAAAACTTTCCTTTCATTGAATATAAATTTTTAGTTTTGGTGAATAGTATTTTAAGATGAACAGTGAATATAGGTGAATAGTAATTTTTAGGAGACCCAACCCCTAAATACTGAAAAATATACATAATAAGTATTAGAGTTTAATGATACTGAAACGGATCAAAAATAAGTCCGATCATATAGATTTTGGGAGTTCCAAAAATTTAGGACTAAAATGCCCTTTTTGGAAAATAATAGGTATTGATGAATTTAAACCCATTCGAATTTTTTTAAAAGCATCTAATCAATGAGTATTGACCCTAATTAGAGTATTTCACAATTAGTTTGACAATAAGATGGTTACGGAATATTTTCATAATGTAATTCAGTTATTTGGTGAATTGAACTCAAAATAGGGGCAAAATGGTCTTTTTTTCAAATTGAATGCATCCAAATCCCATATGAGCATTACATGGGAAGATTCCCAAGAGATAAGCAAGCATTAATGGGTTTGGAAAGTAACCAATCAAAAGGTGACAAGTGGCATGGATTAAAGTGTAAATATGATAAGTTATTAATGAAAATGATGGGCAAAAGTGCAAATAAACATAATGTTCTTCTCTTTAAAGAAGGTGTGGATGGCCATTGTTGGAGAAAGGAAGGAAAAGGAGAAAAAAGAAAAGAAAAGAAAAAGAAAAAGAAAAAGAGGGAGCTTCAGCTATGACATGGAGAAGTGATGCAAAGAATTTTTCATGCTCTTGTACCTCCAATCAAGCATCCAACAAGATCCCATAGCCATCCAAGTGAAGAGGAAGAAGAAAATGGGTTAATAAGCTTACTAGTTTTGTTGAAAAATTAGATTTGTTGTGTTATAGTTGAGATTTGGTTTTGATGGTGTGAATTACACCCTTTTGATGTGATATGAAGGTTTTATTGCATTAGAAGTGATTTGGAGAAGAAAATCACTAAACCTAGTCTATGGAACCTTGGTCAAACTTGGTCAAAGGTAAGATCCATTCCTAAATTGTTTTATTTTTCTATTTGATAATTTAAGATTAATGAATGGCATTAGGAAGACAGTTTAATAATGAAAGAATGGAAAAAAAGTCATGGAAATGACGAGGAAATTTTGGCCATGGCTAAGGTTTTTAATGTGTTATGATCCAAAATTTTATTTTTGATGTTGTATGATGTTCATAGCATGATTTTGATGCTAATAAAGTAAAGGAATGAAAAAGAATTAATTTGGAATTGGTTTTGGTTAAAATTCAGCCAAAGGTGCATGATTATGTAAAAATTTGTTAATAAAATTGTATGACTTAAATGTGTGTATTAGAATGTCATGGAATTGAATTTGAATTGGTTTTAAGTTTTAGAAATCAAATAGAATTGGATTGGAAAAGTTTAGTGTAAAATATGTTTAGTTTAGCCTTAAGGGCATTTTTGGTACAAAAGTATGGTTACTGTAACATCCCGTTTCCAGAGAACGGGTCGGACCAGAGAACGGGTCTAGGTGTGGTAAATTACCACACCTCATGCTCATGCAGTTGTGAATAGTGAGTTTAGTGTACATGCGTTCATGACGATT
>JAOTAY010000189.1:20841055-20855042 GCA_025629805.1 Erythroxylum baracoense
TCCCCATTATGCCCTTAATGACTAGAAAAGTCATTCCTACCCTTCCTTTAATGTTTCTTGACTTTCTTCACATAGTGCCATACCAAAATTGCCCTTATTCCTTCTTAAGGCATTAATTCACTTACTAATGAAATAAAATCATCATTGACATAAATAATTAAATCCTTATAATTCAAGGTAAGGCAAAAATTCAAATTAACTATCATGCTTAATTTGACAAAATATTTCGGGGGCCAACAAGATGGCTAATGAAAAGGAGCTTGAGAAGAAAGGGATACATCATCTAGTTCAAAGGTAAATGTTAAATCACCAAATATGGTTAAGACTAACCCTCCACCTTTTCCTAGTAGATTAGCAAAGTCAAAAAAAGGAGGACAAAAATAAGGAGATTTGAGGGACTTTTTGGAAGATTAAAGCTAATGTACCATTGTTGGATGTGATTAAGCAATGGTACATTAACGACCTAGGCATATTTAACATCACACTTGCACAATGGCATATTTAGCATCACACTTGCACAATGGTAAGGACCTAGGCATCCATCACACTTACACAATGCTAATTAGAGAAGTAATAGTTTAAGAGGTGAAAAGTGCCCTATTCAACCTAAAACCAGATAAAGCACTAAGGGCATATGGTTTTAATGCAACTTTTCACACTTGCACAATGCTAACTAGAGAAATAACAGTTGAAGAGGTAAGAAGTGCCCTATTCAACCTAAAGCTAGACAAAGCACCAGGGTTAGATGGTTTTAATGTAGCTTTTTCCAATAGACTAAGGCTTAACAAGTGGTGGAGTAATTGATTATGTGCAAGAGTTCTTTAGAAACAGTAAAATGCTAAAAGAACTGAACAAAACATTCTTATGCCTAATTATTAGGAAGAAAATCCCCAACATTTTGCAAGACTCTCAACCCATATCTTGTTGCAACACAATATACAAAATCATTAGGAAAATATTTGCAACTAAGCTTAAAAAGGATCTAATCCCTTTGATTAATCACAGCCAGGGAGCATTCATTAGTGCAAGAGACATTAGAGATTTTCTCCTAACACGGGAATTACTTAAAGATTAACAACCAATCCATCTATTAGGAGCTACTCTCTTCAAATAAATATATAAAAAGCATTTGATATATTGGACTGGTAGTTCAATCTCAATTCCATAGAAGCATTTGGATTTCCCAAGCAATTTATGTCCTAGATGGAAGCTTGTATCACAAATACCTCTTTCAGTGCTATGATTAATGGAGAATCTACATAACTTTTCTATGGTGTAATAGGAATTTGGCAGGGAGACCCCCTATCCCTATACATTTTCACTTTTACAATGCAAGTTTTCTTCAGAATTCTTCAGAAACACATCAACAGAATAGGGAACTTTACATACCACTACAAATGCAAAGAATTTGACCTCTTCTCCTTAATATTTGCAGATGATCTGCTTATATTCTATAGTAATGACCCTAACTCACCCTTAACTATTATTTCTTGTTTACAAGTCTTTTCAAATATATTAGGACTAAACATAAACTAGGAAAAAAGAAAGATAATTGTTTGAGCTGGAATCCTTGATGTCAATATTCTAGAACAAATCTCTAGGATGCAAAGATAAGATCTACCATTTACATACCTTGTATTATCTATTTTCACAAGGAAACCAAGAGCTATGGACTGCCAACACTTCATTGAGATGGTTAAGAAAAGAACAAATGCTCGGCAAAACAAGACTCTTTAGCTAGAAAGATCCAATTGGCAAAATCAAATCTCTTAAACCTCCAAACTTGTCAGTGCTCTCACCTGATGTTACTTAAAGGAGTTATCAAAGATATGGACAAGATCATCGGGAGATTTGCGTAGATTGGAAATCTAAACAATTTCTATGGAGTCAAAAGTAAATGGACCGAAGTTTGTACCACTAAACAAGATGGTAGATTGAGTATCACATCCCTCAAACTCAAAAATCAAATATTGATTGCAAAGAAAATTTGGAAATAATGCATAAACAAATTTCTTCTTTGGGTTCAATAGAAGAATTCACACTACTTTTCACAATGCTGCTTCTTGAATCTTAGAGAAAACAAAAGACAATCATGGCCTCTCATTGAGACGTTGAGATCAAAAAGTTCTATATATCCTCTCATTAAAAATATAGTTAGAAATGGACTTAAGACTTGGCTATGGTACAAGAAATTGGGATCCTCTTAAGACCTAGAAATAATTCTAAGTTTGCACCTGTTTATTCGTAAACGAAAATATCTAAGATCCAGTAACCTTCGGCCCAGCCCGAATCCCATTCTCATCGGCTTCCGATCTCCGCGGTTGTTTTACTGTGAGACGTTAATTACTATAGCCGACTCCTTATCATTCTAGAAACCGTAAGTAGCTGGTAACTACACTCCAGTATTGTCAAATATAAGCAGTAAAATAATTAATCACTTTACGTCCTAGTTGAGATAAACATCAACTAGTGTAGTTGTCTCCAGTAACCAAGTATTTGCAATCTCTAGAGAGCTAAAAGGTCAGGAAAAGAGTATTAGTCAACAAATCCTTTTCCCCCTCGTGCCCACCACAAATCATTGGGCGGCTTCTTCTTTCTTTTCGAGTACATTGATGACTTGCTGAGGAAATTGAAGAGAAAAATAAATCTACACGCGTGCAATAATGATACTATCAATAAACTGGGCTCAATGCTTCGCTATTATGTTGTTTGTATGGGTCGCGACTTTACTTCGAGTTGGGTCGGTCGCTGTAGTCTGCGAACACAGTTTTTATGATGGTGCGAAGCTTTATAACTTCAGTTTGGCCTCTCGTCTTCCCACTTATCCTCACGGTGTGGTCAGCGAAGATGGGTACGCTCTTTTTCTGTCCTTCCCGATTTGTGTGCTTCTCATTTATAATGTTTTCTTTCTCATTTGGCTTTTGTCCCGTAATATTTACAATAACATTTAGTAATCGGGATTAAAGTGGAAAGATGTTTGTATTGTCCTTGTGTTCTTTCATTTGTTGATATTTCAGTTCAAGTCGACGTCAAACCTTATAGTGAACCAATCACGACAACTGTTTTGAAATCTGATTCTACTTGTACTGAAAGATTAGTGCCACCCGCAGTGGAAACGTGGAGTTTTACTGTCTCTTCTTTCTGCTGAGAAAGAGGGGATATGTCAGTGATTGGGGATTCGGTTGGGGCAGTAACGTTTAAATTTCATAATGCTAGGTTGATGGCTTTCCAACAGAATTCAGATATTTGAAAATACTTGTTTTTTCTTCTGCAAGTGAACAGTAAAATAACAGAGAACCTCAGATTATAAAATCCAGCGTTCTTTGCTCACTGTTCTACTTCCTTAAACAAATTAATATGAGATTATGATTCATCATATTCTGCATTCATTTGCTGTTTTTGTTACTGTAGGTTTTATCAGGTGGCTGCAAATAAGACTGTTCTCTGGTTTCAGGTTGACTCCATCAGGTTACGCTTTATTTATTCGTTTTTTTAGTAGTTTTTATGGTATATAGAGCCACTTTCTTCCGTGTAGTTGGAAGACTAAACTTCAATTGGCTTTAGTCCTATCCTGTAAGCTTCATACCATTCTTGTTGTGTTTACAACTGACTTGCAATCTATAAGCTGTCTTGCCTTTGAATGCAATTCAAACTCATACACACTGAAATTTATTAGCATCATTTTAAAAAATGGTTAAAAAGGGATGCTGTGTAAAAACTCGGGCCTTGTTATTACTTTTTATTTATGTACCTAACTTGGATTTCATATGTGCCTGTATACAGTTGATTGACCTGAATTTTTCATATTTGACTTATGGAGCAGCTATGCGATGGAATGATTTTTAATCACTACCCTCCCAGATGTCTTGACTGCATGGTAAATAAATCCTACTATCTTTTTCCTTTGACAAGCTATTATCATCTAACAGATTGGAAGTGCCCGCATTGGAAAATCTAGACTGTATTTTCCTTGTTGAACCTGGGCTCTTCAGCTCTTCATTTAGTGGAAGATTATTTTCTGCATTATCATTTTCGAGAGCATGCCTAGTCCTCCTTGCGTAGAAGTTTTAGGGGTATCATAGTCTACTGGTGAAAGAGTTCATTCAAGATAAACGTGGCACTTCCATGTATCCTGTGAATTGCAGGGTGTTATAGTTTTTGCCTGTTCCACGAACCATTCTGTGCATCAATGAGTGCATCAGCTCTTTTCCATGCTACTGAAATGGTAGATTGTGCGTCCTGTCTGTCAAATGATAATTATGTCTTTGCTACATACAAGTTAAAAATTGTGATGGTTGGTTGATTACCCGATCCTGTAGGACTGTGGGGGCCCAAAACACTGTGGAATGGAATGTAGTGCACTAATGGGTGATAACATAGGAGGTAAGTGATCTATTGAATTTTTGTAATTTTGTCTCAATTCCACTAAACTTATGAGATTCCATGATTCACGTAGTCGTACGCAGTTTTTTTTTTGGCATTTTTTAAGCAATTTTTGTGTGGGAATTGTTTCCTTATAGATACAGATGTTTACATGTGTTCATTTTTCTATCTATTAAACAAGGGCCTTAAGCATTTAAGGTCAATAGATGGTTGCTGGCAGCTTGATGGATCATATTTGTTAGTTGGATGTGTATCAACATACAGACTCTGATTCCTTGGTGTTGGAAACAACTTATTATTTTTGTTGGATGGTGACATTAGCATGTGTGGGTTTTTGTCTATATCTGTCAGGATATGACTATCTCCTATGATTTACCCCATTTAGGTCAAGAACCATCCTATAGGAGTGATAGTTCCTCTTTTACACCAATGGAATCAACACTATCATGGATCTCGTGTCTTTTGCCACAACTAGGACTGATGTTTGGAATGATCTAAACCCCTGATGTGGCCAATCAGAACGAACTTCAGGAAAGAGGATGGAAAGCATACTTGTCAAGGTTATGGATTAGGAAATTGAAGCAGAAGGGAATTCAGAAAACCTTTAGTTAGAAAAAAGTAGTTAGCAAACCTGGAGAATGACAAGGATACTTCTTTAGGCTTCTGTCCCCTTAATTTATTCATTCATAAAGTAATTAAGCTGTCTATGAAATAGTTGTTTGAGTGGGCTGTAACTTTCCTTATAGACTTCTATGAGATCTATGTTACGTTTTCAGGTTATGATGTTTGCAAAACTATTGGATATGCATCAAGCACAGTGATTAATGTCATTGGTAAGAACTTCTATTACTTTCTTTTCATTTGCTAATTGGTCTGAAGAATAGTCCTAGTTGAACCAGGGACGAGCAGACTACATGTAGTTTCTCCTGGTGATGAGGAATTCACTGTTCTGTAGGAGCTTGCTCTTGAATGTTTAGTGTGTCTGTAAGTACTGATTTGGATCTTTTCGATGAGGAACATTGCAGAAAATCAAAATCCTAGTAAGGGAGTGGTTGTTAAGATGTCAAGGAAGGCCTCTGCAGGGAATTGTTCACTCTCTGTTTCTGTCCTTTGTGATTCAAACGGAGTTCAGGTGAGAGTTTTTTCTTAAGTTATCCTCACCCTGCATAGAACGGTCTAAAAAGCTTGAACTCTTTTTCTGAACCCAGTCACTTCCTAGTTTGCCTCATGACTTTATTTATGTTTCACAGGGGCCACTCTCACTGGAGAAATTAGGGACCTGTGATTATGTGAGTCTCTGAAATTCATTTTTACACGGAAATTGATTCAAATGGATGTGTTTTCTTCTCAGTGCTCCTTTCTTATTGGATAAACATTTTCGATTGAAATGTTAAAGAAGCTACTGAGCTCTACATTTTAATATTTTGGGCTTGTTTATCTGACAGGCCACAGTACTGAAGCATCCTTCTGGTTGTCCTACAATCATCTCTGTCCATGGGAGAGGATGGGGCTGGTTCGGTATCTTAATCCTTATGTGAGTCACTCTATTTGTGTATCTCTACTTTTTCCTTGTTATACATCGCATCAATCAAGTCATGATTTCATGGTTTTGAAGTCAGCTTGCTTGACTAATCACTTGCTTTTGCAGTATCTTATGTCTTTTTGGAGCATATCTGTTGGTGGGAACAGTCTATCGGTATTTCTTCCTTGGAATACGCGGGTGGGATGTATGTTTCCTCTCTCTGGCCCTTTAACTCATAGTTTGAACTGTTTGATGTGGAATTATGAAAAAAAAAATTTCATTTATGCAATCAACTCTCTGATTATTTGATAATATTGAACTGTAGATCCATATCGTTTGTCACTTGGCATAGAAATTCCTTTATGTGGAATCTTAGTGATCTTCCTAAAATGTTTGATTCATGATATGTTTGCTGTGTGTTCCTAATTCTGAGTAGCTATCAAACTTATGGAACAATGTTCTGACATAGATGGCATCACGGAGAAAATACCTCCTTTTCATGTTTTATGATTGTAATCATGGGTCAATTCCGGTAGAGATATTAACATGCATAATTTAGTATATTATAATTTTCTTTTTATTCTTTTTATACAAACTGTTCAAAGTAATGCCTATCTGTTAAGTGTCGAGTAGCTTAGAAATGTTGTTGATGGATTCGCAAATAGTACATTGACTTTGTTGAATGATATTCCTGATGACAAGTAAAACTAGCTATGAATGAGGCCCTTGGTGGTGCTTGACTGTCTTATGAACTTTGAATAATTAAGGTTCTTTGTTCTTTCAGATAATACCAAACTTGGAATTTTGGGGCAGAGTACCTCAGAGAATACAGGTATTCCAATTCCAATTTTCCCAAATACCTATTTGTTAAAAGTTAAAGCAATCCTCCGACTAATTTAATATTTTCTCAGAGTTCTTTTGCATCGTTGGTGAGGAAAGTTAGAAGATCTTCTGAAGGACATCGAAGTTCCTATTCTGCTGTCAATTTTTGAGCAAGTTAAAAGCAGAAGCTCATATTTGCAAGCAAATCAGTACTGAGACGTCAGAGTTCTGAGCTGTGAAATTTCCAGGCAAGTGGCCGGAGGTATAATCTCAATTGTCTTATCAACATAGACTTGAAATCTACAAAATTCTTTGCAAAACTACTCTTTCGTTGACATATTTACCGCCTTTTCCACATTTTTGCTCAGTGCTTTCCTCTGTGATCACATTCTATTCATTTTAAATTATTTAGATAGTGACAAACTTGCATACCCCTTCTGTTTTGCAACATTCATTTAATTGCTTTTTCTGTGTAGAGTTCGATTCCTTGACCATTTCTGCTTTTAGCATTCTTTCTCGTTCTTGAATCTTCACTTACATACTGTTCTTTGGGAAGTTGCCTTCTCCCACGATCTTCTTTTCTTAATCCTATCCCCAAGACAATTTCTATCTGAAATTTCTTTCGTTTCCCTCTCTTGTCTTAACCAAACATGTCGAATTTAGGCTATTGTTAAAACGGACATATATACATGGCAAGGTCCAGGCCTGGCCCGGAGTCTCGGTTTTAGACCAAAATTATCAGATTTTGGGCTGAGCTGGGCTGTACCTTTCAAGCTTGATTTAAAGCAGTTATCAGTTTAACTTCGAACGGAATTTGAAGCGTGATCCTCATCTATATTCAGGACATAAGCCATGATATCTGCCATTTCGAAGAAACCACAAATGCAGGTTATGGACTTCACTAAGTGAAGCCAACTGTGTTCGAGTTCGATAGAGTAAATGATATATAATGTAAGAACGAAATATAAAGGCGTTCCAACTTACCAACCAAATGATCAATTAAGAAAAAAGAATATAAAGAGATGAGGTTTGCCTACTGATCTTACGTTTAAAAACTCAGATAAGAAGGGTACATGTTACCTTAACCTCCAATAGCAGCGCTAGTCGTTCGTTTTCTTGTCCCAGGATCTGCTAGCAGGAGTTATGGTTAGTTTGGAAAGAGGACGTTGCTTTGATAACAAACTACAAGGTGAAGGAGCCGTTAGTTGTTGAGGAAAGGAAAGCTTAGCATAGCAGGTGATAGTAATAGGCGGTTAAGAAAGTCTAGTTGATAGAGACACACAAACAGCCTCCGATTTTTGTCCCAAGCAATTCAATTAACAGAACTTGGAGACCATTTTTCCTCGAATGGTTAAAGCTACTTCCAACTAAAACAAGCTCATTATCCAAGTATGACCTCGAAGGTTTCTACCGCAATTGTCATTGTCATGTTATTATCATGTTGATCAGAACTCTCCAAGAGGGTTTTCACTTCTAACTGATGCCGAGTGACAAGCTAAAGCTATGCCTCTGTAATAGGTTGTAAGCTAAAGCTATGCCTCTGATATATGATTGACAGGTTTCAAGTCTAAACTGTTTTACTCTTCTTTATGTTGAATTCGTTGCTTATTCTATTTGTGTATAATTGGTATGAACAACAGAAGAAGCCTAATAGAAAAACCATTGAAGCATTATGCTATTCTAGATAATAAAGAAGTCTAGTTACAATTTCTTGAGTGTATATTGAATAAAAATTTAAATGCACTCAACTATATTACAATTATATGTTGTGAAGTACAACTCAACCACTCCTCAAATCAAAATGTTTCTAGAGCCTGTAGTGCGACCCACGGCTCTCACTTATTCCTTGGTGATTTAGGTAACAGAAATTTGCTTTCCCATTCCCAGCGGTTCCACTTCCACCACATGGATCTGTTGAAGTTTGAAGAAAAGAAAGGCATGCACCAACCACTTGACGCTGAAATATCACCAAATTTTCACCTAAACCTTTTATACAAAGAAGACCAGATTCTTCACCTTCTCTCAGAATCATGATTGATGTTGATGAATTCTCATGCATAAAAAGTATAAAGACCGGAGTTGTAATATTGTATTAAATCTCATATCAATTTAAATATTAATAGGTATCTATTAATATTGAATATAGTTTTTAGTTTTTATATAACTAAAATATATTAAAATATATATTTGAAACTTTGATGGTTTTTTATCTTTGTTAATTCTAAGATACATATATTTGGAAGTTGGGACAATATAATTTATACGGTACCTAACCCTTATGGTATATGTAATGCATAAAGAGCGGAGAAAATGATAGGCAAACATTGAGCACACCCTTTGCTTCTAAGGTAAGCCTCCTGATATCTTCCTACTCAATCATATGCCGTACCGTACCTGCATTTATTCATCGTTCCAAGATTGTTTCTTTTCACTCTTTCCCTTACCATCAATACAAGATACAATATGTGGGGCCTTCGTGGGGTAGCTTAGTGGTAGAAAGAGGGAAAAGATTGTACGAGAGGTTGTGGGTTCAAATTATGGGAGAAGCGGTCTTTGTTAAAGTGATGTAATCTCTTTAGTACTGGCCCATTTTTTGAAGCAGGTACTCCTCCTATTGTATAGGATCAGACTCGAATTTACCTATCTATGAGTCTGAATGGGTGGCTTATAAGTCCCAGAATTAGTTGGGCGAAGCCCGCAACTTGAGTAAAAAAAAAAAAAGGATACAATATGTGGGAACCAAAGTTCTCATGCAGTTTAAACTAAAATTGGTTAACCTTCTAAATTGATGGAATGGAAACAATTATTCTATCCTAAATCCTAACTGCTAATTGTTCCTTAAAAACAACACTTCAGTACACGAGTGAAGAAAAGAAAAAGTAAAAGATAAAATCAAACCATATATTGGACTCTCCACCTGTTATTTATGATGCTGATGGAGGCATTTGGCAAAACAAGTACCCAACAACTCTCGGCATATATATATGTGGAGGAGATGATCATAATCTTCCATCATTAAGCTTTAGATAATAAACTGCAATGCCGTCATAGATACAGGTCTGATTGTACAATTATATACTTTAATACAACACAAAATCAAACCCTGGGGTATGTTTTTTCTTTTGCTTGCATGCCTTTCTTTTTATTTTTCACCCTCCGAAAGTCCGACCTAAATAGCATCCATATCTACTCAACACCTACGTAACAGCTTCAAGAAGATCTCAAGATTTAACGTGCAATCAGTAATCCTATTGGCACAATCTAAACGAAAATATGAAGCCACCACTGTCAGCCTCGTCCTCAATCCTCATGAGAAAGGCTCGTCTTTCTCCATATATCTTCAGTCTATTAGCCTTCATTATCTTCGTTGCCATCCTCTATTGGGACGACTTCATGTGCCTCCTTGGTGACCTAGATCCCGACGTCGTAGAAGTACCTTCAAGAGCAGGCGAGTTGACCTCATAAATCTAGTCAGTGATAGTTTTACTTTATACATATTTACCATAGTTTTTATATGTTTGAACAGTTATGATTCAAAAATTTTGAGATTCAGTGAGTTGGGTTTTGTTTTCGGGTGCTTAGAGAAGAAGTGGGAGAAAATGCCATTTTCAATAGGGAGGACACCGGAAGGTTGCGACGTGTTCGTTGGAACGTGGGTGAGGGATGAGTTGACTCGGCCGCTTTATGACGAGTCGGAGTGTCCGTACATACAGCCACAGTTGACTTGTCAGGAACATGGCAGGCCTGATAAGGACTATCAGTTTTGGAGATGGCAACCCCACGGTTGTGATCTTCCCAGGTATTTCCTTAAACTGAGTATACTGGAAATTATCAGAAATGTGTTATTCGTTGGTAGCTTCTAGCTTGCTAGTTATTTACGGCAGTCTCATTCATTTCAACAAAAACTCAGTTATGTGATGCAGAAGAACACGAGAGAAGAACCACTTTTGATTGATATATACTTCGTATTTCAATTGAGGAATTAAATACTAGATAGGAAAATTATAAATTTTTGCTCGCAGTTTCAATGCCTCGTTGATGCTGGAGACACTGAGCAACAAGAGAATGATGTTTGTTGGTGATTCATTGAACCGTGGCCAATATGTCTCAATGATCTGTCTTCTCCATAGACTAATCCCCGAAGGAGCCAAGTCCATGGAGACCTTCGATTCACTGACGGTCTTCACTGCCAAGGTTTGTAGCCATAGTAATGTTTATGACTTGCGGTTTCATTTCTTTCGATTAACTGAGTCGAAAAGTTCGGTTAATTTTACTCTGAAAATTTTCATTCTACCTCCGAGTGTAGGAGTACAATGCGACGATAGAGTTCTACTGGGCACCATTTCTTCTTGAATCAAATTCAGATAACGCCATTGTTCATAGGGTATCGGATAGGATAGTAAGGAAAGGTTCAATTAACAAGCACGGGCGGCATTGGAAAAGCGTTGACATTTTGGTGTTTAACACCTACGTGTGGTGGATGACTGGAATCGACATGAAGATCTTGTAACTTCCTTTCTTTTTTCCAACAAATATTCAGTTCTTAACTTGAAAAGATGGATTATCGAGGGCCAAAATTGAGATATATTTGTTTGTAATAATGTGCAGGCAAGGGTCTTTTGAAGGTGAAGTGAAAGATATTGTGGAGGTGACAACTGAGGACGCTTATCGTATGGCAATGAAAAGCATGTTGAGATGGGTGAGAAAAAATATGAATCCCAATAAGACAAGGGTCTTCTTCACCAGCATGTCACCTACGCATGACAGGTACGTGTATTTTTGCTTCTTTTTCATTTACAAAGTTCTGATTCTGGATAAAACGAAATTCTGCAGGAGCATAGATTGGGGTGGGAAACCAGGGCTAAATTGCTATAACGAAACCACAAAGATTGATAACTCTACGTATTGGGGATCAGATACTAGAAAAAGCATAATGCAAGTAATTGGGGAAGTATTCAGCAAATCCAATTACCCAATCTCCTTTCTAAATATAACCCAACTTTCGAGCTACCGCAGAGATGCTCATACGTCAATCTACAAGAAGCAATGGAGTCCATTGACTCCTGAGCAGCTTGCCAATCCTGTTAGCTATGCGGATTGTGTCCATTGGTGTTTGCCTGGTGTCCAGGATACGTGGAATGAACTCCTATTTACCAAGTTGTTTTATCCTTGAGTAATATATATATGCTCACAAGAGCTCGATCCTGAATTTTCACCATCTCTTGATTCCATGGTTTCTTGATTGGTTCCCTTTTTCCCTTGCTTTTCCTTGGTTAGGTAACATGGGAGTGGGGAAGAAAATGGAAGTGTAAAAGCGTTTAAAACAAAATTGAATCAAATTGTTGATGAAGTCAGTCATAATCTCAAATCCAGTCAGGATTCAGGACCTTTGGTTTTGCTCAGTTCCTTAACAACTCAAACTGTAAATGTGTTCTCTGAAACTTGGGAATCTGAATTTGTTTATCGTAAAAAGTTAAGCACTAAGGCTCATAATCGCCCCGGTTATGCAACCAAATACCATGGACACGTGAGTTAAAGATTAGACTTTAAGTTGTTTTAATTACTTTTACTTCAATTGCAGATGAATGGTTCACTCAGAATACTTTCTAACAAAATGACAAACCTAATAAGCATAGGAATAATTAAATTTAGAATTCATTACACAATAAATTAATTCATAAAAAATTACTAATCATTTTAATTATGATTTAAAAATTTAAACTATTAAAATATTTAAAATAAAAGAATGTGAAATTAATATTTTAAATTTCTTAAGTAATAATGTGATTTTTGATAACAAACATGGCAAATTTCAAACATAAATTTGCAATTTTTTCACATATATTTATGGATTTTTCGATCTAATTGGAGAGACTGTGCTAATTTCAATTGGATACAAGCAAAATTTAGTTTTCATATTATAATTATACTAAAATTTTAATTTTCTATGTTGGCCTATTCTCAAAAGTTCTTAAACTCAAAATTTAACATACTAGTCTAAAACTTTCCCCTTTTATAGCGTAAAAGTTGATATAAAATGGAAAATACCTTATGTCCTATGAGAGCAGGCTATTCGTGACTCGTAATTGTCAATTTAGATTAAAAATATTAAAAATTTTTGTTGTTGATAATACAAAGTAAGTGTAAATATATCAATTATGATAAAAAATAGTTATTCACTCCATCTTGACAATTTTTTCTTATTCCCTCCATCTTAATAAAAGATGTTCAGTCGAAGGTGGGAACTACCGCTTTCTTTCTTACAACTTAAATTTAGAACAATTTATTTGTGTATTTTAATGTTGCCATTTATTATATCCAATAAGCAAGGGCATTAGTGATATATCTAGAAACCATTTTCACTCCTTCCGATTATTGTTTTCTTGGGAAAAGTGTAGTGGAGTTTCAGAAGAACGAAGATTAGTGATATATCAAGAAACCATCTCCAAGCCATCTGTTTCTTGCTTTTCTAAAGGGGGTGAAGCAGAGTTTTAAAAGAATGATAAGGAAGAAGATCCAAAAACTATCTCTATACTGTTTATTATTTTTCTAGGGGGAGCGAAGCAAAGTATTAAAAGAACAACAAAGAAAAAGATTCAATGGTATATCTAGAAAACCATCTACACACTATCTGCTTATTATTTTTCTAGGGGGAGTGAAGTAGAGTTTCAAAAGAAAAATAAGGAAGGGGATCGTCCATTGGTATATTGAATCAATTTGACTTCTTCACATTTGATGTGTACTATATATTGGTGTGAGTATTCTATCAAAAATTAGCACAAGCAATACTATGGCTAATTGCATTACTGATTATGCATATGTACACTATAAGAAAATAGTGAATTACATACGGCAATTACCGACGAAAAAAGGCAATATCCCGTCGGTAAATATATTTACCGACGGAATAAACCGACGGAATAAAACGTTAAAATCACCAACGAAACATTTCTTACCGTCGGTAAAATTACCGACCGAATAGCCTATCCGTCGGCAAAATCAACGGAAACGTTGCCGACCGTCCATCATATTCCGTCGCTAAATTTACCGACAGGTACAGTATACCCGTATGTAAATTCGTCCTCATTCAGTCGGCAAAAGTACCGACTGTAAGATGGTCCGTCGCTAAAGAACTCACTATTACCGACGGAAAAGAAAACATTCCGTCGGTAATATTGAGATGTTTAGCGACGGAAATTTTGTATTCTTCCGTCGGTAAAATTTTGTTTTATATTTTTTAAAATTAAATATTTCCATTAT
>JAOTAY010000189.1:20855142-20878810 GCA_025629805.1 Erythroxylum baracoense
TTAAATGTTAAATTTATAAATTATAACTTTGGACTAAACATTTTATCAAAATTACTTATTTAAATTCTCAAATTAAATTATAAATTACACAAAATTATTCAAAGTTCATACAAGACATATTATCGAACATTTAATACACAATATGCATAATCTTATTCTATGACTAAATATCTACGTTTAAAACTTAAAAACAAGCTATTTTAATAAAAATAATACACTTATAAGAGAGTTTACCTCGAACACGATCGAAAAATTTGATAGGAGGAGTCAGAAAACTCAGAACCTTAAGCCAAAGACGAGAGGTGAGACGCGAGTGAGAAGGAGGGGGGGGTTCGGGCGCGATATATAGACGCTCATTTACCGACGGACAAGAAAATTCCGTCGGTAAATGGGCGGGATCGCCTACAGTCACCGACGGCAAAGAAGCGCCGTCTGTAAAAGAGCGGCAGGAACATTCCGGAAGAAACTCAAATACCGACGGAACATAACGTTCCGTCGGCGACATAGGTTTTCCTGCCGACAGTTACCGACGGTGAAATGTTACCGTCGGTATGGCTGATACATATACCGACGGAAAGCCTCCCATCCGTCGGAAATATTATAAAAATATGTTAGCTACCGACGGTTTATAGGATCCGTCGGTACATAAGGTTTGCTGAAAATATTCCTCGACGGTAGGCCAATATTCCGTCGGTATATAATTGAATATTCCGACGGAAGCTTCTGACCGTCGGAAATATTAGCCAGGCAATAATTCCCCGACGGAATATATGTATTCCGTCGGTATAGTTACCAACGGACAAGATACCGTCGGTAAAGGGCGAAGCAATTAAATTGCGGGAACCATTCCCGCGTTTTTTACCGTCGCCGAGACATGTTCCGTCGCTATTGTCTGTCGTAGATTTTGGGCCGAATTTTCCCCGACAATAGTTCCAACGGATTGGTTAGCCGTCGGTAAAATTTTGTTTTCACCGACGGATTACTTAAGTTCCGTCGGGAAAATGCGACGGAATTTGTGTCGTCGGTAATATTTCGACGCTAATTCTCGATTTTCTTGTAGTGGTAGAAAATTATCATTGGCTGTTCATTTCTAACAAGTAATAGATTCATTTTTAAAAGGGAATACCATAACTAAGTACAAACAATTCTATAGTATAATTGGAACTATACGGGTACTCAATACATAAAATACTAGCCTAATATACAAAAAGTACCACCGATCATTAAAAATAAGTACCACGTATACTTTATGGTCGAAATACCATCTTTAAGTACAAACTATACTCTACCTTAATATATACTATGCTAATACTCTATTTATCCAATACTATTTCTATGTACAAAAAATTACTATCATTCATTATAGATAAGCAAATATACACATTTAAATGGGAGTATATTGACTGAATATAAAGAATATCATGCCTTAATATAAACTATATCAACACTTCATTATCAACGCATGCAGTTCGAAATCCCGCAATAAAGTAAGGTTTGGAGAGGTCTGATAGTATGCAACCTTACCCCTACAAAGTAGAGAGGCTGTTTCTGGTAGACCCATATGTAAATATGACATTGAAAAAATTTGATGCAGAATAAAAGCGAAGATATTTAAAACTGATATGCTAAAAAATAAATAAATAATTAAATTAAATTAAATTAAATTAATAAATAGAATAAAAGAAAAGCCCTTGAGTTTTCTAAAGAATAATAATAGTAATAATAATAATAATAATAATAATAATAATAATAAAAGATTTAAATAAAAAATAAAAATAACAATAAAATAAAAAAGACACACTTACTGGAAACCGAAGAGAGCATCAGACAATATATATATATACACTGATAAAACTTTGTCCAGACACTCACTAAAAAATAATAAAGTATATCAACACTTAATACATTTAATATCATAACTATAAATATATCATAATGTATTTAAAGTAAGTAGCATCTTTAATGAAAAATGGGAATAATATCTCTGAGTACAATATATACCCTGACTCAATTAAAACTATACCAGTAATCTATCTATGCAATACCATGCTTACTATAAAAGTATCATCTTTCATTATAGATAAGCAAGATATGTACTTTAAAAAAATGAGAATATATTGATTGAAGGGAAGTAATACCATGCCTTAATATAAATTATATCATCACTCAATACATGTAATACCACTAATATATATAAAAGTTCCTATAACATGTTTTAAATAGGTAATAGCTCAATGAAAATCGAAATACCACCTATGAGTACAAGCGATACCTTGCCTTAACATAAACTATACTAATACTTTATATATTTAATACCACATTTATGTAAAAATTCCATCTTGCATTATATATTATGTGGACTAAATGAAAAGGATACCGTGCCCCAATATCAAATATACCAACACTTAGTATATTCAATACCACGACTATAACTAAAGTTACTAGGATGCATTTAAAATAAGCAACAAATTTAGTTTAAAATGAGAATATCTTCTCTGATTACAAACCTTTCATTATCTCAATATAAATTGTATTAGTAGTCTATCTATTCAATATTATGCTTATGAACAAAAAATATTATTACTCATTACATATAAAGAAGACATACACTTTTACATAGGAATATATTAACTTAATATAAAGAATTTCATGCCTCAATAAAAATGCACACTAGCACTCAGTATATTTAATACCACAACTATAAATAAAAGTTAGCAGGATGCATTTAAAATAGGTAATAGCTTTAGTGAAAAATGGAAATACCATCTTTGAGTATAAATCATACCCTGTCTCAATTTAAATTATCCTAATACTTTATATATTCAATACCACATCGATGTATATAAAAAATCAATCAGTCATTATAAATAAGTAAGACATACACTTTTAAATGGGAATGTATTGTCTTAATAAAAAAAATCCCATACCTCAGTACAAACTATACTAACACTAGATACATTTAATGCCACAACTATAAACAATAGCTACTGAGACACGTTTAAAATAAATAACAACTTTATTATAAAATAGGAATACCATCTTTGAATATAATCCATGTTGGAAAATCAGGCTAGATCTAATTCCGCAGTAAAATAATTACAAAAATTTTTCATATTTGATTTCCCAAAAGTCAAAATCACTTCAAATTTGTAAAATGATTAACACATAAATTATAATAAAGCATGAATCGTAATTTGTACCTTTTTCCAAAGCTTGATTCTTTTCTTATTGTATCTCTCAAACCGTTTTTAAAATTTGCTCATTTCAACCATCATAGCACATAAGTGTTTTGTCTCCAACGATATCCACAGAACAAATTGAGATAACTGTACAACTATTGTAGAGAGAGTTATAAAAAGAGTATCAGCTCCTTTAAAGCTTAAACTTATTTATAATAGATATTGAAACTTTTAGTAACTTAATTGAAATTAAATTATAATTTCAATTAAACTTTAATTATAATTATAAATAATTCTAATTAAATACCAATTATATCCAAATAAGATCCAATATCTCATTTGTTCCTTATTTACCAAATATCTCATCTTTAATCATAAAGTTTCTCAAACTTTATAATAAAACCCAACTTGATTAAAATATCTTTTGCCTCTTAAAATTGCTCTTTGAGTGTGACCTATTATGTTTCCAAATATATTGGCAATGGATATAAATTATAAGCTTAAATCATATATAGGATTATATAAATTAATCTCCTTTAAATTTTCTTTTATTTTCTATTAAACAATTTATATCTATAGATAAAGATTGATGTTTAGCAACACATAATGGCTACTTGAATATTTAGGAATGTCAAAGTAATTTTTAATAACCTTTTCGTACATAATTTTTCTATATAATTTAACCATTTCATTATACAATGTTTCGATTAAAAATAAAGCATGGAATTAAAGTCTACTCTGTTTAAGTCAAATCATATTAGTTCCCCACTATTAGTAATTGATTCAATTAATGAAACTTGTAAACTATTTTACAAACTGTCATATTTCACCTTAACTAAGGATTTGTTGAATCAATATTAATCGAGAATGATGAAACATTCTCCTTAATTACTTTAAAGTAATGAATCATATGTTAATCACTCAACTACCTCCATATAGTTCATGCTATATCGAATGATTATCGACTAAAATACCGTTAACTAGAATAGGTCATAAGTAGTATCAAAATGATGATTTATATAATCATCACAATAAGAATTTAAATAGAAATACAAGTAATTTTCCAAATGAATTTTTCATATGAGTTTAGCTCAATGAATTTGTTTCTTTAACAACTACCTAAATGTTTGTTTAAGTATATCCATACTCTATGAGATTGACTAATTCCTTCATAAGAAAATATATATCATGTACTAGTCTTTTTACATTATTTAATGTCCACTCTTAATAACACAATAGCTAAGAATAATTTAGGAATAATACATGAATGCAATAAAAATCTCATCACAACTTCATTTGCAGTGTATATTTATCCCATGTACTTTATCATATACATCTAATGCTTTTAATGTATAAGATAAAAAATTCTTTTAAATAATTGTCACTAAACTACAATTAACTAATTGGTTGTAAGGCATAAGTCAACAATCCATACCTTGCCTGAATATAAACTATACTAGCACTTTATCTGTTCAATTCCACATTTACATTAAAAAATTCCACCCTTTATTGCAAATAAGTAAGACATACATTTTTAAATGGGAATATATTTACTAAATAGCAGGATTACCATATCTCAATATAAAGTATATCAGAACTTATGACATTCAATACCATAGCTATAAACAAAAGTTACCAAGACATATTTAAAATAAATAATAGTTTTAGTGAGAAATTGGAATACCATCTCTAAGTATAAATCATACCCTTCCTCAATACAAACTATATTAGTACTTTATCTATTGAATACCATGTCTATGAAAAAAAAAATCATTCATTACAAATAAGAAAAAACATACACTTTTAAATGGGAATATATTGATTGAATGGAAAGAATATCACACCTCAATACAAACTATGTTAACACTTGATATATTCAATACCACTGTTATAAATAAAATTAAAATTGTGCATTTTAAATAAGTAACAACTTTAATGAAAATGGGAATATTATCCTTGGGTAAAAACCATACCTTACCTTAATATAAATTGTTCTAGTCTTCTATCAATTCAACACCATGCCTATATACAAAAGAAATTCATTCATTATAGACAAGTAAGAGATACACTTTTAAATGTCAATATATTGAATGAATGGAAGGAATACCATGCCCTAACACAAAGTATACCATAATTCAATACATTTAATAACACAACCATGTTCAAACATTACCAAAGTATACAATAATTCAATACATTTAATAACACAACCATGTTCAAACATTACCATGTTGTAATAATAATAAGTATCAAATTTAATGAAAGATGAGAATAAAATGATTGAGTAATAATAATATCAAGCATTAATATGATAGATACATATTGATACAGACCCGTGCAACAAACTATATCATTTAAAGTTTTTGTCTAACGTAGTTGACTACACTATCATATGGTCAACCATGCTCTTCACACCAAATTTAAATGGAAATTTTAAACGAAACTCTTTGATACATAACCATGTATCAAAATGTGTCAATTAAATTTTTTGATGAACATAGTTAAATATAAATCCATATGGTCAAGCATGTTCATGCTGGAAATTTTAACAAGAAATTATAAAGAACATGAATTGGTAAACAATAATAAATAAAACTAATTATTAAAGATTTTATTTGGTATGGTTAACTATACGGTCATGTGGTCAACTATGTTTTTGTTTAAAAATTTAAACTAAAAATATGAAGTATATAGATTGGTAAATGACTATGCATAAAACTACGTTCGTTACATATTTTTTCTAATATAGTAATTAACTGTATGATCGAGTGATCAATCATGACCTTGTTTAAAAATTTGAACTGAAAATTTGAAGTACACAAATTGGTACATAATCATGCATCAAACTGTATCCATTAAAGGTTTTGTTTAACATGGTTAAGTACACTACTATATAGGCAACCATGTTCTTATTTGAATTTTTGAAGGGAAAATGTGAATGACATGGATTACTATATACCTAAGTACAAAATCATGGTCATTATTTACATTTTTAGAGATAATTAAGTACGTGGCAGTGTGGCGACTTGTGTTTGTGTTTGAATTTTTAAAGGAGAAATATGTCAATTAACCTTAATAAAAAATCAATCTTTTGGTGATTATTTTATACTTGTTCCCTCTTACTAACACTGTCAGGGTGGTTTATTGGTCAAAGCTTGAAAGTGAATATCTAGCTTCAATTTATAATACAAGTTTGCAAGATTTGTTTGTGTATTCCCTCCCTCTATCCTCATTTATTAGCAATTATTTTTGTGTTATTTCGAGGGGAAGAATAAAAGAGAAGAGCATTGTGGTTGGAATAAGGTGCATTATCAAGGTTTTTTAGAATTGCATTAAAATATGCAAGAGTTTGAAGTCATAATGTTGCTATGAGAAATGAGAAGTAGAGATTTAATGGTTTGTTGTAAAATATATGTTAAATGTAAAACAAAATTATCTAACAATTTTTTAAGTTTTTTGGTATTTGATTTTAGTGAAAGTTTACATAGTGAGTAGAAAAGTAGAGTTTAAAAAGAACAAGGAAGAAGATGGTCCTAGAAAAGTAGAGTTTAAAAAGAACAAGGAAGAAGATGGTCCTTGCTTACGCACTCATTCATTTTAGAATGAACCAAGTTGGTGTTTACTGTACTAAATATTGGTATGTTTAATTGTGAGCATTAAACATATACTGGTATCTATTTTATGATATAATGGTAAATTTTGTGTAAGTTAGTCATCTATTTTGAATAATGTTATGGCATTTTTGTATAATATTGGTGGTATGATAGAGATGAATAATAAAATGGAGAACAATATGGGTTATTTAAAAGTGATGACCTTGTGTAATGGGGTGGAAGACAATAAGACAAATGTGGTATTGAAGTGGGAATGAAGTTTGATAGTTATGAAATGATTTATGATTTATAACAAAAGTATATATGATTCTATAGTTTTGCATTTACTATAAGGGGAGGAAAGAAAGATGATAATGGAGATGTAAGGAGTAGTGTATCATTGGTGGTGCAGTTTGATATTGACAGAGAGTTTTAAAAGGCATACACTAATTCCATGTTTTGTATTATATAAGAAGAGCTAACAAGTTTAATATACTATAAGATGAGCAAAACTTCGAGTGAAAGAAATATTAAGATTTATGAGGTGAAGGAGATGGGTGCAAGTTGAAATGTGATTGGCTTATACATAGTAATATTAAGTGAGACTCCCAACTAGCCAACTATAACTACATGATTTTTTAAAGAGGATTGTGTGTCATCAAATGTTCAAGATTTTGACTAGGTTGAAATTTGATCTTGAACAGTTTCAACAAAATTTGTTTATTAAGAGGTGGAAAAAGGATACTATTTAATATTATATAAAAATAAAGATTGGTAACATTCATGATGACAATGATATCATTATTACTAGGACGAGTTCATTAAAAGTGGCATTTTATAAGACCTTTGGTTATATTGGTGATAGCACAACAACTTTTAAGGGCTTCTATAAGTATTAGAAGAAGCTAATATGAAATTTTGTTTTGGGAGGCCAAGAGAAAAAAAGTTAAAATCTCTAATAGAGGAGATAAAAAAACATAAAAAGCATGTTAGTCATGAGTAAAATTGTACTGATACGGGTAATTTGATAAATTTTTTTTGCATTATATTACTGAATGATTGATAATATATAAAATTGACCTTTTGATGTTATTAGTTGGGAGTTACAAAGGTTGTGGAGTGAAATATAGAGAGTTGATTCAATTCTAACAAAAGGAGAATTAGAATCCTTAAATACCCTTCCATTCGATTTAATTAGTAGGTAAAATATGTTTGTCATTTGGTAATGTATACGTTTGAGATGACACGTAACAATTTTCATTTGTTTCCAAATTGTAAACATTTTGTAAGTTTAACTTCAAACAATTATACTAAGTTAATAATGTCCACAAATTATCCTAGAATTGCTCAGTTGATGTATTCTGACTAATGATTGTTTAGGATGTATCATTCATTACCTTTTTCTAAATAGTAATGGTATTATATTGAAGGAGTCATAGTAATTATGAACTAACCATTGTATTACTTTATAAGTCCAAAACTAATGGTTAAATTTTTATAGAATATTATATAGTTTAGTATTTTTTACATGGTATTGATTTAAAATGAAGAAATTTCTCATGTCTTACATTCATAATGAATGTGAAATTGTTAGGCTCATGTATGACATATGTTCTAATTTCCAATTATTATGATAATGCATAGGGTCTATTATAATGCATAGGCCCATCTTTATAAATGTTAATAGTGCAGGACTAAAGCTTTGCATGTGGGTGTTAGCTTTATTGAGCCCTACCAAGTGACATGGCATATATTTTCAACCCTCTGTTGTTATTCCCGCCTCTGGCAATTTAAATTTATTTGTGTT
Organism: Erythroxylum baracoense; assembly: GCA_025629805.1. Classification (NCBI taxonomy): domain Eukaryota; kingdom Viridiplantae; phylum Streptophyta; class Magnoliopsida; order Malpighiales; family Erythroxylaceae; genus Erythroxylum; species Erythroxylum baracoense. The sequence continues at coordinate 20,863,722 of JAOTAY010000189.1, forward strand.
ATTCTTCTTTCATAAAAAATATTATTTAATTTTTTATCTCACCTTTATAAAATATATGAGTAGGCCAAAAACTCATTGTGTCCTACCATTACTCTAATTTTATGTTTATCTAGTATGTATAATACATAAAAATTAACCAAGATCGTTATTTATGTCTTCCTCTTGATTTCTACTAGTTATACATTCAAAAACTCCTAATTTTAGTAGAGTATTAAGGCAAGCAAAAGTTCAATAAAGAAATATTGAGATAATGTAAAAAGGAACTATGATTGTATAAATTCCTAATAAAAACTATGATTATGATAAGGAATATATACCTACCAAATTTCCTTCCTCTATTAATATTTTTTTCTGTTCTTGATGTCTCCTCTAAAGATTAAGACTATGATATACACATATATTTATATGAAAGCAAGCAAAAGGTAAACAGATAAATATTAAGATCTTGAAGAAAAGGGACTTTGGTTATGTAAATTCATGATAAAAACTATGATTATGATAAGGAATATATATCCACTAAAGTTTCTTAATCCTTTACTTAATGTTTTTCATTTTTTTTGTCCATAATGTCTCCTCTCAAATAGGGAAATATTGAGATAACAGAGAAGGATTTTTAGTGGTGTAAATGCTTAATCAAAGCTATAATCTAAGAAAAGGAATATATACCCACCAAAGTTTCTTATATTATTAGTCAATGTTTTATGTGTCCATGATATCTCCTCTAAAGATTAAGATTATGATATACAAATATATTTGTACACTATTTAATCTGAATTATTTTCCAAGTTGAAGAAAGGATTAAATATGAATTGATAAATCATTTACTTTACAATTAGATAGATAACTGATTAATTAGATGAATATGAATTGTTTCTAGATTTTAAATAGAACCACCCATTTTGTGAACCCATCTCACATCAATAATGTGAACCCTAACCACCTATAGGTAGTTTTAAACAGGTTTCCTTTAAAGTAAATACTTGAGTGTCGAGTATGGCTCGTAATAATATGTCCTCTGGGGCATATGACAATTCTTTCTCCATTTGAGGTGTCAATTTAACAACTAAAATTTCACCCCGCTTTACTTAATATCCTAAAACCACAGGTGCATTTTTGTCTAAATTCTAAAGTAAATTGGTTCTAGATGTGGGATTTCCTAAGTGATCCTAGTAATTTCCATACTTCATAAGTAACATTAATTTATTGACCACTAATACCTCAACCTTTTACTACCATATCATTTTAAATATTAGGAATCTTGCTTGGGCAAAAGATTTGGATCCCAAATTGATTGATTAATGTGAACTTATCCATACAGTTATGCACTCTTTAAATAGGAATCCATTTTTCTAAAGATCTAGCTCGTCTTATATATCCCCAAGAAATGAAGGAAAGGCATTTTTTAGATTCTAGTAGTTAGAATTATTCAAAAGGTTAGGATTAGCCGAAATTACCTATTAGAAAAGAGCATAACATGCTCATGCATTTTTAGATCCCTAGAGAATAACGTGAATGTTTTAGCTCATGCATTTTTAGATCCATTTTCTCAAATTTGAGCAAGCATTTATATTCTTTCTAAGGGGAAGCCTGCTAGTCTAGGGTTATCTTGAATTTGGTCCAATAAAGGCCCATACCCCCTTTCATAAGAGAACTTTTCACTCTGTTTAGACTTGCTAGACTTACTAATATCCCTTTTTAAAGAAAGAATCCATTTTTCCTACAATAATAACTCAAATCTTTAGATCAAGAATCACCTTTCTTACTTTTATGCTATGAGCCTAAGCTAACTACCTTTCCAAGAATTAAGATTTGCTACCTGACTTTACTACACTCGCTTCTTAATGTCAATTCTCACTCGAAGGACTTAGTACTACTAGCTTTGCACCATATTCAATTATAGTTTAGATTGGCTTATGGAAATTATATATATAGCTTATGGAAATTATATATATAATTTTCATAAGCCAATCTAAATATATAATATAATTACTTATGAATGTCTAATGTTATCGCTTCCTCAATGTTATTGTTTTTCATCATTCTTATAGATTTTGTTTTGAATATAAAAAAGTGGTGATTATCAAACTGACTAGTGAAAGCGATTAGCTAAGATATACAATGTTCTAGATTATGTTGGTTATATTCTTGATGGTCAAGGCATGCCATTATAGAAACAAATCCTTATATGATTTTTATTTAAGATTTAACAGTGATTGATCCTAACATTCCCAAAGTTGGCCCAATGATGTTAATTTCATTTATTATAATATCAATTTTACATAAATAAATCCCATAGAGAGAAGCCCAAGTAAGGTTCCTAAGGAAGATTTTATTATGTTAACCAATACTAATTATAATAAAGCAAAAAAAGCCTTCATTTATGTTTTATAATAAAATCATATTGTATTCATTTAATGAGACTAAAATTTTAAATTATTATCCAACATTAATTATGATATAAAACATTTTATTTTCCTAAATCATTAAGAATAAAATATAACGATGCACTCGCATATCAACTTCAATAAATATTTATATTGAAAACATTAATCTATCATTGGTGTGATGTTTTTGAGTTTTGACATAATTTTGATTTTCTAGACATAGTGACTGATATGGAAAGACAGTCTATAATGGTAAGTATAACCTTGTCTAGTCTTGCCATTTAATTTAAAGTTCTTACATGAACATGAGCATAGATTAACCATTATAAATGGCATCATCCTAGCTTCCCTCATTGGGCATCAGTTTTATTTATGAATGATTTCGAGTAGGTTTCATGATGACATGAAATTTATTTTCCCTCCAATGTCATTCCCATCTTTGCTAATTCTAATTGGTCGTCTTTGAGGGAAAAAAAGATAACCAGATAGAGAAAAAGGAAACAAGAACAACTGGAGAATTTTATAAAATATCATTTAATTGGTGGATAACAAAAATCAAAAGTATGTAAGTGTCAATGATGCATATGTTCATTGTGGTCCTAAGTACCTTAAACTTTGAATTATTGTTTTGTTCAATTTTTTATTCTACAAAATCTTATATATCAAAACATAAAAAGAATGGCTTATTTTATATCTTTAATTGCTTTCTAGAAACAACCGTTAAAAATGAGAAGGCTAAGAGTAACATAATTGTTTGAATTACAACAGCGCATCGTTAGCTTAATTAGATAACTACATAATTGTCGTAAGTAACCATAAAAATACTTAAGGACTGATTTGTCAACCTTTTTTGAAGATGACAAATATTTTTTTTGAAAGATAATAACTTTCATTGGTAAGTAGAGTTTATGTACAGCCTATGATGCACAAAACTAAGGAAATACAATCAACAAATCTATTGTGATGAGTAAAGTTCCTAGTGATATGGGAGATACAGTTGTTTACCTAAGATTTCATTGTTGTCATAGACATGTTGACATGTTAGTATGGATACTTCTATCTATCAAGCCCATCCTACATTGGTGGATGATTTCTAGATATAGTGTCTCCAAGCAACTGCTTGCTTGTTTGAATATTCAACTATTTCACTCCTTCCAATTATAGTATACCATAGTGGCCCAGGTTATCTTCAAGGCTTTGTAATCCGCTTTGTTCATGGTTTTGAGATTACATAACCAAGTAATAGTGTGCTTTCAAAAATGAACTTGAGAGTGTATGCTCATTTTGGCTTTGACTCTGCTCCATATCTCTTTAGTGTAGCAACATTCAATCATTAAATGGTCCAGATTCTCCATCTGAGTATTGCAAAGTTCACAGGTGAGAATATTATTGCGAAACTTTAGCCTGTCTTTAGTTAGCAGTCCCCTGTGCATTCACAACTAAAGTATGAAGGAGTGGGCAAGTTTAATATCAATGTCCCAAACCAGTGTGTTCCATTCAACTCTCGTGTTTAGATCTACCTGTAGTAGCGCTTTGCATTTCTTAGTGCTGAGTGGCCTGAACTATTGGCTACCTATTGGATTTGATCATTTAGGTTCTGTTGGCAGATCGGCATGTGATCAAGGGTGAAGCTAGAGTATCTATTATTGTGGAAAGGCCAAAACCATTGATTATCTCTTATGAGATGACTAACCTTAGTTTCTGCACTCACCAACCGTCGTAAGCATTGAAGTTCTTCCACTTGATAGAGGGGACCTCTGTTGTGCCGATTATCATATCAGAAAAGAGTGTTTTCACCATTCCCTATCTTATGGGCAACCAGATTATGCATCCAACTTCTTCTTTCTAGAATGTCCTTAAGTGTACCTAACATGCCTTGCTTCTGTTTTAGTAACCAGATGCTATTATATTTTATAAAGGTACTATGAATCCACTTTACCCGTAAATCATCTTGTTTGCTACACAACCACCACAAAATTTTCTCCTTACTTACTTTGTTGATCAGTCTCGAGGAACTAAATCCTAGTCCACCCTGACACTTTGGTTTGCAGATTTTGGTCCAGCTTATTTTAGCTTTGCTACTACCGTGGCTTAATCCATTCCATAAGATTAGACATACCTTGCGATTGATTTCCTTAAGGAGGCTCTTAGACAAAGAGAGATGGTTGAGCCAATAAGTAAATAAGTTGTTGAGAATCGATTGGATGAGTTGAACCGCCCGCCATAACTTAAGTACTGATTGGTCCATTGATGGATTCTTGAGAATTATTAATAAGGATATGGAATGCTTATTCAAAAGAACTATCTTAACTAATGGTACAAGTTTTATCAGTAGAGTATAGAAGGAGAAAAGTGTTTAAAAGCATGTTTCATTATGATTTAATATTAAATGTCTTTAGGATCACATCTTATAGTTGCAAAGATTATTATTATTATTATTGATGTTTAATATATTATTAAAAGTTACTAATTATTTTAAGTACTCAATGATGATGATTATATTGGTTTTGTTCCTTTGTAGACACAATCCTTAGTTTTACTATATTAAGCCTTAATGTTCTTATTAGGAACTTCCATGATTTCATTTAGTGAATAAAAAGGCTTTCAATGTTTTAATATATATTAGATTTTTATACTTTAAATTTTAAAATTTTTGTTATTAATGTTCTCTTATTAATTGAATTCTACAAAATTATTCATGGATTATGTAATCATTTCCCTCAAACAAATAGTTTCTTTTAAGTCCTTTGGAGCTCCTATCATACTAGATAGTTCTCCTTTTGTTAAGGTATTGAAAGATACCTTTGTAATACATTGTTCTATCCATTTTAAAAAGATCCTAGGAAATCTAAATGCCTTAATAGCCTGTTTGGTTCACTGGAATAAGAATTTTATTATCAACGCATTCTTAAAATTTTGTTACTCCTCTGTTGGTTAGAAAAAAGTACAAAGAATAACTAATCTTAGGTTTTGTTATTCCTTGACTTTGGAGAATAGCTAAAGTCAATTTCTACCTATCTTTTTCTATTCCGAGCATGTCTGGAATAGATAAAAATTTAGAGGACAAAAATATCCTCTTTATCGCGTGAAAGGCTTGTCCATTTTCACTCTCTCTACCATGCAATTCTCTTCTCCACCAAAAACTTCATTTTCACACAGTCTTTAAGCCAACCTAATGATTCTCTTCTTTAATGAAACTTCATTTTCACTTCGCCAGAAACTTCCTACCGCGTTATTCTCTTCCCATTCCTAACGCTCTCTTGACCTGGGTCAACTCTCCCAGTAGGTAAAAACACAGGCTCTCTCCCTCAATATTCCTCTTTTTATTGTTGATGTTTTTCCATTGTTATTGGATGATAAAGTTATAGAATTAGTTATTATTTTCTGTTTCTTTGATGGGTTTCGATTGAGTGAGGGATTAGGTTTTGTGCTTTGATTTCTCTCTTTATTGATGGGTTTCGATTGGGTGAGGGATTAGTGTTAGTTGTTGCTGAAATTACTGGTGGAGCAGCAAATTAGGGAACTAGAACAACTGGTATGGTGTAAAGAAGGTTGTATTTTGGTGGTGGATGAAGAGGTAATTCATCTTTTTTCTTATTTAACCGTTAATTTTTTGCGTCCAAGTTAGATTATTTCTTTTTAATTTTCGTTGTCTTTTATGTTAGGCATGGTTTGCATTTGTTCTTTACATATTCCATCTTTTTGAAGGTTTGATAAGGTTTACTATTTTCTAGAAACCATGAATTGGACCTTACTAAGGGATTCCTTGCTCAGCATTCTTTTGGTATAAACTCAACTCAAAGCCTAGCCTTGTTAGTTCATTAAATATATACCTCTTCTATTGTGATTTTATAGTGATTAATTGTTATTTTGTTTTGTGTTATAAGCATTACAATAATTCTTTATCTTGTTAAAAAAATTAACAGTTGTAGCTCTCACCTCACGACTCGTGACAATCATGGCACTATGATTTCTAGCTACAGATGTATAGCTCCATAGAGACAATGACTTAATGAGTTTTCATTTCATTTCAATCTATTTTTGTTGTTTTAGAGTTCTAGAAGAATAAACTATAGAAGTTTGATGAAGGATTACTTCTTCGTCATATGTGGACTATGTCAAGATTGTACTCAATCTACTTCTGGTCTTATATCTTTTGATAATTCTACTACAAAGCCAATCACAAGTGAAGATATTGTTATAGTCATAACATCACTAGAAGCAGTAAACAATATTGATGTTGCCTTACAGAAACTTTTGATAATTGAGAGTCCCCTTATGTATGTATACAGATGATGGAAATTGTTGTCTTTAAACTTATGTTATAGACTTTCCAGGTTATAGAACTTGATATGTTGAGGAAGAAAGCTAATTTTGAAGGTGTTATTACTAGAGCTGATGGTATGAGGTGATTAGTTTTCATTTCTTGTTTCCTTTTTAATATAACAGAGATTTATTTTCGTACATGGGTTACTTTGTTGAGCACAATACTGTGATTTGGTTCAGAACTCCCTTGCTGGAGATGATTCTAGATGAGCTAACTTACAATAAAGATATGTTGTTTCCTTTCTTTCAAGTATGCAACTTACTACAAGTGCGATGGTTTTTAAAGAAACAAAATTTCAAAAGTGTTATCTTATTGTACTAATGTTGCAAAATCAAGAATTTACTTCTCATTCCAAATCCATTTCATTTTCTTTTTTGTGATTTAGGCTTTAAATAAAGCTTGCAACATATATTTTGCTTATTGTTGATATATTTTGCAGAAATTTCATCACCCCAAGTGGAAGCTTGAAATTATACAGCAGTATTTCTCAAAGTACAATGCTAAGGTGAATCAACTGATTGATTACTATGTTATCTTGTTAATTTCCATTTCAGGTAAACTTATAGGTGATCATATGTCCAGGAGTTGTTGATTTCAGATGTGCAGGAGTTGTTGAAGCAATGCCTCAACTTCTTAACTCGCATTGATGAAGATTGTCCACACTTGGTCACTACTTTTAACGCCTGGTTTCGCCATGCAACTCAGCGTCCATAAGATTGATTGGCTGCATATATATGAAGTCTTATGTTGTGGGTTCTGATTTTGGATTTCTCTTTTTGTATAATTCCACTTTGTGCGATCAGGCTATATAAACTGTACATAACTCCATCATGCCCTTTCCCTTTCCCAACTCTGCAGATGTTTTTGGTGCTCTTCCCATTTCAGTTTCTATTCTTCCATCACTATAATGATACTTGTCATGATAGTTGATTGTAAATTTGAATGATTTCGTTGTTCATTTGATATATGTTGGTTTTGTGCTCCCAATCATACACGATAGTGATAGTTGTGATGGCTTTAGTTGTTCATTATGTCTGGTTGGGCAATGCATTAGTGATTTGGTGGCAAGAAAATTAATTAAGTTAAGCACAAAGGTCATCTTGATCTTTGAACTTTTGTTTTTCTTGTTTAAATATAAAAATGATATTGGTTTGTTTGTATTCTAATTTAAAAATTGTTGGAGGACCAACCAAAAAAGACATAGAAATTTTGTAAATTCGATGATATCCGCATCAATGACAAATGGCAATGGTTAATAATAATAATAATAATAATAATAATAAGAAGAAGAAAATTAATAATAATAATAATAATAATAATAATAATAATAATAATAATAATAATAATGGATATTTTGACCTTTTTGTTAGTTATTCCTTTGTCATTTCAAATTTTAGTTTTCAAACTAAACATTAGCATACATCATCATTAGAAATTCTTAGGAATAAACCAAACACAGTGATACCTATTTCATTTTGTTCATTATCTATTTTATTCCCTAAAAATAACAATTTCATTTCTTATCTATTCTAGCAGATGAACCAAACTGGCGCCTGTATGATAATTGACTATAAACTACCGGTCCATGGAGTCATAGGTGATCATTTCAAAAAAACAAAGAAAGAACAATATAAAAGAAACAAAATGGTGGGATTTAGAATGAAGTATTGTTGTACTTTAAAATATTGAAATTTAGACTACAAATTTAGCATGAATTTTTTTTGTTTCTGCATTAATGCTAATATCATTAATAATTAATTAATAAGAGAATGTATCAAAGCATATTAATTATAATAAAAACAATAAACTATTATTAGTTACTATTTAGTTACAGAAACACGATCTGTTGTTAAAATTTAATTGCTATTTGTCACTTATTTTGTTGTATAAAGGAATTTACAGAAACTATGCTCCCTGAGGATATACAGAAACAGTGGTAGCATGGAAACAGTGAACAGTATGATTAAGAGAATCAGACGGGAAAAAGAACCGTCCTTATTTTCTTTAACAAAAGTCGGTCCTCCAATGGATCACCACCATACAGGAGGGAATACGCAACAAGTATACACTACTCGAAAGAAACTGGTGGTCCCAGCTTATTGGCTTTGCTTAATGCCTGAGGTTGAAAATGCCCTAATCCTGCTTATTTAGTTTGGCCGATCCGCCACCTTAACTAATGAACGACACTTCTTGTAACTCGGTTTGAACTCATCTACTCACAGATAGCAAAAATGCTGCCTGCATGCAAATGACTTGGTTTATGCTTGTATCACTCGTCTAGATTACATTAATGATACGCCCATTTTCTTTTCTACTTTCTGGTTCCACAGCTATCTAAAGCCTAAAACTAGTTTTTATTGTGGTTGGAAATTCGGCCAGTAGTACTCTCGAGTTGACTCTTACGTTTATTAAATTGATAAGGTTTCGTGGATGAACCTAAATTTTTTTGACAGTTCTATCACAGCTTTTGTTGGCCGGGATTCACCAAACCCATTCAACGAAATGGAATCCTCTTGATTATATATTGAGATATATCCCAACAGTTCTCTATTTACAATTGCTATCGTAATCAAGAGTGAAAATTTCAACTCCTTGTCGTTAGAAAAACACGTTATTTCTTTTCCAATTAGCTCAGTCGCGGATCCACTTACACATAACACGACAGGCGAACTTATACCGGTTATCATCAAGCATCCATGCGGGAGCAAGATCGACGCCCATTTTAAGGAAATAAGTAACAATTATCTTCTAAAGTGATAAGCTGAGAACAAGAAGGCGAGTATTTCAAGTACCAGACGACAATCATCAGCTTCAAGCGGCTTTTTATTATTCTTGCATCTTTTTACTGCTCTATCTGTCTTTGCGTAAACAACTTGGTGAGGCTTTACAGACCTTACGGCTGAATCCGTAGAAAGAGGCCAAGGGCACGTTTGGAACTTAATCCTTAAATCCCTGAAAGAACTGTCCCAGAATATTATCAAATCACAGATAGGAACTATTTAGAAAAGTGTCTCAAGAACGAAGAGTAAGTAGACCCATCTACCAGATCAGCTTCTGTAACAAAAAAGATAAATTACGATGCAAATCACTCGGTGACATAGAGTAAAGGTATGGCCTTTTGGTTTCTTTGGTTAAGTTCTAACCTTGATCAGAACAAGGAAAAGGTATCTATTGAGCCACGAGCAAAAGAATAGGTACAAGTATTATTTCAGGGTGTTACAGGGTGGCAGATGATGATGGGTCGTGTCGTGAGAAAGCCTCGTACGGTCAAATCATGACAGATCGACTAATGGGTGGCTCTGATTTGTTTGTTGTGTTAACTTTGATGGAACAATAAAGGCCTGCTTGCCCACTTGCGTACCAACTTGCATATTACGTTCCAACTCTTCCCACGCAAAATCACATTTGTAGTATACAGAGATAGAATATTAAAGGAGGCACAAATTACAACTTGCTTTGGTTTCTAATCCAAGTTGAGTTTTTTAAATGCAACTTGTATACCAGCTGTTGAATCCTCCACTGCCCATCACATATGTACCAGTCATGATTCCTATCGAGTATTCAAAGTTTCAAACCCCTCCTCTCTTAGTGCTTTTGTTATTTAAATTAGAAGTTGAAATATTGTCATATTCTCCAATCAGCTAGTAATACGATGTATGAGAACCTTCCAAGAAATCTATTAGAATAACAGCCGGTATAAAATTGCAAAGACCAGACACATAAAATCAGGCATGCATCAACTCATTTAAGGAACAAGAATCAAAAGGGGCAAACGTCGTACAAAAATATAATTATTCTTATCACCAACTTGTTACCTTTTGCAACTCTTTGGCACGCAGCTTTGATGTTTTCTGTCTGTTTCGTGGTTCAATTAGAGCAAGTCAAGAGACTATGAATTCAATATATATATATATATGCACCTGTATCATGTTACATTTTCGGTTTATTGACAATGTCGCAAGAATCATTTATTCAAAAAGAAATTTTGGTTTTTATTCCACAATTTATATTGAACATAATGTAGAATATAACCCAATGCGTACTCGCCGTATAAGGAATTGTGCATACATTGCTCGTTGATTATGAAGCCCGTCCGATGAAAAGAAATGGCTGAACTACATCTAAGATCCAGGAAAAATGGGATTGGAAATACTATGCTTAAAGCGTGTAGCAGCCGGTTTGATAGTAATCAAATTCAATACTAGGGTTGAAGAAATATCCCATTCTTCACATATTTTTGGCTAAGGAAATATATACAATAAGGAATGAAAAATAGAGGGGGATGATCAAGTAAAACAAAACAATATTATCCACGTAGAAGTTGCTCATTCCCCGGAAAAACAAAAGGTTGAACCTACACAGTCCAAATTAAGAAGACAAATTTACTGTGATTGTATACTTATGAAGAGGCACTCTCGAAGGAAAACAAAGTTAACATCAAAATACTATCACCTTCAAGCCCCATGATCTACGAATTTCCAGGGCGTTAAGATTAATCCAGGACGATAATCCGCTCATCAACCTCACTCTGGAAACAAAAAAAAACAAAAAAACAAAGATATTATCTTTAAACCTGGAATCCAATTTATTCATGATGATTGCGACGAGGGTATCTTTTTATCATTCCTATCCATGCTCTCAGCGATCTGAGCCAAAGATTGCAGGTTGCACCGTACAATCGTGTCGAGAAAACTGCACGTATCCTCCTTAGTATTACCAGGTGGTATGTCGACGACATATGACTCAATAACAACTGTAGCGTTCTCAATCGGCGACAAATGCAGTGTGGTGACAGACCTGTAATTGGTCAGTCGATGTTCACCGCCGATCACGCTAAAGCTCATGACGTGTCGTTCGTCGTCGAGAATCTCGAGCCGTTCAGTGCTTGACGCGGCGGGGAGACCCGACACCACTTGTACCTCACGGAGAGTGCCCACGTCTCCATCTCCGTGAATGACTCGGCAGCTCTTGAGGAAGTGTTTGTAAGCCTGTGGGTTATCGAAACGTCGGACCACTGACCACACGGTGGAGACCGGCGCATTAATGGTTTGGACCAGCACTGAGCAGCACTGATTAGAATCTATGGGCCTCATATGATGGCAAGCCACGTCTTCAGGTATTGGTGTATCCCAAGCCATCGGAACCCTCCAATTCAAGGTGGCCGGAGATTGCTTGCGAAAGGGCAAGGTGGTGGTGGCCCTTTGGAGCTGTACAGAAGATGGCATGTCGATGGGTCTTGAACGTCGGACACCGTCTGGGTGTAGGAGGATGAATGATGTGAAAGGGAACAGTTGAGGAGTGGATTATATATGGGAAGAAGAGGGATTGAGGTTTAGCTTATTTGGATCCACTTGTATTAGTTTGATGTTTTTCTTCGGAGATAGAGAGAAATAGGAGAGAGAGAGTTTTGTTGGTGATCTTGTGAAGCAGCATACGCCAGACTTGTGCAAGTTGAGGAGAGAGAGTTTCGTTGGTGATATTGTCAAGCAGCATACGCCAGACTTCTGCAAGTTGAGGATCAACTTGCAAGTCTTTTGGACTTGGTTGGTTTAGGTTGATATTATTCCTTTTTCTTTATTTTCCAAACTACCAAGACAAGACTGCCACTTTATTTATTTATTTTTAATAAATTAGTTTCAGAGCATAGCATATATAGGTTGTTGCCAACTCTTTTTCTTATGGTCGTGACTCGTGATCCCTTCCCACCCACAACCGGTTGTTTTGTTTTTTCCCCTTGACTGATTGAATAATGAATTTCATATACGACCACTTTAATGTGTTGGATTATCAAATTAATAGGTTACATTACTTGCTCCTTCAGTCCATCTTAGGTTAATAGTTAGGGAAAAAAATAAAAAACTTCAATGAAATGAGATGACATCATACAATTTAACATCAAATTGTACATTTTGCCAAAATCAAATTTTGACTCTTTCGAATTCTCAGTTCTTAAGTAATGATGTTGGAGGTAAATTAATTCAAATTATTATGTAATAGAAATGATTAACTTATTAAATATTAATTTGGAAAATTTTATTGTATTATTAATGAATGAAATTGTTAATGACTATGGGGCATGTAGTCTTATTTTCTATTTTTATTGTGGTATTTTGTTTGTATTTATTGTTTATTTTAATATGGTTATGTTTTTATTTTTAAATGAAATAAATTTGTAGATTAAATTATTTTAATTTATTCTCTTGTATAATAAATATTTATTTAAATGAATAAGTAAATGTTTTATAAATTTTATTTATAAACTAATATTTATTTTGAATATGTATTTAGTATTATATATTGAAAATTATGTATAATTAAAACTTATATAATTAATAAAAATCAACTTAATTATAACAAAAATAAATAGAGAAATAAATGAAATTAGAAAATCAACCAAACAAAATTTTTTATTGAATTTGAAAACCAAAAATTACATTAGAAACAAACGATAAAATTCAAGTAGGGGGGATGGGATTGGATGACATGCTAACACCAAATATTAGTAACTATTGAGATGGTAATCAAACAATAGTTGGATAAACAATTGCACTTTCCTGATGATATGGTTCTTCGTTGTACAAAGGTTAAAACTGTCATAGTTACGACTGGTCCTCAGTCATTGGCGGCCTTTATCGTGGAAGATGTTAGTCCACTAGGAATTCAACCTTTTATTTATGTCGTAGGTCTAGGAAACTTCAGGAGATGTTTCGCTCTCGGGTTGGAAAAATATAAAGTTAAAAGAAACATATTATACGTGTGCAACAAAATGTACATAGTTATCATTACTATTCAATCATCATCTTTTGCCAAAACAACTTCATCCCAAACTAGATTCATTGGAACGTATGCAGGCTATATATATATATATATATATAATACATATGCACGAGTCCATTTGTCCAATAATTTTTTCTTCAAATATCACTTAGTTCACTCAAAAATAAAAAAGGCCCAACCAATTGACTATTGATTAAATGTAATTAACATCGTAAATAAGATGCAATGATATGAATGAGTTTGTGCTCAAATCAGGTATCTCTTTGTAACCAAAAAGAAAAGGATATTCTGATAATTTCTATATATATTGGAAAATTAGAATTAGGTTCAAAATACATTCAACTTGAGTATAATATTCAAAAATATGTATACACAAAATAGAATATTCTTCCATGTTATCTTTTTGTTTTTGTTTTGATTTAGGGACACCTATTAAATGTTCCATCAACATCAGAGGAAAATAGAAAACTTCAATGCACACGATCGAACAACGTTTGCTGTTGTAATTATCTTAATTATCCAATCAAGTATGCACCAGTAATTATTTTACGTCCCAATTTCTTGATTATGTATGATTTTAAAACGAATCACCCATGAGGTTGATATAAACTATAGATAGCAGGAAGCCAAGAAGAGAGGAGAAAGTAAATTATAGTGTATTGCTCTATCACTTAACATGGCTCATATACGTACAGATTAAAAGTTACAAGACTAAAAGGTAGATTCCGACCTCCCTCCCTTTCAAGTTGTAATTTTCCCAACTACACTATATATCAAGCGGATAGACAACATGACGTTTATGGCATTTCATCAAAAACAAGATTAGCTTTTAATTGTTTACCCAATTAATTACTACAATTTGCCCAAAAAGAAAGCTCAGCACCGCCGGATATATATATATATATATATAATCGAATATTTCAGTAATTCTCTTATTTATTGGATAGGGTCTTATTAACAATAAATTGCATTTTCAAAGTGTACATCTTATGGAGCTTGATGCCTGATCAAAGGATATATAAAAAGATTATTCTGGCACCAACTTCTTAATTAAGAATAATTTGGCCATCTTTCATAAGACATATATATCGAAAAGATTAGCAACCACTTGCCTAAATAGCACACACACCACACTACAAGAAAAATAGCATTTAGGAACGGAAAAAAAAAGTGCTCAATCTGTTCTAATTTCGGTTCCAAACTCAATCAGGGACGAATTTTAGGACTGAAAATTATCCGTCGGTATATGGTTGGTCGCAAATCTTAGGGACGGAATATAATCTGTCCCTAAAATACAATAACCAAAAATTCGTCCCAAACACCATTCGCAACATCGATCCTAATCGAATTATTGTATTGTTTTGGGACGGAAATTTTCATCCTAATATTGGTACGGAATGGAGTTACCAACGGATTTTGAGAAGGAAAATTCCGTTCAGCTGACAACAAGTTTGGGACGGAAATTTCCGTTCGTCTATTGTTTGGAACGTTCATTTAATATATATCATACAAATGTGGATCAATATATTGCATAAATTAGAATTGATTACTTAATTGAGGAAGCATGCATGCAATGAAAAATTAAAATTTGGATTTTATTT
>JAOTAY010000189.1:20878910-20889660 GCA_025629805.1 Erythroxylum baracoense
TACCTTAATGAGCTTGTGATGCCAACCTTTCAATAACTTCAAACACTTTGATGGCTAGTTTCATGAATCAAAACCAAACAACTCCACCTTTAAGAGAAAATCTCAAGATTTTTACAACCTTTTTGAAGAAGACGCAAAACAGAGCAGCCAAAACCCTCTGCTTCTCGACCTCTGGGGATAAATAAAATGGCTCAATGAAAAACGCACTATTTCACTTGCTGAAGAAGTGGAGAAATGAAAGGGACGAAAATTGAGACAAATTTAGGTACCAAAATAGGGGCCAATTTACGGACGAAAATTGAGACGGATTTAGACACCAAAATAGGGACGGAAAAGTTGGTCCCAACATCGTTGTTACTATTTTAGGGACGAAAAATATTCTAACAGAACTTGGTCGTAAATTTCGTTCGATATTTGGGACCGAAAAATTCCGTTCTTAATATTCCATCTCTAAATCCGTCCCAATGTAAAATTCCGTCTCAAATTCCATGGCAAACTGTCCGTCCAAAAAACAGTCGCAAATTAGTAACTGATTTGGAGACCGTTTTTTTTGTTCGTATATTTGGTCCGAAATTAGGGACGGATTCTTATGAACTTTACTTCGCGGGTTGTGGCGCCAAATTTGCAGCCGATTTAGGGACAAAAAGTTTGGTCAGTGTAGATGTAGTGAACTTTGGGGACGGATTTGGGGATGGTTTTGTTTTTTAACCATTTCGGTCGCAAATTTCGTCTCTATTTTTTCGTCCCTATTTGCGATTTTTCTTATAGTGCCATCAAGAAATTTAACATTGGCCCAAGGTACTCATATATTCACAAGAGGAATCTGGCAGTAGACAATCAGTTGTGTTTGGTTTGATAGAATTTTGTCATTATTTTTGTGGACTAGCATGATAAACATAATTTTGTACAAACCCCGATTAATTTGATTAATTTGATGTCAAGATAATTGGGCTTGTCAATTCTCTCTTTAACGTGTCATTAGGCCTGTGTTCATGAGCTTGCTATAATGGGTAGGCTTGGTCCATGTTTTGCAGCGCACAGGAGGACCTACTGCTAGCCAACCTTAAATACAGTTGCCCCATTTGAGAACTGTATGTGCTTTTGTTGATTAAGGTTTAGAATAGCAGTAGTCAATCCTCTGCGTCTTTGTCACTTCGTTTCACAGAAAATAACAATGGATTTAATTGTTCCACAATTTCTAGGTATTTGTCCATACAATTATTGAATCTAATATGTTGCAATTCTAGGGTTAATCAAGTGTGTTGATTAATTATAAAATTAATCTGTAATTTCGTCTTAAATTTCCTTCATGGTTAAGTTGATATATCAGATTTTAGGCTAGTTTCTATCCTAACTTTTTTGGATAATAAATTAAAAGGTACTAAATTGTTTTAAATTTTTATTTAACTTTTAAATTTTTAATTAAGTGTAAAAATTAGGCAACTAAATTTTTAAAATTAATGTGACTAACTGAGCAAGTAAATAAGAAAGGATATACGTCATCTTCTTTTTCATATATTTTTATTTTATTATCACAAAAGAATCAATGAGGATGTCAATAAAGCGGAAATAAATTAATAAAATATTAATAGAGGCAATATTTTAAGAGGAATTGTCCAAGTTTAGGTATCTAATGGAAAATAAAAAGATTTCACACTTTCTATTTTGTTGTTCCTCTTTTTTACACGACACAAGTTTAAAAACTAACAAAAATAAGAGTCCGATGTTGGTTTAGCTTTCAAAACGTATGTTGACTTTGTTCTGGAACTTTTACTAACTGTAACTCTTAACTTTGACACCGGTTTACTTCTACTTCTCCAGTCTGCAACTATAAGTCTAACTTTGACACCGGTTTGCTTCTACTTCTCCATTCAGGATTCAGCAAAGCCAATGATGATGATTTACTTTTGCGTCCAACATCGATCACGTTCTATAATCCTTTTTCCAAACCTCGCTCATTCACTTAAATCAATATTAATTATGGCTTTCAATACATCCTCTTGAAGAAGTAAAATTTCATTCTTTGCATAAAACATCCACCGCTAAATCTTTGAAAACTTCTTTGACCTTCTTCACTCTACTTCTTGTCAGAGCTCTCAACGGATCTCTAATTTCTTTTGGTGCTTAACTTGAAACTTTCGCAAACTATGCCCTTATGTACTACTTGATCTTCATCAAAATCCTAACTAATCAGGATAATGGAGAAGTATGTACATTCCGCCTAAACATTTTTAGAGAATTTTACACCTATTTCCTTATTAAAAAAAATTAAATTTAACTTGGTATTGAAAAATTATGTATAATGAAGAGATTCAAATTCCTGACACTAAATTTTAGTGGAAACTAATATGCTTACTGTGATTGTATGAGCATCTTCAAGCAAGTTTGAGTCATTGGCTCTAGTGGAAATAATTTATTCCCCATAAGAATAAGAAACGATAGTATATTACAGAAACATAAAACATACTATAGAAAATCATTTAATACAACATAGAAAATCATCAGACACTAAATAGAGTTTTTAGTGGACAGTTCCAAAATTTAGGGGTTATATTATCTCTGCAAGTTCTAGTTTTATAAGCCATGTATGTGTAACACAGCTAGGAGGGTTGATGGGCATTTGTGGAAGTTCAACTGAGCTAAATTTCTTAAAATCCTCTTTTGTCCTTGCAAAGTTAATTCACATTCTCGGCAGTTTACCATTTCTGCCAGTTGGCTAATCCAAGATTTGTCAATTAAGAAGCATACATGTAGTATATTAACAGATTATGCATATGGTAACAAAATTAACCGTTAATCAAGCAAAACTGGCCCAATCTAAGTCTACAAGATCCGCATATATTAAGCGTGAATACCATGGACTCTGGAGTTTGTGTTTTGAGCCGTCAAGAACAGACGATAGAGGACAGGACCCAAGACATTTTTACAATTTTCTCTTATAGAATTCAAGCTTCGGCCGTTAAGAAAATAGGCTTGCTTCTTTATCTTTTTTTTTTTTTGTTCAACAAAAGATCTGATAATTGGGAAAGAGAATAAGTTGGAAATCTTAATCGAAAGACATTTTTTCATGAGATAAAAAGAAAACAAAAATAGGTAGTTCGTTCACCTTATTTTTTGATATTTCATCTTGCTGGCAGCAATTCAATAGGGGAGACGTCATTTTGAAGTAATCACCATCACTTGGCATGACAAAAAGATTTTCCAAGCTAACTCGTAGAAGCCTTCTCGTTTTTCATGATCATATGGAATGACTTGACACGATCTTCCTCTACCATCTCTCTCAGTACGTCGTCTTCAATCTTTTCAGCTTGCCAACGAGAAGGGTCTTCTACAAATGCTTCACTGAATATCATACTTGAAACCCATTCCTTCCATGTCGTCCTACGATACTTGTCTTCTTCAAGGGTTCCTGCCGCAAGGAGCTGATACACGTACACCATCTTCTGTTGACCTGGCCTGAATGCTCTTGCAATGGCCTGTTTTGTTTTCGAAGGATTCCACTCTGAGTCCAGCAGAATTACCCTTGAAGCTGCAGTCAAACTAATGCCTTCAGCACAAGCTGTGATTGATGCAAGCAATACTTTTGAAGGACCACCAGATTCTTCAAACTTATCGATAACTCTCCCTCGTTCAAGCAGTTCGAGGTCTCCTGTCAAGACTAGAATTTCTCTGCCCTTTTGCCAGTTAAAGATTCGCTCAAACAAGTCAATGAATAAGTTTATGGGTGCAATGTTGTGACAAAATATCAGAACCTTCTCATTCCTGACAACACGATTTACAAGATGTAGAACAAACATCACTTTGGACCCTTTTCTGAAACTTAACTTCAGCTTCTCCATTGCTATCAATGTGTCTTGAGTAAAGAATTTGTTGACACAGTTTGAAGTTTTGACTAACCAGGGATGTATTGATGAAAGTGTTATCAAAAGTTCAAGTTCCAGAGGGTATCCAGGACAGTTGGCCATCAATCGATGAAGTTTCACTAAAATTTCATTTTGTATATCCGTCGAGTTCATCAATATTGTGTAAATCTGTAAACCTGGGAGGCCGTCTGAAGCTCCACCTTCATATACATCAATAAAACGATTAGTAATACTTTTCAGCATATTCAGACCCAGCAACCTTTCTTCTGATATGTTGGAATCAATTTTCTTTGCAATGTTATCAAGGAAGAATTTTCTTGCACGTGATTCCATTAAATGAGGCGCTTTTCCTTTCCCTTTCTTCCTCCTCGAGAACTTAGGATCCAACTTCCTCAAAACTTCTATGATGAACTTTGGCCTAGCCAGGCACAGGGTGTTGAAATATTCGCAAAAATTATTTTGAAACAAGGTACCTGAGAGAAGTATCCTCAAATCAGTTGGGACTTTCATCAGAACCTTTCTCAGCCTTGATTTCGTGCTTCTAGGATTATGACCTTCATCTAGAACAAGAATCCCTGGACTTTCTCGCAGCACTTTAGCCATACATTTTCTGTGTTCAAAGTCTGAGTCTTCTCGCATCAATGTCAAAAATGAGGTGTAGCCCATTACAAGAACGCTAGGTTGTGCATGCCACTTCTGAAGTTTCTCTAAGCAATCCAGGATATGCATAACATCTTGAGTAGGTTGTAGACCAGTGTAACGATACGTCACTGACTTCTGCCTGAAGACCCTATATGATCTACGGCCATGGATGAGATGCACAGGAATTGGAATTTGCCATTTTCTGAATTCCTTGTACCAGGTATACAGAGTTGTTTTTGGAGCAAGGATCAAAGGTCGTTTAGCTGGAAACAACTTTAAGTAGCTAGCAAGAAATGCAATGATAAGAAAACTTTTCCCAGCTCCAGGAGTATGGGAGATAACACATCCTCCTATCTTCTTTGATGCTTTTTTCATATGTGTTGGGACCAAAGAACCAGCAATATTTCGCCACAGAAACTCAAATGCTTTTTTCTGGTGTAAATGCAATTTCTTTCTGAGGTCAGGTACTAAGGCCCAAACATTCTCGTTTTCTTCTGATGAAGGCATGTCATTACAGAAAGCTTGATTGCTGAAAAGATTCAAGCCCTCTTCTTCTTCTAGCTTAAGCACCATATCTTCTTCTATGCATGGTTTATTTTCCCTCATCCAGTCAGTGAATTCCACCTGGAAAAATGAAAAAGGATTGCAGTCAGTAAACCATATGGAACACTGATATCATGATGTTTCAATAGCCTTATCCCTCAACTAAATGGTAACACTGATATCATGATGTTTCAATAGCCTTACGCCTCAATTAAATGGTAACCATGGAGCATTTGTTATAGAGAAAATATAGCATATATTTCACATTTTACCAAGTATATAAAGACCATTTCTCATCAGCCTATTATTCAAATGTAGCTTAGGAATTTCAACATGCTACGGTTGTTCTATCTAACAGATGAGCAAGACGTATAGTAACTATAGTAAAAACATTAGACATAGACTTTTACTTACAAATGGTGCTGATACATATTTTATTTCACTTTTAACAAAGCCACATATATGGCATAAGATTCCAATTTCTTCATCCACTTTGAATTCGTGCTTGCAATATTTGCCCGAGTTTTGCATGGACTGAGTTGAAATTCGAGCCTGAGAATCCTTGCACCAAGCTGAATGAGCAATAAAGAATGAAACATACAGTATGTATGAATATTTTCTTGGAACAGATATCCAAAATGTGCAATTGGAAATCTGAATATATCTATTTCAGCATCATTATGTACCTACAATACAATATAGTGTCTTGAGTGAAACATAGTTATACCTCATTTTCTTCTAAAAGGTAAACTGATGCTAGAGACATTTCCATCTCTCTCCACAACATTTCAGTTTCTGAGCTTTCGCCCTCGTCCTCAATTGTGGATGGTTTCATTTTCTCTTCTTGATACATCTGGTCTTTTGCCTTAAACTGCTCCCACTGGTCAATTATTGGTGGTTCTTCCTGTGACCTGATTGTGGAATACATGTTTTTCATGTAAGAACGTATAAGTTTGTTGTACAACCCAGCACTTAAAGTTTTCTTCTTCCAAGTCCTTAACTTGCAAGAATCATCTGTCTTTGGATGTAAGGAACGGTATTTTGCACCAACATTGGTAAAAGAAGCACTTCCTGCCACTTCATTTTCAAACACCATATCTTCCAATTCAAAGTTATTCTTCCTTCGTGCAGCAGTGGAACTCTTTGTACTAGTGTAAAGGAAAGACACTTGGTTTGTCCCTCTAGTCATATTGACAGAAGTCCTAACAGGGTTATCAAATTGTTTGAGTGTTGCCGGCTCGCTTTTAGTAGGTATAGGAACAGTAGCAAGTTGAGATTGTATTTTGGCTACACCTGATTCAAGCTTCTTTAATCTAGACTTGAACGCAGAAGCAGTAAGATGTTCAAATGTTTCAAGTTTCGGAGAATGAACTACTGCTTTATTTACTGTATGTTCCTCTGAACCACCAGTGCGTGCACCAAACAAATAGGACAGTGGCATGTGCAGTTCATCATCTTTCCATTTATTTGGCGTGTATGGTAGGGTTCGCACCCAACCAACATTTGTCTCTGGAAGAATGTCACAGCCTAGGAAACGGTCAGGTTGTACATTTCGACGCTTAGATCTTCGCAAGTTCATACCCAATGGTAATGATTCGGCCTCGTCTATAACAGACATTGATGATGCCTCAGTGGTATCAGCAGGAACAAATTGGACCACAGTAGGTGTTAAAATATCATTTTCCAGCTTGAAATTCAAAAGATTTTGATATTTAACAGCTTTTACCAAACTGTGGTCATCTTTGCACTCTGAAATCTGATAAACAATCTTGTTTTGCACTGATCTGACAACAAATGCAATTTGCTTAAGGACAGATGTCGCAAGAAGCCATGTCAGATCAGACAAGAACTTCCCCGAGAATAACTTAGTTCTTTGTACTAAAGGACAGTCCTCAGACGAATTCCAGCGATACGACAATCCCTCACAGGGATAATTTTCAAGCCTTTGAAGAATGGAAATTTGGTCAATTCCAATTAATTTAGTATCCCTACTAAGCTTTGCTCTCTCTGAACCAAGAGGTCCTTGGTGAACATAGAGCTTAACAAAAAATTGACATGAACATTGAGATTCGTGAGGCTTTCTCTCTATAGAACTTATTTTAGCATCTATCCATAGCTACACAAGAAATAATGCAAGTAAGATAACCGCCAATATAGGAATTCCAACATTTTAAAGTGCAGCAAATATGATAGTACATGCAGAAAATATTTCAAGTTACAAATTATCAGTTCAATGTATTTTCAATCATTCAGTTCAATGTAACAACAAAACATAACTTACAGGTTCTGGATCTTCTTTCCCCGAGTTCTCTCCATCATGAGGGGATGAGAGCACACAAACATCGATTCCAGGCCTCAAAAAGCAAATGCAGTCAGATAAAGTTGCCTTTCTTGACTTTATGCGAATGTTTGCGTAAGGACCATTCTTTGCTGTTAGTTGAGTATTATCTGTGAAATTCATGGTCATAACTCCATCCCTAACTTCAATGAACTCGACACCTTCCCATGAGCCACTCTGAGAGGCCTCAAAGGCTGTCAGATAAAATTCATTAAGGAGGTGCCAAGAAAGTGTTAATTAGAAAACAATTCACATATTACTGTCAACCTATTACTCCAGCCGCACCAAATGAATGAGAAACTATAACCACTTTATCTATTCATACAAGTCTATTCTACATAATCAAATCAAATTAGAATTTCTTAATGCTAAAATGATGACAACCAATCATATAAAGATTCGTGACATGCAGACCCCTTTGGAACTCCCACATTCTAACTACTCCGCTGACTATATAGGACTGGCATTAAGATCATAGCAGCATTATCAAAGCAATGCAGTAATTTCAGTTCTTTACTGATGTAGAAAGACGAGACCATACTACAATTCATTGAAGGGTCTTAGCCCCGAAACATCACAAAAATAAACAAATGGAAAATAAAGAAGGCAAAGGCAAAAGAAAAAAGAGTGGCAATAAGGTATCGTTACGGTGATCATCAAATGGATGTTCAGACTGATAAAGATGCTTCCTCTTCATACTTGATCCAGCAATTGTCTTATTTCTTCAAATAGCCCTGCGAACCAAGTTTCGAAGTAATGAAATATCAACTCGCCGGTACACCATCGTTTTCTTTTTTCCTTTCTCTTATATTCAATAATCTATGATGAGCAAATCGTGAAGTTGTCAGAAAAGAAGAAAAGAGTCCTGTGACAGCTCGTGTTACAAAGAATGAATGGATTTTCCAGTAAGACCCACGAAAATAAGCAACAAAAATAGAGAGTTAAAGTCACTCTTTTACCTGAAACTTTTTTCCGGGCGTATCGAGCAAGGAAATTTCAGGTGACCCGGGACAAAGGGTTTCTGATTCCGGCGAAGACTTTTCATCGGCAAGTAGAAAGTAAAGCCATGTTAATTTTATTGTAACCTTGAGAAACGCACAAACGCAAACTCATAGAGAGCGACTGGCAGAGAGATTTAAAAGTGACAGGGACAAGGCTGAAAGTACTATAAAAAGTGAAATCGGGGTTCGTGCGAGTGCATGGGTAATCCACAGGAATTGGCTCGTAAATGACTCGTGTTGTCCTCGCTTCGAGGGACAAGATCAGCAAATAACTGAAAATGGAAGGGCAGCTTGGGAATTTTGAGCAAGAATTATTTTCTTTTTCACGGCTGTCATCTATTCTATGTTGGACTCAGAGTTCGATGATGTTTGACTTGGTACAGCGCTACTAACATAGCTTCGTTGGGCACGTCATTAACGGTGATCTTACTCTGCTTCAAAACCAAAACATCGTTTTAATTAAAAACTGACGACTTGGCTTTCACACTGGCCTAAGTAAAGCAATGCCTCCTCTTTTTTTTTTCTTCCCGCTTTATTTCTTCGATCTGACTCTCAACTCTTTTTATCGATATTTAATAGATCTTGCTCTAATAAATATCGGCTTTTGCTAACTTGCTCTGTTCTTTGTTTTTCTCGTATGGCCTCTTAGACTGTTTATCTTCTTCTTCTATCCAAAACTGCAAGCCCAGTACTTTGCATTTTTGTGTTTAAATTAGTTATTAGCCCCCTTTGAACTTGTTCGTAAATAGGTTGAGTAATTTAAGCAGTGATTATTTACTTGGTGAATTTCGATGTGCTTGAGTATCTTTTTTCACTTGAAAATAGTGTAATGAACTATTGGGGATTTTGTTTTGCTCTTGGTGTTTTAGATGGCCCGAAATCAACTCAGTACATAGTGTTATTTGATAACATAATACATCGTGTAAGATTCTCCAAGTTTTAAGTGACTGTGTCCCAAGAATTTGATAAAATGGTAAGTTGATTGTTCTCTTCATGTTTTTGTACTTGGGTTTAGTTTAGATGGTCTATCTTTTTGTGCATTGCTTCTTTTTCAATGTGTAGACCTTATTGAGGCTTTACTTCAGCATGGGAGGCTTACGTTAAATACGTTAAATCAAATTCATAATAGGTTCAACTCAACTCAAAAGGAAGGAAAGTGTTTTATGAATATCTGTACTCATGTTTGATTTATATCCAATACTGGTATCACTTAAATCGGCCAGTCTTGTGGCCCGAAAAGCAAAACTGAAGCATATAAAGTTGTGATGAACTTTTGTTTGACATGTTCAAATTTAAGTGACTTTGGTAACTGGAAATTTCCCCAATTTCTTCAACGTATCAGTTTCTACTGTTTTCTAGATTCTTGTTATTTCATTATATTTGTATTCTAATTGTTTCAGAAATTTGTTCAGGAAATAGCATGAGCCTGGATGCTGTACAAGCAAATTTTCATAAACTTGTCACATCTCATTATGTTGAGCGTTGCCCTCTACCTTAACCTATTCTTACGCAACCAAACCAAGATGAAGTTCCTGTCAGGAAGAGAGGTGCTAAGTCTTTTAAGGTTGTTTCTTATTCATTTGAAAATTCCAAATTCTTACTTGTCATACTTATAAATGGTCAAACTAGCACGCTAAAATCTAAACAATACAAAGATAAAAGGATCACTGATATTCTTTTGTACCATCAATTAATTCTTCCAAGATGAGAAATATGTCTTCAGTTGTGCCACAGAGATGGATTCCTTGTAGGGTTTGATTACTCACTTATCTCCTTTAGACCTCATTCTAGATGTTTAATTTTAACTACATTTTAACAGTTGACCCTTGCTAAGCTTCTGACTTCTTTGTTCTGAGGAAGGTTTTCAATCTTTATTATTTGTTTTGGTGAATGATTGTAGATAATTGTACAACCAGAAACATTAGAACAACATGTTATTATGGCAGCAGTGCCTGTAAAAGCAAAAGGATTTTCCCTTGTTACTGATGATGAAAGGAATGCTGATGCGGTTAAAGACAAGAGTGACTCCTTTATTGAACATATTGGGGAAAAGGTTGTTCATTGCTTGTTGTATTTAGAGTTATCATAGTCACATGCTAATCTTTTTTCTACACATTTTTAGTGCAAATATGATGCTTTGGAGTCAGATGTAGATAGTGGGGTTACAAAAGAGCAAGCAGTTCTTTGGCGTGTCAACTTTGATGAGTTTATTCGTCGACTTAAACATAAGGTTCAATTTTCACCTCGACTTGTCAATAATTTATTTGACTATCTTAAAGTATTTTATGAACTGGTTACTGGTGTTTTATCAAACATTGAGTTAGAGATTGAATCTTGAAGTTAGTAAATGAAGTTCAAAAGAA
>JAOTAY010000189.1:20889760-20902523 GCA_025629805.1 Erythroxylum baracoense
TGAAGTGCAAGATCTATCATGAATTATAAATCAAAGAGGAGTAATTTAACTACAGAACCAACCAATGAGCTTGAGATCTTGAAATCAGGAGAACAACAAGCAATTTCTTGTCTAATTTGACTTGTCAGCATTAAAGACTCTAGATGGTGCATCACAGATGGTATTAAATAAACTGATCTTAGAACATGGAATGAAATACCCATACTGACTAAAAGTTTACGTGGCTTGTGAGCATATTTCTGTTGTTTCTGGACCATGTTATCTTTTAATCCATCTGCCAGTTAAACCAAGGAACAATTCAGATAAGACAAAAGTTTAGAGAATATACAGTACGTGAAATCCATAAAAGAGAAAAACATCATATTTCGCAACAAAGAAAAAAGTTCAAGGATAGAAAAAATATTGAAGTGAAGATCACATATTAGTATCCAAAAGAAATATTTTGAGTTAGTATAAGAACACAAACACCAAGTGTAAAGGAGGCAATTAGTAACTGTTGTCAAGTCTGCCTGCACAAACTCACTAAGCTCTAAACTGAATCTTGGTACATCACTAGCAATTTGTTGTTCAAGATTGGTAACCTGACCATCAACGTCTGATATCTTATAATAGGCCGCCAACAAAACTGAGTATATATATTCCAAGGTTAAACAAAGACGGTACGTTCTTCAATTAACATCTAAAAATTATTGTTTTTGGCTGAAATGTTGGCCAATGTTCTAAACCAAAGACAGTGATGGAGAATATTGGGCACTAACTTGCAACTGCCAGATTTTTGACAAAGCATAATTTCTTAAAATTATTACCTCTGCATAATATTTCCCCCATTAACTAGTGGGAGAGCAGAAAATGCATACATAAGCAAAAACATCACAGAAAATGGAATGACATTATCTTAAATAAGATAATAAATCTTTTGCAATCAAAGAGTCCACTAAAAAAAGGAAAAAAAGTCCAATACAGGCTGACAACAAATGAAAAAACTAAAACCAAATTGTGATGTTCAACTGACTTACCTACTTTTGAAAAAGCACAAACCTAAACTAAGATTTGTTGTTGCCCTAATTAACGTGCATTTTTTTTCCATAAAAGGAGGTGAGAAGATCATTCCTTGAGTAAAGCAGCTATGATGCATAAAGACCTTAAATAGTTAAGAAACCATTCTACCCAAAAGGGAATGAATAAAAAATTTGAGATAAAGGTAAGAAGGATAAAGATTCACGAAATGTTAATTCTACAAACAACCCTTGAAAGAAAATTATGGTGAAACGTAACGAAAGAATTATACAGAACAAAAATTCAGAGAAGATAAAAAATTGAATGCAAATAAGTTGATCCAATATAATAAGACAAAAATACATCCATATGAATTTTTTATAGTTCTGCATAGAAATGATGATATTAGTAGGATTACCTCAAAGTAATGGGAATGGACAAGTTTTGTCAATTTTTTTTAAACAAATGATCAAGGTCCCGCTAACGTATTTTGATGTAGAATGAATAGTTAATAAAAAAAACATAATAAGATATTTTTTGATTTAAGACGGAAAAATAATGGTACACATCCGAGAAAGGCAGCTCGGAACAGAAACCCTTGTACTTTTGCCAGTCTATTGTTCAAAGCAGTTGTTAAAACCTTCAGAGAATATGAACCAGCATTACCAGACATATCAAGGCAGCGCAAAAGCCAACAAGTTTAGACATATATATGTGCCTCAGAACCAATCAAAGAAAACAATAATGCACATACATGTGCGGTTATGCTGCAAATTTCATAGTGGAGTTCCAATATCGCTCAGAGTTCAATGTAACAGTTCCCTTCCTTTGTTTTAGTTTCCAAACCTACAAATTATGTCATTGTGATTTGAACAGAATACTATTCGCCAAAAACATGGATTGGATGTTTGTGGCCAAAATTGGAGATAATTCACAAGTGAGTTGAAGTCAATAGAGTGAAGATGTTATATATTTTGTTCCTCCCACCTAAAAACGTGGAAAATCAGTACAAACATACACCAGAGATGTACATCTGATGAACAGTTCCCCAATTCCTGAATCATATTCGAATAGAAAAGATTCTTTATTTAAACATACTTATGACTCTCTTTACGCAGTATATCAGGAGGCAAAAACTGTACAATGTTGATACTTACTCAAGTGTTAAACCTCTAAAAATAAAGAATTAAATGCATAACACTTTAGAGACCAAATGCATAACACTTCTAATAAAATTACAGTCGATAGACGAATGATAATTTTTTGGTTATGAACAATTACACCTAAAACCTTTAAAGCCACAAGTGGAAGTATATTAAAAAATTATATGTATTTTTTTTGGAAATTAAATTATTAAATTATATTAGTATTTGCTATAACAGACCTGGCATTTATCTTCTAAACATGTCCTGTGAATCCAATGTATCATGATTTTAGAATCCTTAGGAAAATAAAAGATGACAAAAAGTTCAACAACAGAAGATAAGTTTGTAAATTTCCATAACATATGAATGCACACAGAAGATATACTTACTGCAAGGGTCACCATGGACAAAAGGTTGCCAGCACCCATTCTGCCCATCTCAGAGAGAAGGACTGCTGCTATAACTTTAACTGACTTCAAACCTCCTTTCCTTTTAGTGCATTATTAATTTTATTATCCTCCATAACAAGTTTGTCCGATTCCTTCTTATCATCTCTAAGCCCATTGTAAAGACAAATCGAACCAGATCTCTTTTTTCTTTATCGAGAGTAGACATAAGCAACAGTCCTACCAGTAACCAAAATACTTACGGCAAATATTAGAGATTTCCTATTTAAATAGAAAAGGTACAATCATTTATCAAGTTTCAACTTTGGATATTTTTTTATAAACAATGGGGAGCTGGTCAGAGTTTATCGGTAGCTCGAAACACTTTAAATCAATGAAAAGAAGTTTTGTCATAAATTATTTCACCACAGTTATTCAAAATTACTAATTAACTTAGAATATCATTTACACATTATAGCTAGCAATCAATGCATGTTCAAAAATTCCCTAAAATTGAAATTTTTTGCTACTGAATGTCCTATACTAATCTAAATGCTATGAAGTTAACACAGTTGATGATAATCATATTAATAATGAAGGAGCCAACCTTCAAATCCTTTATATTTGAGTACCTAAGTAAATATAGTAAAGAAATTTGTTGACAATTGATCACTCAAATTGAACAAGACAATAATCCATCGAAAACAAAGTCTCTTAACAAGTTTTAAATTGAAATGGAATTAAGCACGACATGATTGCAACTAACAATTCCATAGTAGAAAACAATTAAATGACGAGAATGGCTAAAGATAACTACATTCTAGAAATATAACAATCACAAATGGAAAAAATAAAACGCATCAAAAAAGTTGAACCTTCTTGAAGCCAAGATGCTTCGCCCATGTTCAGTAAATTGCAACAGTTGAAAAGAAAAAATGAATGATCTCCAAAAGAAGTTTACAGTCAAATTGTTTGCCATCTCATAGTAGACATAAAGACACTCTACTTCCAATCTTCTTCGTCATTTATCACTAAAAGCATTGATGCACCTCCAGACTGTGCTACTTCTGCCTTTTCGGTGAAAGAACAATCACCACGTATAGACAAGGCCATAAAACCAGATATCTAAATAAGAAAACAAGGACCAGACATTCCAATTTTATGGTTCATATCACATTGTAAGGCAATTCTAAAATGTAGTTAAATTTATAAAAAAGATGATAGATATACTTCTAATCATATCTGCTCTGTAATCCCCATGGTTCTAGGCTCATGATAAAGTACTTTACATATTCCCAACATACTTCACAGAGTTTCAGAGGCAAGTATTCGGGTTGTGAAATTTAAAATTTTATAATGAAAAAGTTTTATAAACAGAGTAATATTTAGAAAACAAATTGCAAAAGCAGATTCTAACTGGCCCAAGACACCAGGTATATTTTATTTATACACGTGTCATAAGTAGTAATAATCTAAACGAAATATAGATAGTATCCAAGTTACTAATAGAATAATGAAAAAGCCTTAGTAGAGGAGTTGGAACAACAATTTAGTGGATTTGTAAAAACAACAAACATTATGACACCATCTTTAGCCACAATGGGTAAAAGAGCCTCTAATCTTGCAGTCACACTGATGATAGCGTCGCCTTCAACGCCATTAACCCATCGAAGAAACACATATAAAGTTAACCACTTGACAGCAACCCATTTCACAATTGCACCCAAAAACCACAAATTTCCAATCACCCAACAAAAAGGAGTGTAATTCCAAGAACGAAAAAAGGGCCAAAAATAAAAAGATTACCAAGTTGTACTCATGATCGCAGCCAAGTAACTTGGGAATGTCATCATCGTGCTACATATCGTTAGCAATTGCAAGACCGATGAGAAACAACACCTAAAACAGTGGCCCCAAGTGGAGGTGACTCCGGGAGCGAGTCATCATAGCCAAGACCCAAAATGGAAGGGGGGAAAAAGCAAAGAGAAATAAGGAATAAGGTAGCACTCTATAAACAAGATCGAGATTGAGGAGAAGATAGACTCAAATGATAGGAGAGAGTGACAGAGACAGATAGGGGCACATAAGTTTTCTCCTTCAACCTTCGGCACAAAATCATCTGTGAAGTAAAGCAGATACAGATAGGGGCACAGAAAGATCAATGAAGTAAAGCGGGAAGCAAAATGAAAAGAAGGAGGGGACATTGGCTTGGCTTAGGCGAGCGTGAAGTCGAGAGGAGACGTTGGTTTTAATTAAAACACCGACGTTTTAATTGTGGAACAGAATATGACCAGCGTTAGTGTCACAAGTGATCTGGTTTCGCTGCATTGAGACCTGAGAAGATGTAAGCCCCACATGATTATTCTTTTTCCACTACTTAAATTATACCTTAAGATTTGTTGCAAAATGCAAATACATGTTACTGACGTCATTTTATTTCCTTTTTCATTTTCCCTATCTCAAATAAAATCAATTTATTATTTTCATTTTTTATTACATGGACTAAATTCATTTAATAAGGATTTTTTTAAAATTCTATAATAAAATAATTCAAGAAAGTTATTGAAAATGACGTTTTTGTAAGTCATTTTGGCTTTTCACATTTGTAATAAAATCAATTACTTTGTTTTCATTTAATAAGGATTTTATTCAATTTTTATAATAAAATGATCTAATCATATAATTTAATTCTTTTTCATTTTTCTTATTCATTTAATAAAGATTTCACTTAATTTTTATAACAAAATATCAGTCAAATGGATAAGAAGGATATTGTAAATTGCAACATTCATCCGTTGAGTAAACATACTTAAAACTAAGTTAGAGAAATCATTTCAACCAAAAAACTAACTGTTTTTAGTTTTCTCTTAAGCTCACAGTGTAACTACTATAGACTTTCCTCTCATTTCTGAAACTTGCTTCTAATAGTTCCATTTTTCACTACTTTCACCTGCATTATTACCTAAACATTCACTCTTCTCCCCTCTTCTTCTTCTTTCCACTCAGTTTCTCTATCTCCTTTTTTTCTTTTATCCATTGATCATTAACCAACCATAGACAGTTTCCCGTCTACCTCATCACCTATTAAACCTTCAACATCAGACACATCCCATATTGTTTCTTCTCTAACCTTGAAGAAAACTTAGGTGCAAGTAGTGGGAGATTACAAACTAGACTCCAACCTCAGTTAAAGCCTTCTAAGTGAGGTTGTTGAAGCTAGGATTGTATCTCCACCATTGGAGACTTTGAAAGCTAGGGCTCTAAGATGGAGTGCCTCTATAGTGGGATTCTTCCTAAATAAAAGGGTGGTTTTTGTGTCATAAAGGAGTGGGTCTTAAACAATTAGAGGAAGAATAGGCTGCAGGAAGTTCTTGTCAATGTAGATGATATTTTTCTCTTTAGATTCTTGCATAAGGAAAAAGCAAAGTAAATCCTGAAAGCTAGTCGTGGCATGTTTTTAACAAGCCACTCCTATTACAAATGTGGAAACCATTTTTGAATATTGATGGCATTAAGCATGAAAACATAGCTATGTGGATAAGTATACATAGAGTGCCCTTCGAATACTGGAATACTTAGGGGCTAAGTCATTTGACAAGCTTTAGAGGCAAGCCAATATATATGGACTAGGCAACTGCTGAAATATAAAGGATAAACTTTGTTCGATTATGTATATTGGTAAGTGACTTGACCAACCTTCCTGATATCCTTCCTATAATCGGACTTGATGAGAATATGCAACCTATCAAAAAAGATGTAAAAGTTAGCTATGCTTGGAAACCTAATACAGGTCAGAAAAGGGTATGGAAACCTATGGTAGAGTCTTCAGGACTGGAGATTATAAAGAGCTAAGGACATAATGTTGAAGAAACTAATATAAAGAATTATTCTATAAAATTCAGTGAACACATATCATAGGATAATAAATGATTAAGCACCCCTCAAGAAGTAGAACATATGAATGAACCTAGCACTCCTTTTGTTGGGTCCGTGTTTTACGTACCGGGGCGAACTGGGCCCCGCATACCTCAAGTTTGCACGCGACCACAACCTAGGTATTGTCCTCTTTGGTACTTGAACTCGAGACCTCAAGGTTTTGTTGCATCTAATTGCACGCCTCTTACCATTGAGCTAACTTTGGTACTTGAACTCGAGACCTCAAGGTTTTGTTGCATCTAATTGCACGCCTCTTACCATTGAGCTAACTTAGCTCAATGGTAAGAGGCGTGCAGTTAGATGCAACAAAACCTTGAGGTCTCGAGTTCGAGTACCAAAGAGGACAATACCAAGGTTATGGTCGTGTGCAAACTTGAGGTATGCGGGGCCCAGTTCACCCCGGTACGCAAAACACGGACCCAACATGTGCAATTATAGTCTTTCAGCGATTCAATCAATCGTCTCTATCTCATATTCAACTCTTTCTGACTCAACAAATACCTCAAACTTTTGCGATCAGTGAATACTTGAAAAGTTTCACCACACAGATTGAGTCTTCAAATCTTCAGCAAATACTACTACAACAAGTTTTAAATCATGAATCAGATAATTGAACTCATGAGACCTTAATTATCTTGATGCATATGCTATTACTCTGCCATACTACATCAGTATACATCCTAGCCCCTAGTGTGAAGCATCACTGTACACTACATACCCTCCAAATCTGGATGGAATAGCTAACACCGGTGCTATAGTTAATTGAAGCTTTAGGTCCTCAAAACTTATTTGACATTCATCAATCCATCTGAATGGTATATTCTTTCTCAAAAGTTTTATCAAAGGGGCCGAGATTAAAGAAAACTCCTCAACAAACCTTCTATAATAACTGGCTAATCCAAGGAAACTCTAGATCTCAGTCACATTTCTTGGAGCTTCCCACTTCATCACTGCTTTTACTTTCTTTCGGTCTACCTGTATGCCTTGTCCAGACACAATATGACCCAAAAATACTACTTAATCAAGCCAAAATTCACACTTACTAAACTTAGCATACATTTGCTTCTCTCTCATTATCAGTAGGACCAACCTCAAATGCTCTGAATGTTCCTCTATACACTTCGAATACACTAAAATATCATCAGTAAATACAATGACAGAGTGATCTAAATAAGGTTGGAATACCTTACTCATCAAAGCCATAAATGCTATTGGAGCATTTTTTAATCCAAACGGCATTACTAAAAACTCGAAATGCCCATATCTTATTCTAAATGCACCTTTTAATACATCAGCCTTTGTTATCTTTAACTGATAGTACCCTAATCTTGTTTAGTTTAGTGAATACTAGAGCTTCCTGTAACTGATCAAGTAAGTCATTTATCCTCGGTAGCAGATAGTTATTCTTCACTGTCATCTGATTTAATTGTCTATAGTCAATATAATACCTCAAAGTTTCATCCTTCTTCTTTACAGACAAAATCAAAGCTCCCCAAGGTGACATCCTTTTTTGAAAACCCCTATAACTGAGCCTTTAGTTCCTTCAATTCCACAGGTGCCATCCTATATGAAGGAATAGATATAGGAGCAATACCTAGAACAAGGTCAATGGTAAACTCTACTTCCCTTTCTAGGGGTAAACCCAGTAATTCAATAGGGAACACATCTAGAAAATCCCTAACAATAGGAATATCCTGAATGGCTTGTTCATTCCGGGTATCAGTTACATAGGCTAAGTAAACCTTACATCTTCCTCGAATCAATCTCAAAGCACTCATAGATGAAATCAATATAGCTAGCATTACTTGACTATCACCTCGAAATACTACTCTCGGCTGAGGGGGGAGATTTAATGATTACCTCCTTAGTGTAATAATTCATCATAACCCTATGTGCAGTAATCCAATCCATACCTAAAATGAGGTCTATCTCTTTCAACTGTAATATTATCATATTGGCTTTCAACTCCACCTAATCAATCCAATTGATACACCCTTTACACACTTCTCCAATCACTGTAGT
This sequence comes from Erythroxylum baracoense, assembly GCA_025629805.1. Classification (NCBI taxonomy): domain Eukaryota; kingdom Viridiplantae; phylum Streptophyta; class Magnoliopsida; order Malpighiales; family Erythroxylaceae; genus Erythroxylum; species Erythroxylum baracoense. The sequence continues at coordinate 20,898,246 of JAOTAY010000189.1, forward strand.
ACTACCTAACGGTTTACTCACCTTTAAATCATAATTCAACATTTCTCTCTCACAATGCAATTTAAATGCCAGATGTGGTGTGACGAATGAATATGTAGATCTTGGATCTACTAATGCAAATGCTACAAAATTAAAGACATTTAACACACCTGCTACTGCATATGGGTAGTTCTGTACCTCATGTCAGGTAATGGCACAGAACTTGGCCTAAGACTGCAGCTGGTTACTCCACACCTTAGCCTTGATAGTAGAACCTACTGAGTGTATTATGCCTCTACCTCTGCCTCTTTGTCCTGCTCCACTGGCTCTGCTCTGCTAAACAGTCGTCTCAGTTACCAAACCTCCTCTCATTCCAAAATGTGGTCTCAAAGTCTTGAGACAATCTCTAATCTAATGCTCAAAAGAGCCACAATAGAAATAAGCTCCCGATAACTTCCAACATTCCCTACCATGTTTCTCGCCATAATGTTCACAACTAGGCATTTGTTGTGACTATCCTCCTGATACTTGTCCTCTACCTCTACCAACCTGAACAAAACCAACTCTTAGTCTAAACCCTTACTATCTCGATCTAGCCTGGGATTTAAATGATCTATTCTGGCATTTATTGAACCTTCTTCTAGATTCAGCTTGAGATTCACCCTATCTCTTCACTCTAGACTCTTGTCTATACTCTTCTTGACCATATTTTAACAACTATTCTATTCTGATCAAGCCAGCTCTCAGTTCAGTAAAACTGCTCAGGTTTGTAATAGCTAACCTCGTTCTAATCTCCATATTCAACCATCTTCAAACCTCCTACACTTATCCTCCTCAATCAGAATCAATGCAGTTGCATATCCCATCAACTCATTAAATTGGACCTCGTACTTAGCTACAGTGAGATTGCCCTATTTCAGATCCAAAAGCTCCTTCATCTTCCTATCTAGGTAGATCTTGGGCATATAGTTCTCTTTAAACACCTTCAGAAAATCTTCCCACTTTAAACTACAAGGCCTGGTGGCACTGCTTGGAATAGTCTTCCACCACTAATATGTTGGACCTTGCAGTAGTGAGACCGCGTAGTCAAACATCTTGTCAGACTCATAGTCCATCTGATCGAATATTCTTTTAGTCCTCTCTGACCATCCTTCTGCGTCAACAAGGTCTATAGTTCTGTAGAAGTCCACAGTCCCCTACTTTCTAAGCTTATCATATCTCCTCTCTCTTTTCTATAAACTATTGGAGGCATTTGGTCAAACTCAGGTATTGGAGATTCTTTATTGACTTCTACAGACTCTAGGTCAACTAACACTGCAATTTGATCTCCTATAGCGGATGACTTATAACAAAAATAATTACGATCACTATACGAGTATCCCACTATATATTATGTTTAAATGTTCTTATATATCCCTATGGATGCCAAACCATGCTCTGATACCATAAATGTAACACTCCACTACCATAGAGTATATACCCAAACATCCAGAGGACATTTATGAACATATCTTATGATAATGGCATGTTGGAGCAATCGTATACACTTCTTATGGCATCATACACTTTACAAAGTTTGAAAGGGGCAATTTTTCCCATTTCATTTACTAACATAATTTACACTGTAGCAGTACATTTCAATAAACAATATTTATATCATTAAAATTATTTGGAGAATTTACTACTCATTTTACAAAAGATCTACATGAAACGAGAAACTACTTAAACATAATCTACAACTCCACAGATGTCAGATGACCAGATCTTTAAGCCATTTCTTAATTCCAAAAAGTTCTTCTAGAATGTCTTAGGAACTAGGTCTTCTCTCTCGTACCTGAAAAAGCCACATTACAATTTTGATGAGTTTTACGAACTCATTGAGTAAACCATCCTTGATGTGCTCACTCATTCAAAACATCAAACGTTTCCAAATGCATACTATTCCTCATCTCAACAATTCATCATGAATTGCACACATTACATATAAATCTTTCAAAATAATTCATTAATTTACCCCAGTCAATCATATTATCAAATGTACATAAATATGGTGTATCACAATATCATCTCATATCGGAAATGTTTTTATAATCATATATTTGCAAATGTAAATGCATATGAGACTCTACTTTCATTTTTATATTGTTGTGACTGAGTGCCTATTACTGTCCCATATCCTTTGTCAATATTGGGCTCATTTCACATTTTGTCCCGTATCCATTGTGGATATCGGGCTTATTAATCACTGAGCCTGCGGTCTTTATGTGCATATTTGAGCTTTAAGCTTTTTCAGACTGGCCACTCCGATCACAATGCCTTTATTTGATCATGCATATCAATATGATGCATCAAATCACAAAATATGTCATCAATAACATTTAATTATGATGCACACTCAAATTCACATGTTCATTAGATCTAAGTTTGCATTCAACATTTTTCTTGAGTATACAGATATCTTTTAGATTCATATGCAATTAGAACACTCCCAATACATTCCCAAATATCAAACTCCTCGCACCATTAATGTCTAGAATTATCACAATCAGATCACTAACAATTCAAATACGAAAAGTTTATCAGAAATAAATCAATCATAGTGAAAAACATCTTGGTTGACTCATAGAACGATCCAGCTTATGCTATTGCTTGGATGATCTGGTAATGACTGGATTTTGGTGTTTGAACTGTACGTCTAAAATCATTCAATACACAAAAAATTCACATCAATAAGGTGATCAATCAAATACATATTCAATTATGTACATATATATTCATATGTCCTGTTCAATGCATGCTTAATGACTTTCCAGGGTATGTGTCTTTATTCTCATTTCTTAACCAATCTTACATTATAAGAACATCTTCATTCTTTTAGCACTCCTTCATTTCAAACCTAAATACATTATTATCAAACATTCTCTTTCTTAAGTTATAACATCATTTAACAACTTCAACTTGTCAAACATTCAACCAACTTATTCAACATCAAATTAGATTCATTTTGAGCCTCAATGAAGTCCATATGTACCATAATAAAGTACCTTAGCATTAGTTGCTTCAAAGATCAGTTAAAAGATATTATTTCATTCTTTATGATAGCCCACGATCGTGGTGAACCTTCCCAAGAACGTGACAAAAGCTTGTGCAATAAGCCATAATCGTGGGGACTATGTCATGATCGTGACAAAACCCAAAAATCTAGGCCACGATCGTGTACAAGGTCATGATCTTGCCCTGTCTTTCTTCCTTCATATTCCATGAATTCCACACACATAGAAACATCATTAACATTATAATTTTTCTAGAATTCATGTCCATTATTGTAACCTTATATAGATCTGAATTATAATCCAAATCCAGCTTAAAATTATTCAATTGATAGCTCACAAATCATAGCCTTTGTTGCATCAAAAATTAAAATAGAAACTATTATACATTATCATACATGTAGTCCTAGTTCTTTCTCAATTCAAGAACACTAAATGTACATATTCCTTTTGCATATATTCACCTGCATTATACTTCAAATCTAGATCTAATTCATTTTTGAATCAATCTAATACCCACAGTTTTCATACACCAAGAACAAGCAGAAAGCATCCAAGTTTATCCATCATATTCTAGCACATATCATCACCAACACCATATACATTTCAATCCAATTCAAGCATCATTCTCATACTATTAATCAGGCCATAAAGATCAGATTATTACTTACTTTGTTCTTTAAGCTTCCAATTTTAGCTCAATGTTCATATTAATCTAGGCCTCCATTCATGCATGATTCATCTCAAACTCAAAGAGAAAATGAGATAGTTTTAGCAGCAAGATGAAGGTAACAATAGGCTGGTTTCTTGGTTATTTTGTGAAGGATTAAAGTGTGGATTTCGGGTAACAATATAGCCAGGGTTAGTGGTACTGCTGTCGCTTGCAACCAAATTCAAAAGAAATCACTTGCGTTAATACAAATGAATGTAATACTGGTAGGATATCGTTCCCATAAGGAATTTTTAACGGTAAAGGTTAGCGATGTTTAAAACTAAAAGAAAGTAATGAAATGAGAGGGTTGGTTTGGTTAACGATAATTTAAGGAAAAATATAAGAAAAATTGAAAATAAAGAGAAATAATTAGATCTAAAAATATAAGAGACAAACCTTGGTTTCGAGTCACCGATGTTATCACACTAAAATGGATCCTCGATATAAAATTTCAATCATGAATAAACATTCATTGGGGGTATTTTCTCTTAAGTGTAATGACTAGAAACATGTATCCTAGCATTCTTATTAAACGAC
>JAOTAY010000189.1:20968460-20984495 GCA_025629805.1 Erythroxylum baracoense
ATTTCAATTAATTATAATGTAATTAATTAATTATTAACAATATTTTAATTAATTAAAATATTTTAATTAATTAATTACAATATTTTAATTAATGAATGAATTATATTGTAATTAATTATATTTTAATTAATTATAATGTAATTAATTAATTAATATTATTATTTTAATTAATTATAATGTAATTAATTAATTAATATTATTATTTTAATTAATTATATTATAATTAATTATATTTATTTAATTAATTAATTTTAAAAAATGTCATTATTAAGGAATGAGTTTCATTCCTTTACTAAATGGGAGGGTACGGAGGATTCTCCAAAAGTGGGATATCAAAGTATAATATTTTTACTTTTCAAAAATGTCATTATTAAGGAATGAGTTTTATCCCCTATAATGATAATCAACAACCAACCATTCACTTTTCATTTCTTACCCATTAACTCCTTCCCAAACCCATCAACAAAGCACCTCCTTAGTGGTTGAATGGAAGAAAGTCTTAGGATCCAAACTCTAGTAAAAGAATTGTGAGGTAGTTGGTGACATCTATTGCTAACAATAGGACTTCACTTCTCTGGCACTACTCTACCACTGGGATCAGCACTGTGGTTTGTAATTTGTTGCCACTGAGCTTGAAAGTAACTTAGCAAATTGGTACTATTCTTTTTCATCCGAGTTTCCAAAATGCCAGCTACTATCACCTTATTCTCAAAAATCATATTACTAATTAGTAGCTTTTTAGTGGGAGCATTTGTTTCTCTCACATTCCATGGTAGGGTATTCATGAGGCAGGCTCCAAAGATGGAGTCTTCTTTTTCCTGATTGATTTTCTCCTAGTAACAATTTCAAAGTCCTGTTTATTATTTTCTGGTTTCTCGGCATTTGCAATTGAAGTTCGTAGTATAGGTTGCTCAGAATTTGCAATTGGAGCTTCCTGTGTATTGTTTTAGAAGTTGATTGCTCAGATATCTTCTTTATAGTGGTTGAAGTAGAAAAACCAGCATCTCCCTTATCACCTACAACTTATGTTAGCAAGCATATTACTCTCTTCTACTTTGGTTATGATCTCCTTCTCCATAGTTGTACTATCAACGTGATTTGGACTGCAGCTAAGTTGCTCATGAGATTGAGCCATGAGTCCTGTAAGCCCCTGATAGTTATCGGTAGTAAACACTCTCCCTGTAGGTCTCCAAGTTTTCTGCACTGAAGATTGGAGCTTTCAAGACTAAGAGATCTTTAATTGATCCTCGACAGGTTAAAGGTCTTCATTCAGTCTACTTTAAGAAATTGTTTCAGTTAAGTCAGCCATAGAAGTGACCAATATGCATATTCTTGCAAAATTAACTCTTCTAATCTCAGTAGTGGCTTGATTCATAGAGATTGGTTTATCAATGTAGCTGTCAAGGTGGCTAAGGACGTTTATAGTCCAATACTCTAAAGGAACCTGATGTATCTAAATCCAAATAGGTATATTTTCCTTCGTAATCTCTTATGGTTTCAATCCAGGGCTCCATAATTGAAGAAGTAATGGCTTATTGAAAACACGCCATGATCCAGCTTGAATTATTTTCTTTGCATCTTCAGAACTAGCAAATTTGAAGATGAAGACATCCTCATTGTTCATAGACACCTCTTGCAAACCATGCTGTTTCCAATTGCTCATAACCCACTGTTTTATGACAGGAAAGTTACTCTTTTGTCAAGGAAAAAGCCAAGGATATTGGATTTCCATCCTTTTGCTCCTGCTTTAAGAACCTCCAAAGGTGGAGAGACAATCCTGTTATTAGAAGCTTCACGAGGTGGAAAATAGTTCAGCTTCATTTCAGGCCTTGGAATGCCAGCCACCTACACTCAGGAATTTCGAATAGGTTGAGGGTTCAAGTCTGAATTATGTGCATTGGTGACGGAGAGACGAAGATGTTGTTTGGAAGGGAGAGTTTTAGATGTAGAAGCAAAAACATTTGAGTTAAAAAACGGGAAGTTATTAGTGTCCATGGGGTAACACTGTCTAAGGTTCTAAAAAAAAAGTTAGAGTTGTGTGCCCGTAAAAGTAAAAATAAGGACTTTGTATCTTAGCTATTATATTTTGGTTGTGTTTAGATTTGCGAAAGAATAAGTACTTATTTATTATAGTTTTTAAACACAGTCATATGTTTGGATTTATAGGCAAATAATTGAAGGTTTGAAGAAAGTATGGTGCCATCGTAGAAATTGACAAGTAAAAAGAGAGTTACAGTAAGACAGTGCTTCTGCGGTAGAAATTTTACTTTCTATTAATAACCTTCTGATAATTATTATTTTTCATCATATCCTCAACTTATAGAAAGCAAGTTGTAAACTAGATAATATATATTTATTAAATAAATATAATATTTAATTATTTATAATTTTAAATTTATATGACTAATAATATAATTTTTAATTATTTATACAATAATTAATAGTTTATTAAATCAATAAGCTTTTTAGTCATTTTATCGCTTTTCAGTAACCTCAACTGCACTTATTAAATACCTATTTTCATGATTAGCAATTATTAAAATAACAATTCTAAATATATAAGTATTTTTTGTAAATAAATGTTTATCATTTTGGTAGGTTAATTTTAAAAGATTATTAACTGCCACGGGTCCTCAAACCAAGCTTGAAATTATCAATAGCTATTCCCAGTGTTGGACTGGAATGGAGAAAGCAAAAATATAAGTAGTATAAAGCAGTGCAGGACTGGGAGAAAAAGGTTGAGAGAACGAAGCAAGGGATTGAATGCAAATGTAAGGGAAAGGAGCATAAGTTAGTTTCACGGAATTAGGCAGGCGATACGAACCAGAAAGCGTTAGCCATTGCAGTTGAGAGGACAGTGGCGTGTTACAACACCATTGCACGATTCACTCTACTGTTCACCAACCAGTCGGATGCGCTGCCCAGTGACGCTCTTGATAGTTACAAGTCGTGGTGGTGGCTAGGATTGCAAATAGGATTCTAAGGTTTTCCTAAAGAGAAAGAAGAAGGATATTTAAAAAACATGTCTATTATAAGTGGTGTTTGGATAAAGGATTAGGCTATTCTATGTTAAGAATAAATTTTTTCTTTAGATTAGCACACAAGGTGTTTAAGGAGAGTTAAATAAAATATGATTAGCTTGACAACAAGATTAATGGACCTTAAATCAGAATAAGAATTTTCATGTAAAAGTGTAATTGTGACTGAAATCTGGAAATGGAACAACTTATTTAACTTATATATTAAAGTAATCTTAAAAGTGAATAAAATTATTTTAAATAAGGAATAATGTATTCTTAAATCAACTCAAGTTCTAAACATAATTTTAAAATTGTTTTAAATTCTCAAATAAAATTAATTATTTTTCTTAATGTGATTAATGTTAATAATTAAATTGATTCCTAAATAAAATTAATAAAATTTGTTTATATAATTATAATTAATTATATTGAAATTAATTAAGATTCCTTAAAATTAAGAAAATATTTTTAAATAATTAACAACTTTTGATTCTTAATTAAATTTATTTATTTCAATTTGATTGAATTAGATAATTTTTATTATATTTATTTAGAAAATTTTTCTTTATTTATGAATAATAATTTTTTGATTTATTGTAAAACGTATTTTTTGATTAAATTTGAAAGATGTTTTCATCTATTAATAGAGAAAAATGAGTTTTCTTTACTATTTTTAAAAATATTTTCCAATTTATTAAGGAAACATTTTTTAATTAAAAACTTAATCTCTACATAAATAATTTGGAGGACTTTCATAATAAATTTAGAAGTTTTTATTTAATTTTGAAAGTAGTTTCTTTTTAATACTAGAAAATATTTCTAATTAAGGATAAATTACTTATAATTAGATTGGAAATAGCTCTAATCAAATTAAAATTCTTACTTCTTGAATTTTTGAAAAAGACTTTTTTAAAATTATAATAAGTAAGAAGAGTAATTTGTTGAAATTTATTTTCATTTAAAAGAGCCCACATAACTAGAAATAGTTTCAAATTAAATTTAAAAATTATTTCAAATAAAATTAAATTTTTATTTGGAATATGAATTTAATTTAATTAGGAATCAATGTGTTTAATCTAAATTTAATATTGAAAGAGTTGGAAATATTATTTTAAATTATAAATATCAATAACTAGAATCAAAGAAAGTTTGATGTTTTATGCATATAATTTGATTATATTGTCATGAGAAATTGCAAGATATTAATATGTGTTTGATATGTTAATGTATAACATGATATATATAAATATATATATATATATATATATATATATATATATATGATATAATGTTTAATGAGACTTATAAAATTAAAGATCTTGTTAAATTATTAAGTACATATTTTGAATATGAGTGTTGCCTTCTATTGTTATAAGAATAAACCAGAATTTTGTTTATTGTTAAACTTATTAAGTAAACTCAAGGTTGCTTCAACTTGAATTTATTTAATCTTATAACAATACGTCTTACTTAACTAGATTTATATGATTTAGATGAGCAAACTTATTATCACGTGAATTTAAAGATAGGGTTAGAAATAATATAAGATATATTTTGAAAAGAGTTGTCATATAATGGATTCAGGAATCACCTAAGATGAGATTTATAAAGTTGTTATTTGCCTAATTTAAGTTTAGCTAGTTTGTTGAGCAAACTCAAGATTAACTAAATTTGAATGGTATCATAGTCCAATAAAGATATTGAATTAATCTTTCTAAATAGTAGTAATGACTATTATTTTGAATAAAATAGTGGGAGCAATCAAATACATGATTAAAGTCCTAATCTTATTAGATTGTTATGGCATCTAATTTAATTACTTACTTTTCTTACATTTATATTATAATCTAATAGAAAATACCTTTGGTTAGTATAGTTGATACTAAGAGTTAGTGAACCAAAATTTTTAGACATATGTTAGATTTGGGAAGAGTTCTCAAAGAAAAAAAAAGTCCATTATGTAATATTGTTATTAATACATGTTAAGGATTTGGTGTTAAAGTTTTAGAGATACATCAAAATCATATAAATGATAAAATGTAATGACATTTTGAGTTGACTAATGTCTCATAAACTTTGAGAACAATATGTATGATGTATGTCAATAATATAATAGCACGATGCAAGATGTTCCACAGAGTAGAGTTAAAAGGTATATTACTTTGATGGAATTGTTTTCACTCAAGTTAGCATATTAAAAGTATAAACATGGACTATAATTGTAAGGCATTGACTTAGATATGATAATTGTTGTCGTTAGAAAGGAAAAATGATTACATGACTTTTGCTTTCTAATATATGAGATGATAGAGATCATAAATATTTCTAATTCATGTTTTGAGTATATGATACCAAATTTGAATTCAACCTTATTACAATGTTCATGGTATGATAAGAAATAAATTATTGAGTAAAAGTAGTTGATCCATATTTATACAAACGAATTTTTTATGTTAGATCAAATGAGACTTATACTTAACATAAATGGCAAGAATACTAAGTTAGGTAAACCAGATTTTCCATTTTTGTTATATTGATTAAATTAACATAATGGGAATCTTAAAGTTACATATGAGGATATTTGTATCCTTTTAATTATAAATTATATGAAACTTATGAAACTTGTTGAGTTGAAGAATAATTAAATCAATATTTGGAAAAAGTATGATGATGGCATTGAATTATTAACTATTATATATGTAATATGTTGGATGTAATAATAATTACCAAAAAGATAATACTTGTATTTCACTAATTTAATATTGACTTTATGTGATAGAAACATATATATTAAATGAAGTATTGATTTAAATTTTTGAAAAGTTTAAATTGGTTAAATTTAAGTAGAAATTTAGAACTAAGAATATTGAAACACTTTAATGAGATTGATAGGGTGAATTTTAATTTTTTTAGTTTTCTATAAAGAATGAGATTCTCTAGTAAATGCTTTCATAACTAAATTGTTAAACAATACAGATTTATGTAAAGAGAAAAATACATTATGATGTAATATTTATTTTTTCTATAGCTATGCTCAGATGACTTACCTTCAATATTTTCAATTAGATTAATTGCTAAGATTTTATATTAGGTATGGAATGCCAAGATTGTTAAAGAGTTGAGGTTAATGATTTTGGAATGTAATATTTAGTTAAAGCATATATTATCCATTAAGTTTAGAACTATATAGAATAATAAAAGGTTATGAGATATCCAAAAGGTTGGATATGATCTTACAAATCCCTTGAAGAAAATATTTGTTTCAATTAACACTTACGGGAGAGTGTTTCTCAAGATAAGTAGAGGGAGTAAGATAAAATTTGAAAGGTTCAAATCTAATGAAAATACATCCAATTAGAATTAGTGTCTTTGCTGATACATTTGATGTATAGTTCATGGTCTATGAGATGTTGAAAGATTTACTTTTATAATGAATTCAAATAGTTTGTTCCTAGAGGTGATTGTGTGTAATATCCCGTTTTTTCATATTAAGGGTTAGGACATAGGATCCTAGACCATGATATATGAGAAATAGTATTGAAAAATTAGGAAATGTATTTCATACTCATGCATAACATTAGCATACACACACCTGAATTATGATTTTTGTACATATGACAAAGATTGTTTATGCACTCAATTGATACATTCCAAGTATAAAAGGTTTAATATGATTGTAATGTGAATTGTTAATTTTTATGTCTTGAATTTTTGGTCTGATGGTTTCAAATATTAATTTCAAAATTATTTGTCAAAATTGGGAGATTTTTGAATTTATGTGTATTTTTGGATTAGAAAAAATGTCAAATGGTAAGACAAATCGATAATTGGCAGTAGAAATAATTGACACATGGCAATAGAAATAAATGACAAATGGCATTAGGATTATTTTACAAATGGCATAGAAAATTGGGTGACAGTTGGTTTAGAAACTGGGAGATAAATAGATTAGTTATTAAAAGAGTCAAGTGGAACCATAGGAAGATGACAAGTGGCAAGTGACAAGTGTCACACCACTTGCCACTCACCACTCATCATCCATGACACTTACATTGAAAGACAACTATTTTCATCTTTCATTTGTCTTTCACTCTTATTACAAGCTTTCATCTTCTTTATCTTATTAACTCATGATACCCACTCTTGCCCTCACGATCTTTGATTTTTGCCAAACTCCTACACTTGCCACTCCAAGACTGTTGTTATCTTCTTCATCTTGGTTCTAGAAAAACCTAATCTTTCCTTATTGAAAGATGATGATCGTGTAATGCTTGGAGAGCTAGGTTGAACCACGATGTTGAGCTTTTACCACCATCTTTCACCTTATCACTACAACAACTAGTTATCTTCATCTTGTTGATGAAAACCTAGCCTATTCTACCTTAAAAGTTAATGATCGTGTAGCATGGAAGAAGCTAGGTTTACATGATTTGAAGAAGCTTTGGAGCTAAAACAAGTAAGTATATTATTAATTGTCATGGTTTTTTTTTAATGAAACATATATGATGATAGTTTAGAGATAAAGTGATGGTGTTAATGGTGTTCAAAGAGTGCTGATATGTTGATGAACTAATGTATACATTAATATCCTGTTTTTGTGTTAAGGATAAACATTAGGTAAAGAGTTGTTTTATGGATGATATTGAGATAGAATTGAGGGAAAATGATGAGGATATGAAATCTAAATGATGAACTATGGAGAAGATATATTTGATATAGTATGAAAGAGTTAAAATTTTGGAAACATTAGGACTGCATGTATAATGGTATAAAGTGGATGGTAATGAAGCAATTGAGTAGATTTTTGTGAGGTTTAATGTAACCAAAATGGTTGTTAAATTAGCATGAAATGAAGTTGCGTAAAAGAGCTTGAATTTTTGAAAACCTGAAGTGTAAATGATGTTTCTAAGTATGAGGAATTAGTGGATAAATGAAGGAAGAAAGGCAAAGCATGATCGTGGCCCTTATCCTACCACTGTGGCCAGTTGCACTAGCTTCTGTCACGATCATGGCAAGGTCCACCATGATTGTTGGCATATTTCTGAAAGGTTAATTTTAGTTTTGTGTTATTATTAAACCAAATAATGCTAAGGTACTTTCCTATGGTGTATTTAAACTTGATTGAAGCTTAAAATGAACCTAGTTTGAGGTTGAATAAGTTGATAAAGTGTTTGATATAAAAATGTTCTTAGAAATGCAAATGAGATCCAAAGGATATGAGTAAGGTATATTAAGTATGAATGAATAAGAATTTGGGTATTGTGTGATCACATAATGCTAGAATAACATGAATGATTGATGACATTAGAATGAGCAAGTATTTTTTAGGTATAAACCTTATATATGTCAATGGGCCGGCCCGCTAAACTCAGCCCGCCAATATTTTTTTAATATTAAAAAATACAAAACGGCGCCGTTTTGTCGGGCCCCGGGCCGGGTCGGGCCGAAATTGACATCCCTAATAAACCTAAGTGTAAACTAGACATATCTAAGTGATAATGTTTGAATGATCAAGACTTATGATTAAAGACACATACCCAGGAAAGTCATTGAGCATGCATTGTACATGACACATATATATATATGTATGATTGAATACTTATGTAATTGATCAAAGTAGTAATGTGTACAAATGTGTGTATTGTATGATTTAGACACTTAAGTCGAATGCCAGCATCCAGACATTATTGGTCCATCAAGGCAATAGCTATATGAAGCTTACTATGAGTAACTTAGATGTTTCTTACTAAGATTGATTGTAATTGCTTAAATTTCAATTATTGAACTGATACTTATGTGAAAATGATAATTTCGAACATTGATGGTCCAAGGAGTTCGATAATTGGGAATGTATTAGAAGTGTTATGATTGTATGTGAATCTTATAGAAATATGTGTTTTTAACAAAAATGTTGAATGCCAGACTTTTATCCGACGAATATGAAAAGTGATTTTGTCTGAAATGAATGAAAATTATTGAGAATGTAATATATGATTTGATGCATTTTATTACATGATATGCATGATCAGATAAAGGAGTTCTGTCCGGAGTGTCTAGCGAAGAAGAGTTTAAAGATCAAAATGTGCGTAAAGAGCCGTAGGCTTAATATATAAAATGAGCTTGGTATCCACAACAGATACAGGACAATTATTAATGAGCCCGGTATCTATAACAGATATGGGACAGTTAAAAAGGCTCTCGGCCACAACAATGAAACAATTGAAAGTGAGTCACATATGCATTGCATATACATTTTGATATGTATGATTTGAATGATTGAAATAATTTATTTGAATTGTTATGAAATATAAATATATGATACTGTACATAAATTTTATTTATTGAAATAAGATGAAGTGTGAAGTGATGTTCAGTAATTTTGATGTGAATTGATTGTAAATTATATTGTGAACTATCTTTGTGGTTTAATATGGATAAGCACATTGAGGATAGTTCGCTCACTGACTTCGTAAAACTATTAAAATTGTAATGTTGATTTTCAGGTACGAGAGAGGAGACTTAGCTTCTAAGACGTTCTAGAAGAAGTCTAGTACTGCGTTTTTGGACTCAAGGAATGGCTCAAAGTTCGGTCAGTTGACATTGAGGAGTTAGATAGAATATTTTGTCTAGCATTCCCATTCCATGTAAAATGTTGTAAAGATTAGCAAACTCTACGATATTTTTGTGATACTGTATATATGGATTATGTAGCGAAATGCTACAATGTAAATTATGCTTTATAAATGAAATGAAGAGTTTAATCTTTTGAGTATTGTATTATATGTATGATGCCATGTTAAGTGAATATAACTGCCCTAACATGCCGCTTTCATTAGGGCATATACCTGAATGTCCTCGAGATGTTAGGGTATGTGCCCGATGGAAGTGGAGTGTTACAGGTTTTGGTAACAGAGCCTAGTTTGGTATCTATAGGGATAGATATAAGCATATAGACATGTTATAATGAGAGACTCATATAGTAATCATGATTATTGTTTATTATAGGTCCTCTGCTATAGGTGATCAAGTTAGAGAGTTAGTTGACCTAGAGTCTGTAGGAGCCAATAGAGAGTCTCCAGTACCTCATTCTGATTAAATGCCTTCAAGAATCCCTAAGAGGAGAGAAAGGAGGTATGATAAACTTAGAAAGTAGGGGGTTGTAGACTTCCACGAAAATACAAACCCTGCTGAAGTTGAAGGATGGCTAGAGCAAATAGAAAGGATATTTAATCAGATGGACTGTGAGTCAGATGAGAAGTTTGATAATGCGGTTTCATTACTGCAAAGTCCCGCTTACTAATGGTGGAAAAATGTTCCAGGCAATACCACCAGGCCTTGTAGTTTAAAGTGGGAAGAATTTTTGAAAGTCTTCAAGGAGAATTACATGCCGAAGATCTACCTAGATAGGAAGATGAAAGAATTCCTAGATCTGAAGCAAGGAAGTCTCTCTGTAGCTGAATATGAGATAAGATTCAATGAGTTAATGGGGTATGTTACTGTATTGATTCTGACTAAGTAGGACAAGTGTAGGAGATTTTAAGATGGGTTGAATATAGATTTTAAAATGGGTTGAATATAGAGATTAGAACGAGGTTAGCTATTACAAATCTAAGCAATTTTACTGAGCTAAGAGCTGCCTCAATCAGAATTGAACTGTTGTTGAAAAGTGAACAAGGAGAGTACAGGCAAGAACTCAGAATGAAAAGACCTGGCGAGTCTCAAGTCGATTCTAAAAGAAGATTTAGTAAGCGCCAGAATAGATCAGCTAGATCACTGACTAGATCGAGACAGTCAGGGTTTAGAAAGAGAGGTAGTTTTGTATAAGCTAGAAGTGGTAGAGGTACAGTATCTGGGCAAACACCTAACTATGAACATTATGGGAAGAAGCATAGTGGGGAATGTTGGAAGTTATTGAGAGCTTGTCTTCGTTGTGGTTCCTTTAAACATCATATCAGAGACTGTCTATAGTTTTCGAAGCACAGTCAGGAATGAGAGGAGGATCTGTAACTGAGACTACTGTCTAATAGAGAAGAGCAAGTGAATTAGGACAGAGAGGTAGAGGTAGAGGAAGAGTGAGTTTAGTTGGTCCTACTATCAGGACTAAGGTGTGGAGTAATCAGCTGCAGTCTTAGGCCATGATCTATGCCATCACCAGATAGGAGGCTCAGAACTCCCCAGATGTTGTAACAGGTGTGTTAAATATCTTTAATTTTGAAGCATTTACATTGCTAGATCCAGGATTTACGCATTCATTTATCATACCGCATCTGCATCTAAATTGCAGTTTGATAGAGAGTTATTGGAATGTGGCTTGGAAGTGAGTATACTGGTAGGTAGTACTACAGTCATTGGTGAAGTTTATAAAGGGTGCATAATTCTGGTTGATCAGGCATAATTAAAAGCAGATTTGATAGTATTACAGTTAAAAGAGATAAACCTTTTCCTAGGTATGGATTGGCTGATTACTCATAGGGCTATAATAAACTGCTACACTAAAGAAATAATTCTTGAATCTCCTAATCAGCCGAGAGTAATATTGCGAGGTTTTGGTCAAGCAGTGCCAGCCAGAATGATCTCGTCAATGAATGTTTTGAGATTGATTAAAGGTAGATGTGAGGCTTACCTAGCCTATATATTTGATACCCGTACTGAGTAGACAGTACATGATATTCCTATTCTTAAGGATTTTCTAGATGTGTTTCCCTCTAAGTTATCTGGTTTATCCTCAGATAGGGAAATAGAGTTTATAATTGACCTAGTTCTAGATACTGCTCCTATATCTATTCCTCTATATATGATGACACCTTAGAACTTAAGGAACTTAAGGCTCAGTTACAGGAGTTGTTGGATAAGGGTTTTATCAAACCCAATATGTCACCTTAGGGAGCTCCAGTTTTATTTGTGAAGAAGAAAGATGGGACTTTGAGGTTGTGTATTGACTATAGACAGTTGAACCGGGAGACAGTGAAGAATAAGTACTCGTTACCGAGGATTAATGATTTACTTAATCAATTATAGGGAGCTCAAGTATTCACTAAACTAGATTTGAGATTAGCGTACTATCAATTGAAGATAGAAGAAGTTGATGTACTGAAAAGTGCATTTAGAACTAGATATAGGCACTTTAAGTTTATAGTGATGCCTTTTGGGTTGACAAATGCTCCAATTGCTTTTATGGCCTTGATGAATAAGCTATTCCAACCTTATTTAGATCGTTTTATGATTATGATTGCGCGATATAGTATCATCATAGTAAAGCTAATGTGGTAGTTGATGCATTAAGTAGAAAATCCAATAGCAGTGTGACTCAAGTACAGTTATCGAGGTTACCAAAGTTAGTGCAATTGAGAGCATTGAATGTTGAGTTGAATTTGGGGCAGAAGGAGGCATTGTTAGTGAAGTAAATCACACGTTAGTTAAAGACTTTAAGTTCAAGAAACTAGATACACAAGAAGGGGGGGTTAAATGGTGTATCCTCCTTTTTTATATAAAATCTCAGAAAGAAAACTTTTCTTTCTTATTAGAAGAATATCACAACTTATTACGTAGATAAATCGCAAATTACTTCTCTAAGAGTTTTAACAACAAAGTAAACTAAAGTAAAGAGTAGAGAATAGACAATGCGATTTTTATACTGGTTCACCCCAAACCGTGGGCTACGTCCAGTCCTCAGAGTTCGTCTGAGTGTTCCACTATTCTTCAAACGTTTACAAGTATTCTTTCCTTCCAGAGCCTCTTCAGGTCTCTTACAAAGTATTCTTTCACTATCTTAGCCTCTCCAGGCTATCAGCCTTTTCTTTCTCTCACTAGAAAAAGATTGTGAGCTTTTGTTATAGTAATGTTAGCTCTATTCTAAGTAAGCACAGTAAGACTTTTCTCTCAGATTTTCTAGCTTTCTAACTTATCTCAGTTTTTCTAAATTTTAGCATCTTCGATTGCGACTAATATTTATAGCCTTCGTCTCTAACTGCTTCTTTGTTCTTCATAACGGCTTCTTGATTCTTGATAACTACTTTTAGGTAACCGTCATTTAGTTGAGTTCTGTAACTAACTCTGACTAAATAATTGTCTAATGTGCTAGTGTATCTTTGTGGTTTCATCTATGTCTTCTTTGTGTCTATGTTGCCTCTGCCTCTGCGTCTGTGTTTGAATAGTCCTTGCGTCTACGTCTGCGTTTGCGTCTGTGTTTGTATCCTTGCGTCTGCGTCTGCGTCTGCGTCTATATAGTCTTTGCGTCTGTGTTTGCGTCTATATAGTCTCTGCGTCTGCGTCTATATAGTCTTTGCATCTGCGTCTGCGTCTGCGTCTGTATCTATATATACATAACCTTTGCATCTGCAAACTTAACACTTTTGTCAAAGACGTCCATTTGTTTCTAACATTATTATTATTTGATTATCATCAAAATTAATCATCATAAAGTCCTTTTGACTTAACAATCTCCCCCTTTTTTATGATAACAAATAATCATAATTTTAGACAAATTAAAGTGAATGAATTTTTATTCAACTGATAAGAACAACAAATGAATAAGACGATAATAAACAACAAATAAGAAGACAACAACAAACAAAGAGTAACAAGACAGCAAAAAAATACATATCTTCATTCTATCTTCTTTTCTTCTTTTATTCTTCTTTTTCTTGTCTTCCCTTTTTTTTCCTTTTTGTCTTCTCTTCTCCCCCTATTTGTGATCAATAAAAAATGTTACCTCAGATGCTTCATTATTTCAGAAAACATGTGCTGCATCTCTGTTCTAATCAACTTGAGGTCTGCTTCTGTTGTAACTCGTATATAAGCCAATTCCTCATAAAGATCCCCATTGATTCTTATAGATCATTAACTAAGTCTTGTAGAGCAGTAACTTTAGTATTAAGTTCTTCAATCTGCGTCACTAAGGCTTCCTGATTCCACTGCTCAGAATGTTGGACTTCTTCTATGCCAATAGTTTTGACTTTTTGAATTGGACTCGATGGATAAAACGTTGTAGCAATAGCTGTTTCTGAGGGTAAGACATCTAGGTCTATTATTTTTAGGGTAAGACGTTTGAAGTATTGTTTTACTTCTGGGAGATCAAGGTCATCAGGTCTTGGTAGGTTAGGAATAGATTTTCTAAGAAGGTGAAGGACATCTTTAAGTGAGGGTATGAAACTTAAAGGTCTAAAGTGCATAAGCAGGTGCACAAAAGTCTCTAAGTTGACAAACATACCTCCAACCTTTATAGATTTATACTGTCCTTCAGTCACCCTGCCAACTACCTGAAAACTAGCATCTGTGGTGAAGCGTCCACAATTGCTCCCTGATGCTTTTGAGATGTGATAGGAAAGATAGACTCTTCTTGGCTGTACTTCATGACAAACTTCATCTATGTTCCTCACTGCTTCATGAATATGTTCTTCAGTAAGGTCACCTATTGTTTTGTCAGGGTATATCTTCTGTTTCCCTTTTTCAACATTGCGTACAATGTGAGAAGCTCTTGGTTGTAAGTCAGGTACAATTTTGATCAAAGTTCTACTTGTAGCTGGGTAGATAGTATACCAATCTTTGGTCATCTTCTGTGGATATGTTTCTGACTTCTCATCCCTTAGAATCCCATATAATCTCCTTTGTTCATGATTGAGAAGATGCATAGATCGATTATTGATCCAAATAGATTCCAGTTGTACCTTGACCAACCTTTTCACAGGTTCTCTGATTATTATTGAGCTTCTGCTTCTTACAGGTACTTCTTCTTCAATCACCTTTATTTTCAAGTCCTCTTTTCTAATAGGACGAAGAGATTCCATTATGTCTTCAACTGATTTTTCTTTTCATTGACTCCCAGTTGAAGTGGTTTCTTTCTGACTGGTCTTTAACTTTTTACTTTCTCCAGCCAGTCCAGAAGGTTGTTGGGGTTGAGTTCGCTTTCTTTCAAACTCCAATTTCTTCTCAATTCTGGTCTCCTTGTTTGGCTCCGTCTGCACTTATTGCAGAATTGAGACTAGAGATCTTATGGCTTGTAGTATTCTTTCTATCTGTTGAGATTGTACACTAGGAGTCATTCGACTTCCTTTCTTGTGTTCTTCTTTGCGGAGAGTTAATACTCTTGGTGATCTCTTTGATTTTTTGACTTACTCGAAGTCAAAAGTCTCTGCCTTTCTTTTTACTGACACTTATTTTCCATATAGACTCACCTGGCTCTCTTCTATTTGCCTTATCGTCTTTACTTTAACTACTACTTTAGACGATTTCTTCTTTTCTTCTATAGCCATTTTTCCAAAAAATTGAGGTTTCTTTTTCTCTTTGGGAGTAATATTCCCACTCATACTGCGTCTGAATGTATGCTCCCCCTCAATCCTCGCCTTTGGCGTTAAAGTTGTACTCAATCCCATTTTGCCAATGATTGCTGCATTAATAACACTCTTAATGTTCATTTTCACTCTGTTTCCTCTGTCCAGGAAAATTCCAGAATCTCTAAAGATTTTTATCAACAGTATGCCATACGGATAAGCATTAGAGTCTTTCTTTGTCTTTATCATGTACCTGAGAATTAGGTGTGGAAGATTGATAGCTTTATGGTTGAGTAAGTAGAACAGGCATTGCTCATCAATAGTTGTCACAGCGCTCCTTGATCCTGTTCTTGGTAGAATGCAGTGAAACAATATGTTGTGAAGAACCCTAGCCTTTGGAACAAGGTTCGACGCCTTCTTGTCCTTTGGGTCACTACACCCATAAAGTTATCGATTTACCAGTGCCTTCTCTAGACGATTTTGAATCATCCATCTAGGGTTGTAAGACACCTCTTCGCCAATACACGAACATCCACTAACCTTCTCGATTAGCTATAGTGTTATGATAACCGACAGTCTATCCACCATTGATACTACTGTATCATCTACCATATTTGCATTCTTCCAGAAATCGTACACTTCATTCAGATAAACTGTTTCACGAACCTAAAAGAAGTTTTTCCATCCGGCTGCCTTAACTTCGGGTTCAATGTCCATCTGATTCTCCTTCAAAGATTCAAAATCAA
>JAOTAY010000189.1:20984595-20997078 GCA_025629805.1 Erythroxylum baracoense
ATTCTTTTGTTTCTAACATTATTGTTATTTGATTGTCATCAAAATTAGTCATCGTAAAGTCCTCTTGACTTAACAGTTAGCTACATTGAAGATTAGTCCGATGTTACGTGAATAGATAAGAAAAGTCCTAAATAAGGATCTAGAAATTATGAATCTTATTGATAAGTTGAAAGTGAATCTGTAGTTTTAATTGAGAAATGACACATTGTGGTTGAAGCAGAGATTATGTGTACCTGATGTAGATCAATTGAGAAAAGAGATTTTGGAGGAAGCATATATAGCGGCTTATGTTATATATCCTGGTACTACCAAGATGTATAATACGTTGAAACAACATTTCTGGTGGCTAGGGATGAAGAAGCAAGTGGTTGGATATGTTGTTAAGTGTTGATGAACTAATGTATAAGTTGATGGTCTAAGGAGTTTGATAATTGGGGATATATTGGAAGTGTTCTTATTGTATGTGAATCTGACAGAAATATGTGTTCTAACAAAATTTGAATGTTGGACTTATGTCTGATGAACATAAAAAGTGATTGTGTTTGAAATGAATGAAAATTGTTGAGAATGTAATATGTAATTTAATGCATTTCATTACATGATATGCATGATCAGATAAAGGCATTGTGACCGAAGTGACAAGCGAAAAGGAGCTTAAAGCTCAAAATGTACATAAAGAGCCATAGGCTCAATATATAAAATGAGTCCGGTATTTACAATAGATACGGGATAGTTATTAATGAGCCCAGTATTTCCAACAGATACGGGATAGTTAAAAAGGCGGTCGGTCACAATAACGTAACAATTGAAAGTGAGTCACATGCGTATTGCATGTACATTTTGATATGTATGATTTGAATGATTGAAATGATTTATTTAAATTGTTCTGAAATATAAATGTGTAATATTGTACATAAACTATATTTGTGGTTTAATATGAGTGAGTGCATCGAAGATATGGTTCACTCACTGAGTTTGCAAAACTCATCTAAATTGTAACATTGATTTTCAAGTATGAGAGAGGAAACTTAGCTTCTAAGATGTTCTAGAAGAAATCTAGTATTGCATTCTTGGACTTAAGGAATGACTCAAAGGTCGGTTAGTTGACATTGAGGAGTTAGATAGAATATTTTGTAAAGCATTCTCATTTCATATAGAATGTTGTAAAGAGTAGCAAACTTTAAGATATTTTTATGATACTGTATATATGGATTTCGTAGTGAAATGCTACACTGTAAATTATGTGTTATAAATGAAGTGAGGAGTTTAATCTTTTGAGTATTGTGTTAAATGCATGATGCCATGGTAAGTGAATGTGACTGCTCTAATATCTCACTTTCATTGGGGCATATGCCCGAATGTCCTCGAGATGTTAGGGTATGTGCCCGGTGGAAGTGGGGTGTTACATAGTGGGAGTATAATTGTACTTTTCATTAGAAGTACATAGAGACATATCGCTAAAAATGAACAATAATTCATATCTAAAATTATTGAAACTATGATTGTCCAAGAACAAATTTTATTGGATATTAAAAGATAAAAACTTAATTCTGGGAATTAAATCTATAAATATAGATAAAGAATTTGTTTACTTGTTATAGTCTAAATATATGGATAATGTACTATAGATTTTTAGTATTTGAGACATTTGATACCTGTGAAGTATTAAAGATATTATTCTATGTATAAGTTGATATTTAAGTTTAAAGTTATATAGATATTAACTTTAGAAGTAGCTATTTATTAAGGTATATTTTACTAAGAATAAAATTATTTTGAGATTGAAAAGTTTCCAATATAGTATAAATCAAAGCAAAATACATATTTTATTTAGTTGAAATGATTATTTAGATCAATTAGTTCTTTAAAGAACTTGGTACAGTTTCTTTTATTGTATAAAATTGTAATGTACTGTAGAATGTAAAGAGTCATTGAGCATGAAAAGGGAGCTAAAGTCTCAATAAAAATTCAAGTATGCATTTAGGAAGTTTTTCTTAATTATAATGGTAATTGTGAGAATTTTGTAAGATTTAAATAAGTGCTCACTTTAGAGAATCCTGTGAAATTCTCTCACTAAACCACTATCCCAATAGTAAGATGATTATCATATGAATATATGGTATAAAATACTTAAACAATTAGCTTTGTACAAGTGAGAGATTGTTAGTTTATGCTTACAACCAATCAGTTGATTGTACTTTAGTGATATAATTATTTAAAGTCATTCTTTATCTTATACATATTCTTATGTATATGATAAAGTCCATGAGCTATGTATAGATTGCAAATAAAATTATGATAAGAACATAATTATGAGATGAGTATTACATTTATATATTATCCCTAAATTATTTTTAGTCACTGTTTTATTAAGATAAGACATTAATAAGATGTAAGAAGACTAGCATATATTTTGTTTTTCCTTATAAAAGAAGTAGTTGATCTCATAGATTAAAGTATATAGATACTTAAACAAACACATTGATGTCTATTAGAAAACGAGTTCATTAAGGTAAACCCATATGAGAATTCCATTTGGAACCTTAGTTATATGTTTATGAAAATTTTCATTGTGATGATTGTATCCATGATCCTCTAACTTAATATATTGAAAGTATCTCATAAAGACATTGCTATATTTTGATACTACTTATAGCTTATTCTAGTCAAGGATAACTTAATTGCTAGCTATTGGATATATCATAAACTATATGGAGGTAATTGAGTGATTAATTAGGTTTATCACTGTAAAGTGATTAGGGAGAATGTTTTATTATTCTTGATTAGTATTGACTTGGGAAATTCTTGGTCAAGGTTGAATGACGCTTTAAAAATAGTTTTCAAATATCACTAATTGAATCAGTTATTGATGGTGAAGAACTAATAAGATTGGGCTCAAATAGAATAGATATTAATTTCATACTCTATATCTAATTAGAACATTATCTAATAAAAGGTTTGAATTATGCAAAAAAATCATGTACAAAAAAGTTAGTCAAAATTATTTTGACATTTTTATATATTTGAGTGGTCATGATGCGTTGCTATACGTTAATCTTGATTTATTAATACAAATGGTTTGTTTAATGAATAAAGATGAATTAAAACAGTTCAATTTATTTAATTCAAAGGATAATTTAAGATTATAATTTATATCTATTGCCAACATATTTGAAAACGAAATGAGTCACAAACAAAGAATTGAAAAGAAAAAAAGATGTTTTAATTAAGTCTTAATTGTAAAATTTGAGAAACGTTAAGATTAAATATAAAATATTTAATAAATAAAGACTAATATGGGATATTAGATCTTATTTGAGTGCATTTATTATTTATTTAGAATTAATTATAATTTTAATTAAATTTATAATTTCATTTCAATTAAATTACTAAAAGTCCAAAATTATAAATAAGCTTAGGTTTCAAAGGAGTAAGCATTTCTTACTTAGTTCTCTCTATAATAATTGTAGAATTCTCTCAACAAATTCTATAGATACTGTTAAAGACCGGACATAAGTGCGGTTTAGTAGTTGAAATGAACTAATTTCAGACCTAGTTCTAAGAAAATAACAGAAAAAGATTAAACTTCATAACAAAATACGAATAATGATTCATACTTTATTACATTTTTTTGCATTAATCATGTTTTAATTTTTAAAATGATCTTTACTTGAGAAAATCTTACCAAAAAGTTTTGAAATTTATTCCACTTGCCTCCAATTTCCCAACAGTTGAGAGGTTATAGTTTTTAATCAATGGAAAGACATTTTAAATTATTTCCAAGAAAAAAATTAACTTTAAATCGACTAATGTTTTAGATTTTTTCCATGGTAAAGAAGTGATGATTACTTTAACAGGAATTGGAAACATTACTTTAACAGGAATTGGAAACAACGACTGCAATGTCAAAAATAGGTTTGGCTGCTTTAGTTGTACCCGAACAAAATTTGGTTTGAAAAGAGCTGTAATTTCGAATAAGAAGCATCCCTGAACAGCGGAAAACACTCATTGACGTCCATTCCAAATCATCGCCCACTAAGTCCGCCTCTGGAAAGCAAAAGATCTAATTTTTCTTTTCCTTCGATACGGAACAGGGCATCAAAACTATCCTTTTCGCGATAAAATCTTTATTATTATTATTTTTATTTTTAGCATGGTTTTGTTGGACAAAGAAACGAAAGTTCTCTTACAGTTTGAACGTATCTGCAAGACAAACAAAACCTTCTGCCACCGACCATCTAGTTCAATCGAATGGATATTCCCGATTGGGCTTATGGGGTACCTTCTGTCAGTGTAATCGGGGAGCGCTTTTGTTTTCCATATCCCATGGAGTTGACTGTAAACAAGAAGGTTAAAAAACTTTGTGATGCACGGTTTGATGTGACTGATTCTTACGGAAATGTTCTTATCCAAGTTCAGGGTAGCGTCTGGAACTTTACAGTGAAGAGAGTCCTTCGCGATCCTGCCGGCTTTCCTCTGCTCACATTGCGCGGAAAGGTAAAGTTTCTCTTGCGATAAGATGAATCTGGTATATACGCTGAAAAACTTGCATGGTCGATTATTGAAGATTCTGACGAACTATGATGAAATTTTGGAAATGTACAAGGCACTTTCATTGTGGCATAAATGGAAAGCTTATGATGGTGAGAGCTCCGACGAGAATAGTATGCTATTCACCGTCAGACAATCTCATCCCGTTCAGTTTAAGAAAGTTCTAAATGTGTTTTTGGGGAACAACCAAAAGGTCCCTGACTTTCAAGTCTCTGGATCATTCACTTCTCTGTCTTTTAAAGTGTTCCAGGACCGTAGGCTTCTCGCAGAGGTGCGTATATTAGTTACCATTTCGTTTTTCCAAACAAAGCAAACGGAGAATTTATAATGAGTTATAATGCGGGTTGATATGATATAATATTCCAGGTGAAACATAACTTCACATGGGAAAGCTTCTGCAAAGGAAAGGAAAGTTACAAGATCAAAGTTTATCCAGAAGTAGATTACGCTTTTATTGTTGCATTACTTGTAATTCTCGACGAGAATGACACTCCATGAAACAAAAATATTATACTCCTTTCTTCTCTATATTCTCTCCCCTACCACTTCGAAATTCTCTTGTAATTATATTATCATTAGCAAAAGTTCTTCGTATCAACTCGTCAATTTTGGTTTGATAACGGTTATGGCAAGGGATTAGCGGATTCATTATCAGACATCTAAAAAGCCTAAGAATGAATCTCGATTCAAACAGAAAAAAAAGCAGGATTAAGAAAAGAAAAAAGAAAATAAACAGAAAGATCACAGGTCAATTTGTCTTTCTTTTTGAAATTATATTAAAAGAAAAAGTTGACATGAAAGCCATACAAAGTTGGCAGTTAAGAAGCAAAAATATAATTACTGCTCCAAGGTTCTATGTAGAGCATTGCCAAGGACAACAAGAATTATATACCTATACGTATATTCTCCAGAAGAGTTGAGGCTTAAAGATAACGACATTTAGTCCAATCCCTATTTCCTTCTAGCTGTGGCGCTAACTTTTGAGTGACAATTATTAGCAAGGAGTATTTCCCTTATCCAGATAAAAAGATGGTTAGCTGCCAAGTTCTTGTCAGTTTGAGGTTTTTCATGAGCCTTGATTTTCCTTTTACTCCATACGGCACAAACACAAAAGTTGAAAGTTGTTGGGAGTAAAATAGAATCATTAGCTAATTGAATTATCCAAAATTTTACCTGTAGTATAATCTGGTGCTTTTCTTTAGCAGTATACGCAAATTAAGGGCATCGTGGATCTTAGACTAGATGGATTGGAAGTATGAACACTGAAAGAACTTGTGAGGAATTGATTCAGGTACCTCTTGTCATAGGAGGCAAAGCTAATTTGGGTTGTTTACAAATCCATCCTTGTTCTATAAAAGTCCTTTGATAGCTAACCAGGGGATGGCGGAAGCTTTAGGAGCAATTGTTTTGCTCCAAATAAGCTATAACAACTCACAGTAGGAAGATTGGGCCCGAAGGATTCTAGGTAAGACTTTTTAGTGAAGATATTAGACTTGTTCAGACTCCAAATGTGATAGTCTAAAGATCCAAGATTGGGGCTGTAATCGGAAGATTTTCCCTGATGGATGACATGTCTCTATGCAAGTAAGACTAGGTGTGTTCATTGACTAGAACAGTCACCCTAGAGTTCAAGCGGAGCCTTGTTTTCAATGAATTCAACTCCAATATCAACTAGTAGGAACTGAGTTGACCCAATTGTCCACCCATAGTCAAGTGTCCATTTCATGTCCAATGTGCATTCTAATATATGGATAAAGTGTATTTCTCAGTTTAAGAATCTCAGTGAGGGGTTAAGAGTGCTAACGACTTTCCTTCAAGTTCCAAAAATTATTGTTTGTAGGTATTGGGAGTGCATCCATTTGACCCACAAGGCCTTTTTTTATTACTAACTAGGCTCCAAGTCTATTTGGTCATCAACATTTGGTTTTTCATCTTCAAGGATATTAGTCCTAACTCTGCCTTCAGTTTGGAAAAACAAACTTATAACTAATAGACTTTAGCTCTACGTGAGTTATTTATATCATCTGTCTATAGATATCTTTCAATCAATCATTCTGACTCTTTGACTAATCTCTTAAAGAAGGTCAAGTGAGCTCCCCAGTGGGTTTGGAGATTCAAGAGTATATATTTAACCAACTATATTTTACCTGCTAGGGATATGAATTTATTTTATTAGTAGTAACTTTCCTTTTGATTGACTCCAATAAATGAGAACATTTTGCAAGATTGTTTTCTTGCAAAATATAGGAAGTCCAAGGTAAGTAAAAGGTAAAATTTGAAGCTACATATTAGAGATTTCTTATAATAGTTATACATTAGAGACTCTAGTTGATATTATTAAGTTACACTTCTCTAGGTTGATTTGTAGATTTGACATATCAGAGAACATCTTGAGAGAGCTTATTAAGAGCTTCAAGGAATCAAGATCATCCCCACAAAGAAATAATAAGTCATCAATATAAGTTAAGGTATGGAATTTGAGCTTTCTACAATTATGATGGAACCTAAACCTACTCATGTTGGAGATGTTGTAACCAATAATTCTAATGATTACTCCATTACAAGGGTGAATAGGTAGGGGGACAAAGGATCCCCCTACCTTATTCCCCTTTTAACATGTAAGATATGGATGAGTTCCTCATTAATTAAAGCATAAGAAGAGGTGGTAGTGATATAAGCTTCAGTGTAGGAAATGAATTAAGTAAGGGATTGAAATGCATATAGGTTGTTTAATGATCGCAAGTTTCTGATATGAATAAGTTTTAATAATTTAACTTTGATATTTCACAAGCGCACGGGTCGTTCACGTAGTACTTAAGGTGTCAATCCCACGAAGAGGGTTAATCTAATCATAAAATTTAAGGTCGAAAATAATTCACAATAATTCAAAACAAACAAAACTAAAACAAGAAATTGTTTCAATAACGCAATCAATTCCAAGAATCAAATTCGGAAATATAAACAAAATAGCAGACGCAACACCCAATCAAGAATCAACCTAAGAACTATCAATTAAGAGAAAGGGAAATTTTATCCGACTTTAATGAAAACCTAATTGATTATGAATTACTGGATTACTGGTTCTAGATGATCCTAGGGTTAATTATTCACTCTCGAGTTATAACCATTAACCTTAATTTATAAGCCCTAATCATATTATGGGAATTGCAATCTCTTGATTAACAATCTATCCAAAACTTAAATTAGATCTGAAGTTGTCCAAAAACTACTGGAAACGTATGCAAGATTTCTTTTCATATAAATTTACCGATTTGATCTAATTCTTGTTTTATTAAATTACCTAACTCTCGTTAGCCCAATTTAATGTTTTTCACTCAGTTCACCACCGGAAATAGAATTAGAATGGATGACGGAGGCAGCAATGGCGGGAAACCTCCTGTTTTAGGAAGTACTTTGCGTAAGCTTCTTCTCCATGTTTCTCTTCCTTCCTTTCTTTTTCAATCTCTTGATGCACTCTCTAAGGTTTCTGAATTATGGCTGATGCAAAAGCTCCCAATCTCTGTTCTTCTTGTTCTTTAAATATCTTTTTTTCTTGAGCAATCATAGGGTTTTTTTGGAGTCAAAAAGGTCTAAAAAGTCTCTCGAAACTTGACATTTTCTCTTGTTTGCCCGTCTGCCCGATGTAGGCCACGATCATGGCCCTGCATGCCACAATCGTGGCCTGCATCCATCCCTTCTATCACGATCATGGCAATCAGGCCACGATTGTGGGTTGTGACATAGTTTTTTTGTCACGATCGTGGGGCTGGCTCCTATGCTTCTGTCATGATTGTAGCCTATTGTGTCACGATCATGGGCTATTGTTTCAGCTTGAATGTCTCTAAAACTTCTTTGTTCTTCGATGTTGACATTAAAACACTAACAAATACATCAAGGTACCTCAAAAACATAATATTTAAGTTTAAAGACTTATATTAACCCATAAAAACACTTAAATACATAAACTAACACAATTCTAACCTAAAAACATACTAAACACTCAAATTAACACTTAATACATAACAAACTAAGCCCTAAAATATGATGTAATTCTCACTTGTCAACATCCCCACAATTAAACGTTTGCTTGTCCTTAACCAAACAAAACAGCAAACACATAACAAACACATAACACATAATGCAGTAATGAGATAATGGCTTCAACTTCATGAAATAAATTTAATCTTAAACACAATCATTCAAGTTATATCAAATCATTAACGTGCAAAATCTGTGTTTAGGGGCTTTGAAGTAAATATATAAATTAATCGAGATCCAAGTGTTAATTTATTTACCCTTTTCAATTGCACACACACATTAATAATTCTTTGGTCATTCAGACTCTGCAACTGTTCCTAAGTACGTTTTTATGAAAAGTCAAGCTATTACAAGTTCAGTAGGTTTTTTAATTGAAAACACAATTTTCATTTTTGTTGAACATGGACATAGTCTTTTTACCCGGAGGCAAACATTGATAATGAATGTCGATCTGGCTACTCGACTAAGTCATGCTTTTATTAAGCTACTTGGTTGGAACGTCATTACAGCTTTTTGACGCGGAGGCACATATTTGTGATGTGTGTCTATTCAGTTACTCAGCTATATCATGTTCTCAACTGGCTACTAGCTCTATTCATAACCTGAAGGCCAACGGAATAGTTTTTTATTTAGCAACACATACATTTTTTTATTTTTTTGTTGCCCACCTTGTTGTTTTAGCTACTTATTTTCATGAAAAACTACTAGTAAAGCTATTTAAGTTAGAAGGCCTCAAATTAAGAATGAATGTAAAAATTTTGAGGGTGACAAACCTACACTAAATCCTAATTAAGTTGTATATTTATCCGAAGACCCCAATTCACTAATTTTTGCGAGCTAATGATTCTTCTCAACCTAATAGTGTATGTTCAAAATTAAATCAATTCCAATTCATCTAAGCTATTGACACATTCAAACAATTCACAAAATGCAACCTAATAACTATCATACATATGCAAAATCACATACAAAGCAAAACACATAACCCTCCCCACATTTGAACAACATATTGTCCTCAATGTGAGAAAGGAACAAACAAGCATATAAGAAAAGAAAAAAATATAAATTAAAGTAAAACAGGAAATAAAAATAAATATGAAAATTAAATTGAAAAAAAAGAAAAGGGGGTAGACAAAAGATCATGGAGATGGAGGTGGGGATGGTGTCGAAGGCAGCAGTTGAACACCCTGAGCCTCAAGATATCGATAGATACGATGTATATCCTGGTTCTAACGTTGTTGAGTTCAGGCCATCTCCCTCATCATTATGGAGTTCTCCACTAGTTGATCTGTAATCACCGTGTTGTTTGCGAAGATTGTGTCCAAAACTTTTTTCCATCCCAATTCTTCTATCTCTTCTTCCTCTTTGGACTCTTCACTAGTCGAGTCCTCTTCTGCCTACCGAGACGGTGCTTAACTCAAACTCGCCTGATTGTCCCTAATCTTAACATATGTCTTTTGACTAATATCCTGAAGTTCCATGTTGTGGGACTTAAGGATTTCAGCCTGCTATAAATGGTGATGATTTATAAAGTCAGGGAGATGGATAGTTATCCCATTACAATCCATGTTATAATATTCAGCAATGGGAGAAACTAGATATCTCGTACCTAAATTGTTGCTCCTCTTACGCGGAGTCACAACAATAACGTTTAACACATGTGTAGAGGTGCATACTGGAATGTTGTGATGCATACACCACAACATAAAGAGTTCCGTTGTTGAACATTTGTTGGTTTTGATTTATCAAAAAACCAGTAGACACATGAACTTGTGCAGCAACGAGTGCTTGTGGGTCCTTATTATGTTATTGTGAGTATTTTTGGCACCAAATTGTTCTAACCCAATGAGCCATTCTAATAGCAAGAAGGATAAAAATCATTATGCTGATCGATAGTGGAAAATTTGGGGAACCCAAACATATCCCACATGATATCTAGGTTCAGTTCATAAGCTCGTCCCCACAACCTAAACCACATTTTCTTGGGGTTCCTAGGTTTATAGGAAAGGGAAGTGAAAATTCCAAAGTGAGCTCCTGGTAGGTGGGAAATTGGAAATGTATAAATTTGGCCCACTGAATTCTTTTATCTAAATTCTCTACCTTATCGCACAGTTCTAACCTATTAAACGTATCAAAATCAAAATATTTAGGGACTACGATTTGTCTAGCATTTAAGGATTAAAAAAAATACCTTCCTCCTCTAAGTAGATCAGGAAGGGTGTTCTGAAGTCTACTACTCTGTTCCTTCTCCCTCGTCTCGCAACTTAGTTACATCCCGTTGATTGCTCTCGTTTAGCTGATTGCTTAATGTTGGACATATTGGCTTGCTAATAGGTAGAGTTGGAAGAAATTTGGAAGTTTGAAATTTTTGTAGAGAGATGTGAGATCATTGGAAGGTTCAAATCTAGAGAGATAAAGTAAAAGTGAAAGTGAATGAAAAAGCGAAGTTAGAAATGAATATATAAGTGGTTGGAGGGTAAAATGGTAAAAGTTTCTTTAAAATCTTTTCCACCAATTTTTCATTTTTTTTCTTTTGTTCTTTTCATATTTTTTTCGAAATCACTTCTTAATTCTTTTTTTGCCCTTTCACCTCTCTTTTACTTACTTGATCGATCATCCAATTTATATCGAAGTCCTATTCCTTGTCGATTTTATTTGGAAACAAAATAATCCTAACTACGAAATTCAAACTTTCTAACAAAAAACAATTAAAGGAAATAAATTTCATGGGTTACCTCCCATGTAGCACTTCTTTTAGCGTCGGTAGCTCAATGCTCCTCTTTAAAAACTCAGCTAAGATCAATTATGAGTGGTTTGCTTCTACCTTTTTCATTCAATATCAGTTTTGTAGCTTGTAAGTAAGCTACAAATTGTAAATTGATTAGAAGGAAAATATTAATAAAATTATAAAAATCAATTAAGCTCAGTATTTTCCTTTTTTTGAGTGAACTGTCAATAAAATAGGGAATAATAAAACTCCCTGAATCTTCCAACGAATCCAACAGTTTGTCCAATAAGAAGGTGAGTTGCTCTTTTTCTTCCTTAATCACCTTCATCTCCTTTGCTTCTTCTACTTCACGAACAAAGACTTTCATAGCTTCTTCGAAATCAATGTCTGTTATCGTCTATTCTTCATCCTTTTATTCTTCAGAAGATTCAAATGCATCAATTATCCTAAATGAGCTACTCTCGTTTGGGTTCTTTAATACATCATTCATATTGAATGTCACTTGGTCATCATTAATCCAAAGGATAAGGTTCTTTTGATGGACATCTACTGAAGAGTTTTTGATGTTCACACCTGGTATATCAAGAACTGGTGGATAATAGGGAGGGTGGTCGACATTCCTTTCTTCATCCTTTTTCTTAATTTCTTGGCCTTCTATAAGGTCAGGTTTAGCTTGATTTCTTGTTGGTTCTTCTACCCCATTCCTAAGTGTGATAGCCTGATATGGCTCTATTGAATTTGCTTTCATACTACGTAGACATTTTTCTACACTTTGCTTATAAAATTCCCTGGAAAGCTGGCCTATTTAAACCTTTAGATTGTGAATAGATGAGGCATGATCTTCTGCTACTTGTTTAAACTTCTCTTCCAATCTCTTCTGGTTCTTTTCTATATCTGTGAGCTTATTCATGATTTTGTCCAGCTTGGAACCTTATGAATTGGATTCATCATGTTGAAATTCAAATAGGTCTTGATGTCCCATATGAGTACTTGTATTGTTGGACCAATAAAATTTTGGGTGGTTCTACCACCCTGAAATGTATGGGTTCATATAAGGATGATGATTTTCTCAACCAAATTGGGGCTCATTGAAATCCGCAAGAGTCCCTTGCTCCCTATAATATACATCCTCCATGATTGTTCTTTTTATCTCTTCTTAGCATTCA
>JAOTAY010000189.1:21027381-21058964 GCA_025629805.1 Erythroxylum baracoense
GTTCACAACAATGTAGTTAAATATGAACAAACTACTCCCCTTTGAAGCCCATTGAACTCAAGCCATTGCTACATCTTTAAGAGGAAATGGTGCTTAGCCAAGCATTGCTTCGGGAGAACTCACAACCGGAAACCCACCAAGAGCATCCATGGCAGTAGCAGCAGATAATGAATGTGGCGATAGAAAAATGGAAAGAAGTGATTGATGATGTTCAAAGGGAGAGGAAGAGCCGTGAGTGTGTGTGTCCTATATAAGCTTGTTAAAATTTGTGTTTTTCTCTCTGTTCTTCTATCTCTGTGTCAGCTATAACCTAATTTGGTAGTTTTTTAAACGAAGGATGCTGAGTTGGGTCACACAGTGGGTGATTTTTTTGAAATTGGTCCGAGTTTTCAAAGGTTCGCCGAGGCATCAAATGTGTTTCGCTGCGGCGAACTTTTCCTAAAAGGTTTCGCTCTGTTGCTGGTTCCTTCGCCGCAGCGAAAGAATTATTCTTCGCCGCTGTGAACTTTTCCCAAAAGCTCAGCCTGGATTCTATGTGTTTCGCCCCGGCGATAGATTCACTTCACCGCGGCGAACTTCCTGTTGCGCCTCATTCTCTCGTTGGCTTCACTTCAGCCTTCTTTCATTCCACATCTTCTTCTTGACTTCCTTTTCCTTGAGTCTCCTACAATAAAAAAATTATAGTTTGCAATATCAATTATTCTCAGAAAATTAATTAGTGCAATGAATATTAATTTGTAACAATTTTTACCTTCAAACTACATAAAATAAAAGCACATACTCAAGAATCAATTTAAGCACAAAAGCTAGAGATAAGAGTCAAAAAGTGTAGTAAAAGTCATGAAAATGTCGCCAATTTATGTAATAAACTTTGGCTTAATCAGCAAATAATGAGGAATGATCCCTTCTTTAACACATATAATTTTGAGGTAAAGGAATCACCTAAATTTTTTTTGAAAGGAGCAGGGAGTTAGAGAAAATAACCCTATAGGACCATCTGGGTTCTAAAGTAGACCTCTGTTTCAATAGTCACTAACCATAAAGCAATAGTGTAGACAAGATGCTCAAACAATTCATATTTACAGCTTACTTTTTTTCATAGTTTTATTTTTTCACCGAAGTGGAGGAGAATTTGGAGGATGATTGAAGGAGCTCATGACAACTTCTCTATTTCTTTTCTTTTACTATTTTCTTTATGTTAAAATTGCATTATTTGAGTTTTCTTTTCATTATGTTTGTCGCTAGAAACCCTAGTTAAGGTTAAGGATGTAGCTTTTAATGGAATTTTCAATTATTAATGTATGATATAGTTATTTGTTGGTTAAATTTATTTTCTTTGTTCTTATTGAGTTTATATCTGCCCGTCATAAGTTCAATTTTAGGGATTTTATGAAATTATGGAAAGAGAAATATGATTCATACATTAGGAGAATGAACATTTTAATGCTAAAGAATGAAATTATCCTAGATTATTGTGATAACCAAATAGATTAACTATGATTATTAAATGTAAGTAGGTTGAGTTAAGTACCAAGAGGTGGTAGTTTCCTAATTAGATACCTTTGTGTTTTGCGAGAAGGAATAGATACTTTAAGTTAATTTTTACTTTAACTGGGATAATCAATCTTGTTTGGAATACCATATAAGTGAACTCAGATGCCATAATGTTTCCTTAAATGATTTTCCTTCACTAGTTAATTGACCTTATTTTTGTTAGTTTAGTGAATTATTTATCTGGTCAACTTTGTTTTATAGTTCTATTGTCAGGCTAAGATTAGAAATTATAGTGACATAGTTCCTTGTGAGATTAATACTCAAGAATTATTCCAATTTTATAAACTTACTATAATTGATTGCGGGTATTTTTAGGTTAATTAGATCAAGTTTTTGGCATCATTATGAGGGAAATCATAATTTGTACTTTTGTTAATCTTAATCTTGTTTTTATTTGAATCTTATTTTGTCTCTTTTTTACTTTTTATTTCTTTCATTTTTAGGTAGTTAATGTGAGGTAGGAGATCTAGGAATGCCAACTTGGATACCCTACTTCAAATTGATCCTAAAATTGAATAAACCTATAGATAGAATTGAGACAGAAGGAGAGTAGATATGGTTGCAAATAAAGATAATATTTTATAGATATAGAGAAGTATCCATAAAGGATGAACCTTGAGGATGTCCAGTTACATGTGATTAGTACAAGTCCCTCATGTATTAAATTGAGTCAACAAGCAAGGAACTACAACTTGAAGTAAGTAAATATACAATTGCTACTAACCTTTAGTGGATTACTTAGTGAAGATACGACCACATTTGTAAATGAGTTATATTGGGTGATTTAGATACATCTATTGAATGACCTTATAGAAGACGAGCTTTAGATGAGGTGTTTTCTATATTGTATGAGAGATCAAGTCAGGACGTGGTTAGTCTTGAATGAGGTAGAATTTTTTTTAGGAGTGGTATTAGGTTTATGATGCATTCATATTAAGATTCATCCCTCCACACCACTAAGCTAAGGATCTAGATACAGAGCTTTGAATAGAAAGAAGGGGGAAGTGATTTATAAAGTTTGAGAAAGATATAGAGCCTTTTTTAGTAAATGCGTATATCACTAATATTCCTTACAGTTAGTGATGCAAATTTTCTACAAAGGCCTTACACATACATGTCAAACCTTAATTGATAATACAACTTGAGGGATGATCTACACAAGGATTGACAAGGATGTTAAGGAGCTAATTTAGAACTCGACAAGGAATTAATCAACCAAAGTGGTAAGTGAAAAGCCAAAGGCTTCTTTTTATAAGGTGTAATTACCTCTAGATCCAGCAAAACAAGTATTTAATCCATCAAATCAAATGAAGATGATTATGAACTAAGATATGATTAAAAAGGAAGCATTTTACTATTGTGGTATCTATATGTATTCATCCTACACATGCATGAATGTCGAGTCAGCCCCAAACTATAGTACAAAAACAAACTACATAGCTACTTATATGGGAAAGCAAACAATGAGGAATGATCCCTTCTCTAGCACATATAATTTGAGGTAGAGGAATCACTTAAAGTTTTCATAAAAGGAGTAGGTAGTTAGAGAAAATAACCATATAAGAGCATATGGGTTCTAAAGTAGACCTCAATTTCAGTAGCCACTAACCATAAAGCAATAATATAGAAAAGATGCTCAAACCATTCATATTCACAATAAATGTAAAATTAGGGAAATTGATAAATTAGAAAAGCTTGAAAAGAAAGTACAATCTAATTATTCCTCGATTTATAACTTGGTGGTATAAGTAGGCCAATTTGTTGAGGAGATGAGTTAAAGAGGTCATAAAAAGGTTTCAAGTAACACCAAGGTGAACCCTAGAGATAATGTGTTAGCTATTACATTTAGGAGTGACATAACACTTAAATTTGATGTTACTAGAATGAAAGAACTGAAGAAGTAGGAAGGAGAACAAGGAGGAAGATATGAACATAATGGAACTAGTGGTATGACATTGTGGTTCTCATTATTTTAGGGAGACTATTTTCTGTTACTAAAGTTGTTTTAATCAATATGGCTAAGGGAAATCTTACTCCAGGAGAAATGGAGTTTTACATCCACATAGCACTGAAAGACTTATGTGCTAGACAATGATCGCTATAAGATTAACTTAATAGACCTTAACATGTAAAAGTTCCTAAAGCTAGCAGTGATGATTTGTTGAAAACATGTAAAGCCTTAGGACCTAAGGATCAAAAGGATGATTATACAAGTAGCAAATCTTACATGATCTTTTTGTGTTCTAAAAACCCCATGATAGTGGGACTTTTGGAGACTAAAATAAAAGCTAATAATTTAGAGCAATACACCTAGTTTTTATACAAGAGTTAGAGAATCCTCTCTAACCATCAGAACCACATGAATGGGAGAATTATTATGGCCTTTAATCTCTAAATGGTGAATGTTTGAGGCTCTATTCCTTATTCCAGATGATCCATATAGAGCTACAGATCCAAAATTAACTAGGTATAATATGTGTCTAATTCATTTATGCTTTTAATGTCTTTTTAAAGGAGTGAATTATAACAGGAGCTTGAGAATGTCTATAGGGGAGTGAGCCACCCTTAGATATAAATTGGGGATTTTAGTAGTGTTTTATACTCTAATGAAGTGGAAGGGAAGTTTAGAGGCTTTAACATTTTCAATGATGGTTTCAGAGAGTGCATAAATAAGATGGAAGTCACTGATCTTAAATTAGATGATAATATACTAAGAGTAATAAACAACAGTATCCTTGGTTGTTAAGGAAGAAGCTAAATCATACAATAGTGAATTCTATGTGGCTTTCTATGCTTATAAAGAATTGTTTACACTATGGTAAAAACTTTTTTTTTCAAATCAATTCCCTATTAAACTGTCTTTGGGGCTTTCTTTTTCCAGGTTCTCGTAGTCTAGGTTTAACAACTGCTTACTACAGTTCAAAGGGTATGAGGTAGTAGTAGGCAAAGTTATGGAAAGTCCAGTTAGTGGCTATAAGCCTTACAAATGTGTCAGAAAAATAAATACAGTAAATCCTAGCTTAAATCCTTGAAAATGGACAAAGTTTATGACACCAAATTCCTACTAGAAAACAAAAGAATGCAACTGGAGCAAATTTATAAGAAGATATAAATGAAGCCAGAAGAAAACTCTTTTAAGATAAAAGAGAAAGTATGCTTCACAGAGTACTCTTAAGCACTAGAATATCACTCATCCCTACTCAAACAAAGGTTAAGAGTCTTGTGGCTGCAGAATGGGGATAGGAATTACAAGTACTTCCAAAACTTAATTTTGATAAAGAAGAATAAGAATAACACAATATCAATCCAAAATGCAAGGGGAATTAGTTTTAATTATATGGAAGAAACTAAAGGGGTAACTCTTAACCACTTTAAAGGATTCCTAGGCATAATCATAAATACCTTTCCAATGTTTAGGAGATAAGGGAATATTGCTCTAATATATCTTGAATGAACAAAGGTTCTTACTATCTTCATATTTTACTACATATGATGTCAAGGCAGATATATAGAGCCTTAACTCTGGTAACTCTCCAGGACTTGATGGGTGGAATGCTAATTTTTTTCAAAAATCTTAGCATTTAATAGGGAATGAAGTGATAAAAGTTGCACTAGAAATGCTCAATAAGGAATCCATGGTAAAAAAGATAAATAGAACAAACATTTTTTTTAGTTCCTAAGATTCCTAGTCTAAGGAGCATTATGGAATATAAGCCAATCTCATGTTGTCATATGTTATACAAAATTCTTTCTAAAATGGATCTACATTGTTTTATAGAAATTGTTTATTTGAGTTCTTTGAATTTGTGTTGATCATTAACTAGGGTCCTATTGGAGCCTTTGAGTAAAACAATTTTCCTATTATTTCTCCTTCTTTGGATCACAATATGGAAGAATTTTGAATTTCAATCACCTTCTTTTAGCTAAAAAATCTTATATTTCTGCCTTATATGTGAACTGTAAGTTTCTAGGACCATATAATATCTCTTCAACTCTGCTACCTCGTTAGCTTTAAGTATCGGGTCATACGGATGCAAAGTAAGAGCTTTCTAGGTTTTGTTAAGTGCCTCAAATTCTTTCTTTTTTCCTGCAGAAATAAATCTACATTGTTTCATAGAAATTGCTTACATTTAACCTTGATTCCTTTTAACATTGAACACATCTAAAAGCATGAGAGCCCTTATAATCAGTATTCAATACTTTACCAATATTCTTCCTAAAGTGCGATGTTGAGGAAGGGAAATGAAGAATATAAAAGGGGCCTTCCTCCTACACTTTTGATTGAGTTCTATTTCAACAGGAGTATGATTAAATACCAGGGATTTTCCAAAGTGAACATAACTATGAGAAAATAAGTTGATTAGGATCCATTAATCAGACACCTATCTAGTTTCCTTTGAATAAATCTGTATCCACTCTAACAATTGGTCTAAGTTTATAGAGAACCAGTATATTGGAGATCTATCAAACACAAAATGGAGGTTACGTTAGATAGTTTATGAAATGTTAAGGTGAACACATAAAAATTGCTTTGAGATTCTGAAGGATAAAGGGTGTAGTTCTAGTCTTCGACAAACGTCCATGAGGTACTTATATTAACTTTAATCCTCTGTAAATTAATCCATAAACTGGCTCATTGAAATTTCAGAATTAGCCATTATTATGGCTAAAGGGGAGTTTCATGATTTTAGTATAAGATCACAATGTAATTATTGGTTTGAATTGCTTTAGTTTTCCAAATAGATTAGAGAAGGATCGAATGCCACAATTACTCTACCATTAAGGTGATTTGAGTGTTTGCTTAGGTAATCCACTCTTTTTATCAAATACAAAGCCTTTTCCTGTATTGATCTTCCTTTATCTTGGTCTTAATTAGACCAGCAAAATATGGCCTATTTTGACGTAAAAACTCTTTTAATTCCATCTATTTATTTGAGCAATTTAAGCCCCTTAAGTTCCATATTAGTAAATCCATCGATGTTGTTTGGATTTGCCTTTTTCCTTCCTACTTTTATGATTAATAAAACTAGGATCAAGGCTAGTTTCTATATGTTTCAAGACCTTATGTGATGCATCAAAAGAATTATTATAATAAGAGTTACCTCACATTCCAACTTCTATATTGCTTTCCCTTTTAAACAGGGAGTTTGATCTACTTGTAAATTTTCTTTTGACTTATAGGAAGTTTGACTAGAAACATATATTGTAGGTGAATCTATTGAACTTAACTCCTTTCCCATTTTGTCTTAGTGCACTTCAGCACTTAAGGCCTTATTTTTCACTAATTTGCTTGATATGATGAGTACTTCAGCTGCCTCTTTTTCTACTGGTACTTACAAATCTCTAATTACTTTTTCACGATTGGCCAACTTAGGTTGTTGGGTTACTTGTTCCTTCGCTGCCATACTTTCACCAAGCCTTTCTTAAATGGCTTCTAGGTGCAGGACACCTTGATTGAGTTCTTCACTATTTCCTCCATTCCATTGAGCTTTATGATTTACAACAAGTTTGGTAGCTCCCTCTCTAGGTCCACTTCAACACATACTCAAGCAAAGCCAATCCTCTTTAAATTAGCAATATTATCATCAAGGGCCAAAGAACATCAAGGGGATCTTGCAAGTTAGTTTAATTCCCCTGGAGACATTAAACATCTAAGGGAGTTTGCAAGGTAGCTTAATTCCTCTAGGGACTGGTATTCGAAATGAATATGATGGAAGTTCACCCATATCGGGATGGACCTTAGTTCAACTCTATCTGAAGACACTCTAGGCTTCCATTCTTAAGCAATAATAGTTTCCCTTATATATGTCCAGGTTTTAGGTCCATCACCTTTTACGCCATTTCTTCATAAGTGAAACTAAAGATGAAGAACTTATCTTCTCTCACTTTGCAATTTTCTAAACCTAGTTTTCTCCAGCTTACGTTCTTATACTAGTTCACAATAGGAAATATAGGTTGTTTTTCAAAGAAATATCCAACCAAAGTCACGTTCCACTCCTTTTCTCTCATTTGTAACACTTTAGGGCGGATGAACAAATGGTGCGCCATCCACAAGAGGAGGAGCATAACATAGTTTCCCAAAAGAATCTAGATCCCTTGCTGCCTTGCTCCATGTTTACTTCATGGACTGCTTCTATCCAAATATAAGACCTCCCATATTCCTAAATTTGGGTTGCTCTTTAAAAGAGACGGGAACTTAGAGATAGATAGAAAGGTTTTCAAAAGGAGTTGAAGGTAAAGCAAGTTACAGAGAAGGGCTCATGAACGCTGAAATTTTACCAATAATGGTAAGTTGTCAAGGAAAGAGGAAGGACGGGAAAAATACAGGAGAGGCAATTTTCTAAAGATATTAATTAAACCGGTTAAATCTATTTAGACCAATAGAAAGAAAGGATGGGGAAAAAAGAGAAGGTTTTTTTTGTTTCCCCTCACATGAGTTTTTTAATGACTTTCTTTTAAGCCCCTTAAGTTCCACATTAGTAAATCCATAGATGTTGTTTGGATTTGCCTTTTGCCTTCCTACTTTTATGATTAATAAAACTAGGATCAAGGTTAGTTTCTAAATGTTTCAAGACCTTATGTGATGCATCAAAAGAATTACTATAATAGGAGTTACCTCACATTCCAACTTCTATATTGCTTTCCCTTTTAAATAGGGAGTTTGATCTACTTGTAAATTTTCTTTTGACTTATAGGAAGTTTGACTACAAACATATATTGTAGGTGAATCGATTGAACTTAACTCCTTTCCCATTTTGTCTTAGTGCACTTCAGCATTTAAGGCCTTATTTTCCACTAATTTGCTTGATAGGATGAGTACTTCAGTTGCCTCTTTTTCTACTAGTACTTACAAATCTCTAATTACTTTTTCACGATTGGCCAACTTAGGTTGTTGGGTTACTTGTTCCTTCGCTGCCATACTTTCACCAAGCCTTTCTTAAATGGCTTCTAGGTGCAGGACACCTTGATTGAGTTCTTCACTATTTCCTCCATTCCATTGAGCTTTATGATTTACAACAAGTTTGGTAGCTCCCTCTCTAGGTCCACTTCAACACATACTCAAGCAAAGCCAATCCTCTTTAAATTAGCAATATTATCATCAAGGGCCAAAGAACATCAAGGGGATCTTGCAAGTTAGTTTAATTCCCCTGGAGACATTAAACATCTAAGGGAGTTTGCAAGGTAGCTTAATTCCTCTAGGGACTGGTATTCGAAATGAATATGATGGAAGTTCGCCCATATCAGGATGGACCTTAGTTTAACTCTATCTGAAGACACTCTAGGCTTCCATTCTTAAGCAATAGTAGTTTCCCTTATTTATGTCCAGGTTTTAGGTCCATCACCTTTTACGCCATTTCTTCATAAGTGAAACTAAAAATGAAGAACTCATCTTCTCTCACTATGCAATTTTCTAAAGCTAGTTTTCTCCAGCTTACGTTCTTATACTAGTTCATAATAGGAAATACAGGTTGTTTTTCAAAGAAACATCCAACCAAATTCGCGTTCCACTCTTTTTCTCTCATTTGTAACACTTTAGGGCGGCAGAACAAATGTTGCGCCATCCACAAGAGGAGAAGCATAACATAGTTTCCCAAAAGAATCTAGATCCCTCGCTCCCTTTCTCCATGCTTACTTCATGGATTGCTTCTATCCAAATATAGGACCTCCCATGTTCCTAAATTTGGGTTGCTCTTTAGAAGAGACGGGAACTTAGAGATAGATAGAAAGATTTTCAAAAGGAGTTGAAGGTAAAGCAAGTTGCAGAGAAGGGCTCATGAACGCTAACATTTTACCTATAATGGTAAACTCTCAGGGAAAGAGGATGGACAGGAAAAATACAAGAGAGGCAATTTACTAAAGATATTAATTAAACTGGTTAAATCTATTTAGACCAATAGAAAGAAAGGATGGGGAAAAAAGAGAAGGTTTTTTTTTTCCACTCGCACGAGTTTTTTAATAATTTTCTTTAATTGAAGGCTGTAATTTCATTAAACTTCATGCAGTCCAACCTTTGCATGAGTCTAATAGCAATCTTGATATTTGGAATCTACATGCAAGAAATTGATCTTCCAAATTAAGTTGAATTAAGGGTACATTCTGCAAGTTAAAAGTTCTTTGCCATTGTATATCTTGATGTTGCAAAAGCAATGTCATAACAAAAGCACTAGTTTCTAGATTGAAAAGTTGTTAAGAAACTAAGAACTAAATTTTAAAAAGAACAGGAAAATTAAACAACTAAACTTTCATATTTCTACTAAAATGTGAACAGGAGACATTTGAAGTTCTAATCATATGATGTGGCTTCTATCAGATAAATGAGAAATTTTAAATTCACTATTGCTTGGCGAACAAGATCCTTATTCAAGTACTCTGCTAACTAGCCCAAGACCTGACTTTTAATCTATACCTCAATGGCTCTTCGGGCCATTCTCTCCGTACGTCTTGGAAAACCTTGACTAACCATATCTAAGTTTCAATTGTCACAGCCATGAAAATTAGAAGAATTCACATAACTCCATTCCAGGAAAGGAAACATTAATCAAAGGATGGGTATGGAAGGGAGTGCGTTACACTGAGGTCAAAGTAGTTCGTAAACTTCAATCGACAAGACTTGCCGTACATTTTTAAGAGGGCTCTAGTGGCATTTACATGCATATACGCGCTTACAAATTACAATACACGTATTTTG
The DNA here is from genome assembly GCA_025629805.1 of Erythroxylum baracoense. Taxonomy (NCBI): domain Eukaryota; kingdom Viridiplantae; phylum Streptophyta; class Magnoliopsida; order Malpighiales; family Erythroxylaceae; genus Erythroxylum; species Erythroxylum baracoense. The sequence continues at coordinate 21,037,625 of JAOTAY010000189.1, forward strand.
TTCTAAAAGAATCCACAAAATTTAATATCAGTAAAAAAGACTGCTAAGTCTTACAATTGTCTGCATCTTTTTCAGCTAAATAGCTTCTCTTTCAATCAATGGAGGAGGAGGTGGTGTCGTGATTTCATCATTACCTCCTGCATACATCTTGTCTTTTACAGTAAGGACCTGCGAATCTGGGTTAGCAAACCCCAAACAAGTAGTGCGGTGACTTGGAGAATTACCTGTCTGAATATTATGGGGGCTAGAGTTGCTGCCAAGTGGAGAATTCGAATCATTGACAACTTCATCCATTTGTTTTCTACAATCTGCCACAACATCATAGGAATTCCCAGTTCTAACTTCCTGAGCAAGGGAGCACCAACAACAACATAGCCAGAGTGTGCAATCTGAAGCTGATGGTTGACCAAAACAAAAAGTGTACGCCGGCAAATTAAATCTCTTCCTCATTTGAATTCTCCAAAAGCCTCCGTAAAGTAAACCAAATGCACAAAGAATAATTCCAGCAAGTCCTAAAGCTTCCCTGGCAGCCTCATTGTCAATATTGATGGCAGCCAAGTTAAAAATCCAGAATGGGGCCATACAGAAAAGGAGAAATGTTGCCATATGAACATACATGTTGCCAAATCCAAGCCTCTCCATATTCCATCCAAAAACGCAAAAGCTGCAGAAAAGTGATAGGTACGCAAGTGAGATGTCATCCCAAAAGTCTAGTACTCCTCCACTCCACTGTGGCCTAGCTTCATCAAGACATTGTTCATCTCTGGTTGCAAAGGAATATCTTCTTTCTAGTGATAATACCCTCAACTGCTGGGGCCTCTTGCTTTCATCACTAGTAGTCTGGATGGCTGATTCCTCATCTACTTCTGAATCATACTCCTTACCAAGGGGACTGACAATGCTGTATACTCCAGCCACAGCAGGTGCACCTATTGCAAACGATATACATATTCCAACACCTATTGCAGGTCGCTCGGATCTCTTGTACCCAAGATTCAGACCACAAAGTGCATATTGAGCAAAACAGTTGATCTGCAGAAGAATAACAACAACCATCATATGCGCCCATTCATGGGGTTTATAAGTTCCGTTCTTGCAGTAAATACTTCTGAGTTTAGAGACGTCTTCTGGCTCCCATCTACAAAGAAGTACAAGGTGATACAAACGCTTTGGGTGCTGATACAGACACATAAGCGTAAACAGGGCATTGAGAATTTGGTTATTGACTTCAAACCACGAATTTCTCTGGGACTTCTTTGGTAGTGCCTTGTTTAACATCCCAGTCATGACGAGAAACAAAATTGCACCTGAAACAGCAACACATAGGATCCACACCAAGAGGGCAATATTCATTGGATTTTTGAGCCATTCTTTGCTCATTTTCACAAGCAAAGTCCAATCCATCTTCCGTGCAAGAACCCCATTGATGCGATCACGTAAACCATGGTCAGAAGATGCTACTGAACGTGAAATCTCATCTCTCTTCCGAGCCAACTGCTTGAATTTGGTAGAGGCAGAACCTATTTTTAGGAATTTCATTCCGTTGGGAAGGGCAGTTAAACTATCCTGGAATTTTCGATGAGGAATTCCATTGCTCAATAATGTCCTTCTTGATGCTGAAATTGCAAGAGGAACCTGACCATGACTTTTTATCCCGTTGGATTCCTCAATATCATCTTTTTGATTAACATCAGTAATCGAATCCATACTCTCCCCCAAAATTGAGCTTTGTCAGTCAGTTATAGGAGCGGTATCATGGATTATATGCTCCATAATACCCAGAAGAATTATAGTATCCAAAAGTTACTAGCTGTCTTATGTGTTGATATAAACATCTCAAGCAATACCTTTTGCTCACCAAAGCCAAGAGGGAGAAAGGGTCTCAACTAAATAGAATCTTTCACAAGCCAAAAAAAAAAAAAAAACCAAATAAAACAAGGACACGGAAATAAAAATCAGTCACTCTTTCAAGGTAACGATAAAATTATAGCAACAATCTAGAATCTGCCAATCCATACAATTGAGGGGAAAACCATTCCTTACCAAAACCCAGAAAGTAATCGTTTTTGCCCACAAAGCTGTTAACAAATTACGAAAGAAACGATTAGGACGTTCATCACTTTACTAAACTAAAACGCATGTAGTTCATATCGACGAGTTAAAAAAGAAAAGAAAAAGGAATCGATATGATAAAGATCTTTAGTCCATATGTGTAAAACAAGCAAGCAAAGATTACCAAAGAAACACATCTATGGATGCGAAGAGAGAAGAAAGCAAGGGTCTTGAAGAAGTGATGGCATCCCAGAATGATTCCCAACAATCTGATGCCTGCCTTTGGTTTCGCCCCGATAGGATAGGATAGGAGAGATGCTTGCTTCAATTTGGTAAACAACTCTAACAAAGAGAGCTTTGCCAAAGGTACCAAGTGGACCATTACATTTTACACGCTGTCGTACGACATTCCGTTTCATATTTGCAGGCAATAAAATATAAGACGAGACGACTGGCCTAGCTAGCCTGGGCCTCAGCCTCCAATTTTCTTTAGCCCTTCAACCTTCAACTCGGTACAATTCTTTAACTCAGGAGACACTAGACAGCGACTCCTACTAACCTTCCACTAGGATCTGATGCCTTCAGTTGGTTGTCTTTTTCTTAAATTTTATTTTTTATTATTTATGCCATCAATTCAAGTGATATGCGGCCTTCCGGGCTCCAGCAATGGTTTGGTGGCTAGCCAAGTAGAAAGAAATAGCTTGACGAGTCATATTACTCCAATTAGGCATTGCAACTCTCAGTAAATAGTTTTGGAACATAAGTTGTTGAAAGTAAATACATTTAGCCAGTGTGAGGAAGATAACAAGGCTCAAACCAAAGGGTCAATGCAATCGATACCGTTAATGCAAGGTAGGAATAGAGGTTGAGACTACAATATATTCAAGACAATGCGTCTTCAAGATAAATTTTGGTTTCATCCTCCACTAACTACCCTCTTTTTGTATCACGCAGCGCCGCATGTAGCATGAAAAACCATTCGCAATCACAAAATCACGTCCATAATTGCAAATTTACCTACTCTAAGGCTAACCCAAACCAAATTCTTTTAGTAATAGAGACCCTTGTAATGGAATTATAACTGGTCAAAGACACACATGCGGTGATTGTTCTGGAAATGGAAAAGAACAACCGCAAGATTTTTGCGTTTAAGCTTTAGGTCAGGTCGTCCTCCTCCATTTCTTTGGCTTTAATCTTCTCTTTCACCCTCAAAAGAAGGGTCGTCTTCCAGGAGTCCTGTTACAGCAGTTTAAGGCAAACAACTCAAAATTTTCACATGCATTCAACTTCATTAAAAAGTAAAATGAAATTATATAAAAAGAAAACCAATGACACTTTCACTTCGCAATTAAACCTGAATCAAAGCAAGCAAAATTTGCCATGATGATGGCTGAATAACAATACAAAATTCAAGATGCAAGTGTAATGGAAATACCAGACTTCATTATTATGTTATTCCTCATAAATATTGCATAACGTATCTCAGTTCACATATTAAAAGTTTCACTGAAGCAGGTATGCAGATTAGAAGCTATACCAGTGGAGTCATGCTATCGAACTCCTTGACAACATCAGTGAACTTTGCAACATCCTCCTCATCAATGGCAGCCGCAATATCCTGCCACAACCAATAGGCAATTACTTCGTTTCCATTATTCAATTATATTCTTTAGCATACAAAAAGGGGGCTGTCACGAAGTTGAGCGGATAGTGAGAAGATAAAAGATCAAGGTTACCGACATTAACCATCATCGAAGTTCAGATATTAACAAATGGAGCAGTGACAAGTGATTCAAAGTTGGTAACAGGAAGGAATGGATTCAACATTTTCAGACAAAAATTTTTGCAGATAAAAGACAAAAGGTTTGTACACATAACCTACCGCTAATAGATTGTATTCCCGTCCCGAAAAAGTAGGATCCATTTCCTGCAACAGCAATTTCATATTTTTCTCATTTCATAACGACATAAGAAACAGCAAGGGAATCAAAATCAGAGCCCAAACTAAGACCTGATATCGCTCTAAAGCATTTGTGATGGCAATAACATCGCCTTTGCAGAGATGACAAATGCCAGCATTAAGAAGATGCCCTTTGACTCCATACTTCAGTAAATTATTACCAAGGGATTGTTTTGCAATCTCTTCATAAATTTCAATTGCCTTTGGGTATCTAAACAAATCATCACAAAATTAACTAAAAATTATTTTAATAGTCTTAAAATATCTATTTTTACGTCCAGACGATCCACAGATACTTTAATATCATGATAGTTTCAATATCACTCAAAACATCACAATCATCTAAACGTTTAGCAGTACTAAACAACAATATGACTAAAATGAAAAGACAAAGGATCTTCTACATCAACTTTGTACATTAAAAAGATAATTGTTGTAAAACCAAGCATGCCATTTACAGCAATGATAAAAGTGACTATTTGGGTATATAAGAGAAACTCGTAACATAGTCTTCCTATCAGATTGCACCACTCATGACGTGGTAATGTAATAAAGCAGCTGGAATTGATTATCTGCAGGAAGTGAAGAAAATCACATGGATCTCATCCTTTAATAAAGATCTAGCTTCTCAAACAAAACTATTAACTAGACATGCAGTTCTCTGTTGAAATTAAGCATAAAAATTGTATGAAAGGATGTGATAGTTTACAATATTAAACATGAGAATGAATATATATTAACACCCTTACTGTTCTAATTGAGCAGCAAACTGTGCAACTTTCTGCTTGCATTGGTTGGCAGAAGTTGTTACTTCTTCATTTTGAAAGAAATCAGCTGCCTTTTCATAAAACTCCATAGACTTCTCAATATTTGCTTCTGACTCATATAACTCAGCACTTTCCTACACAACAGAAGGCCAGGTTTATGACCATGTCAACCACTATATATGTATCTTAAATTAGCAGGCATACTATGTATGAACACTTAAGCATCATAGACGCTGAAATGGATTTTGGAATTTATTAGCATTCTACCGCAGACTTGTTTCATAGCTTTCAACTGAGCGGCTATTATCATTTTCAATTCCCCGTGTGTGTGAATTGCTTGAAAAATTAAGTTTGCAAAGAACCATATGATCAAAATAATCACCACATGAAAACTTGATTACTATCACACTCAATCACAGAGTACCTTATAGTATCTTGCAGCCATATTGATCCTTCCAATATCACAGAACATATCTACTGCCTGAGCTAAGCAGGATATTGCCTCTGCATGAGAAGAATCTTTAACAATTAAGGCATACTTAGGAAAAGTGGAAGTTACACTATTGCATCAAAACTTGGTCCATTATTCACATGACGTGATTATCCACGTCTAAAAATTTTTTGTTAATATCATAACAACCTTTGACATTTTTCACTGTCAAAAGGTATAAAGGTAGAGATTCCATTTCCAGATTTTGGCCTCCAAGAATCAGACTTTAAATTGTGACTTTGAAATGCATATCATAAAGAATAGAAAATAAAAACTGTACAAGTTTTCAGTTTCAAATGTGCCAAAATGTGCCAAGTGGGTTTGATAATCCAGATTTTGGAAGCAAATTTAATCAAGAAGCCATTTGATGACTTAACATTTCAATGATAATACAACAGAGACCACCACATGTTTTTCTATATCCGATGAAAAGATAATCAGACTAAGCACCACTTCGTACCACTTGTGGATGTTTTCTTATAACAGTGAGCAGCATCCACATAAGCTTGAGCAGCCTCATGCTTACTATCCAACTAAAAACAAACAAAATCCATCACATAGATGGATAACACAGAAGATATATAAAATGGAAAGAGCTTCAACAATTAATTTAAGAAAGCAAAGTACAACCTTCACATGACAGTTCGCCAACTTGATATAAGTAGCTCCGGCCTTATCCCCTGGCATACCATAATGAAAATATTAGCAAACTGGAGATGCCAAGTTGATGGATCAACTAAGGCCTAAGACACAACACTGAGGTAGAACTAAATATGCCAGAATCAACTAACCACATTCACAAGATACGAAGAAAACAGAAATGTAATATATTTATAAACGCATGGTTATCATACACAAAAAGCTCATAATTTGATATCAATTTCAAAGTCACTAGCACAACAGACAACGAAGAAATGGCTAAACCGCGGCATATTTTTTACTCAATCCGTTGCCATCGTTATCAGCTTCAAGTAATGAAGGCCGATCAATGAGGATCCAGACTTCAAACCAACGAAAAAGGAAGCATCAGTGACCTTATTAACAGACCCAAATTTTTTATAAAAAAATCCTATACGGCACCGATTTCGCATTTGCAACAAAAGAAAAATAGGAAGACAAAAGATACAGGATTTGGCGAGCTTGTAAGAGTTGCCAGCTTTATCAAAGAGATCGGCGGCGTCCTCGTACTTGGAACCAAATAATCCCCAACCGCTAAGCTTCTTCTCTGCTTTCTTCTCGAATTCCTCTGCTCGACCTAACTGATCTCCCATTTCTTTTCTGTCTCTGATTCTACAAGGTCTCTGCAACAGTAGCGTGAGGGCAAATATTGTACAAGGGAGAAGAAAAAAATTAACGGAAAAGCTCCTCTCTCCGCTTGCCTTGGCTTTTAGTTTTTATTTAGTTTGATAAACTTTTCCTTCTTCCTTCAAAACACTAAATAGCATATTTTATTTGACAAAAAGGTTTCCTCACGGGCCTTTTCCTTGGGCTCAGACGAGAAGCCATTGTTGGGTCAAGGCTTACGTATCAGTGAGGGAGGTCTGAATCTTATCTTTTGTGGAATATCATAATCTTCTACTAAATTTAAAAACAAAAACAGAAAATTAAAAATAAAACTGTTTTTGTTAAAGATTTTCATTTTGTTTGGTTTCTGCAAAACCTCAATTACTATTAGGAATGGCAACTTATTGATTAAAAAACTTATTATTATGTAAGAAATTTAGAACTGGTTTAATACACTTAAAAGTTTTAAGTATAAAAATAAATTTAATCTTTATAATATTATATAATTTATTTAGATTTCCCTATTTCGAAATCAGATTAATTATCCTGCTGCAAAATTAAGAATACATTTTAGATCATTGTGCAAACACAATTTATCTTTGCAACTTTTATCATACTTAGTTTCTTGTTTCTATAATTGGTTTTGATGAAACTCTTCATACTGCCTGTGAAGAGGTCACCGCCAAATCTAATTCAGAATGGCAATTGCCACGTAAACAAAAACAGCCAACATGATGTTTCTTGATCTTAAAACGGGTAAAATATTTTGGGATGTCTTCAACAAGCTTGATTTGCAAGCAAAGCAGTTGAATAACCAATCTCAAATGTTAATTCTATTCTAAGCTTACAAAACATTTTATTGAAGCTAATGTGTTAATCAAATACTGATAATTTTTTAGGTCACAACCTAGAAAATGTAATCATCGATGTTCAGCAAATTTGATTGGCTCTAAATGAAAGGGAGGGTCATATCAATTTCAACAGGTTCCAGCGGGACTTTTTAACAAAACAACTTTCAAAAAAATAACTAACGAATTGTTGTTCAGTTCAGTTCTGCAGCTCAATGAGAATTAACTTATTCTAATACACGTATATGAACACACTTAAATAAGTAGCTGAAATTTAGAAAATTTGTCATAGCTGCCTGTAAAGACAATCGCTTTCGTCTACTCAATCAGATCGTTCTTGGTATAGCTACACCGTCATGGGAATCCACTCTCTATCTCCTGTTAATCCGTATAATCAATACTGTTAATGCCAATAAGCAATACTTTCAACACCACATAACATTACCCAAATACGGAGAAAAGCAACTACAACGAAACTAGAACATATCAACTTCCTATCTCCTAATTTCGTCATGTGCCTGTTCATACAGCTTATATCTATGTCCTGTTCCGAGTTAAATCATGTCCTTTTAAATCAAAATTCAACTATTAATTATCCTTTCAAGACTTCGTTAACACACCATTTTACATCTAATCACAAATGCCATTGTCATAAAGTGTACCACAACGAAAATAAAACTAACCCTCTTCTCTTTGCTATGGGCGCAATCAACCCTCTTTTCTCTAGACTTTTAAATCTATCCCTTGCAAGGGTGCAGCAACCCTGTAAACGTTATACGAAAAAAGATAAGAACAAATATCTCACAGTTTTCTCTTGCAAAAAACAGAATTTCACGAATATAACAGAGATAGGTTTCACAAACCTTCAGCTTACGGAGGGATCCAGTAATTTCTTCAGACAAAAGTACTTGTGGAGGAGCAGGCTCAAATCTGATAATAATGATCGCTAGTAAGTGTTGTGCTAACAAAATATAAACTGAACAAACAGAAACATTATATATTGTCCGTCCTAAAAATAAGAACTTCGAATACTCTATAAACAGCCAATTACACAATGGCAAGTTTGAGAACCTGATTTCCACGGCAATCCCCTAACGAGTAGGCAACTTATCAAATCAGAACAATCTCAAAAGTGAATTTCTTAACATAGTATTATCCATACTTGTGCTTTCCCAAGCGTGGTGGACAAGTCTTTAGTCTTTCTTCCTTTGATATCAGTCGTCTGATATGTCTATTATGCTTCTCCTCATCTTCTTTGGCTATTTCTTTAAGGATGTCTGGCAAGCTGCAGCGATGCTAACCAATGGATAATCAAAATCTTCACATGGCTGAATCTAAAGTTGTACAAGAACAATTATGAGCTTACCAATCTATTTCTTTTGAAAGCTCATCTTTCTTTTTCGCTTCTGCTTCTCTCCTCCGGTTTTCTTTAACTCTAGCTCTTTTATTTAACTCAACCCGTGTTACCCTTTTTTCTTTTCTAGATCTGTGTGCATTGACGTTGAAAAAGAATTAACGAATGAACAAGCATAAGTCTTAATTAGTTGAGGCTAAATAGTTATCAACAAGATTTAATAGCTTGTTCTTATCCGTTTAACTTACTAAGGTTATCATCAAAGTGAAAATTTGAGTTCAATTACAAACACGAGTCCAACCAAAATGTAGCATAGAAATATCTCATCACAAATTAGACTAGGCTGACCTTTTCTCAGGTATGATATTCCCATCTTCATTCTCTTCATTTTCATCATCGTCACTCCCATTATCCGCATCAATAAAGTACATCTAATATAATAAATCAATCAATATAAAATTTCTAGTGTTGACATAAAATTAAAGGATAATAATTAAGCACAATCATGGAGTCACTACAAAAAAGTACACCAGGAGCTCACATCTTCCTCATCAATTGGTTGCCCAGGAACAATTAATGGAACAGGCTGGGGTCCTAACTCAGTTTGATAAACTTTCTGCATTTCGTTAGCTACAGCTTGAGCCAATGAATCCTGCGGTGAAACGTAAATGATATAGAAAATCTTGGCATTGCAATGTAAAATATATGGTATATTTTCATTTAAAAGGAAAACCTGATGATCCTCAAAAGAAGGATTAAATGAGCATCCAGGAGGTTCAACTTCTACTGCTGGAATAATTGAAGGTTTAGATATCTGTCAATAATAACATAGAATTAAGACATAAAAAGGAAAAATAATATACAACTAAAGAATCAGCAGAAATGTGATGGTGTTGGGTAAATAAGGAGCTCATCAAACGATGCGTCATTAAAAGATAAACAGAAAACCAAGAACAAGTAACATAACTTATCAGAAACGGTTACCTTTCTACTCTTTTCATTGGGTTCACCTGCAAGCACCAATAAATAGAGACTGAAGTCCAGCTATGTATGAACTCAAAAATTTTGAAAAATTAAATTACGCCACGAATATTTTGATAAGTACCTTCCTTTTCCCATATATCAACCATGGTGGAGGTAGGGGCAGTTCCGTCCTAAGAAAATCAAGTATAAACAGAAACATTCAAATCACTAGTTTACTTCTAACATGAGCGAATTAACAACATAACTCATAAACCTCTCCAGAGACATCGTTTCTAGGTATAGGAAGTTTCTTGAACTTTCTTTGGTCGGACTTGTTAGCCGAAGAAGGCACCACTTGAACAAAGGGGTTCTTCTGTAACACGCTGTCGCATCGCAGTACCTTTTCCCTGCGTTTCTCAATCTTCCGCCTCACAGAAAGATCTGGTTTATAATAAATATAACAAAAATGAACTAAAAAATCCCAAAACACTAATAGAAGAAAAGTTTTCAAAATTTTATAAGTAAACACCTTTGGATTTGTCAACGAAGAAGAGAGAATCGTTAGAGACGTGGGAAAGAGAGCCGCCGGAGAGAGCGTCCTTGGTGGATTTTTCGAGAAAATCGTCTATGTCTTCTGTGCTTATATTGGCTCTCCATGCTTTCTTTCCCTTTCTTGAGCTTTTTGCTTTCTTCCCCATCTCTCTCTCTCTTCCTGTTTCTCTACCTTCCCCGGCCGCCGAAAATCAAAATCTCCTTTCTCTGGTCTAACTGTATGCTGCCGCTTGGTCGCTGAACCGCCCTCTATCTTACGGGGTTTTGGTTATATTTGTTTAGGTCATTATTTTGATCGAGCCCCTTACTTGTTACGAATTTCTCATTTAAGTCCTCTTATTTTAATTTTTTTTCTTTTAATGCACCAAACTCTATGATTTTGTGATCGTATGCATATTTTTAAGGTTAAATTTATTAGACCCCATAATTTGGTATTTTATTAATGTTTCTTTTGACTTTTAAAATGTATTAATAAAAATTCCCGTAGTTTTAGTCTAGTAACTTCTGTCCATGGCTTCAAATTTGTACCTACTCTGTCGCATTTAATCTCAGCTATTTATTTATGTGGGACTCATATAGATAGATGGCTGGGATTGAATGGGACAGAATAGGTACATGAAAAAAGTGACAGAGGATCACGTCCCTCTGTCCATCCCCCTTTTCGTCGTTAAAAATCCCAACCTATAAATCTAAAACGTCATCATTTTTGCTACGAGATACATTAGGGTCATGCAATGAATAAATAACTCACATGACATCTTGCTTTCATATGATAGCATTTTGCAAAGTACATACAAATCCTCCGTGAAAAAAGCAACATAAAGAACTCTTATCGGTAATAAAGATGAGCGAAGTCTTGTTGGAGTTGCAATAGAGACAAGTTAAAGTGGAAGTGGCATTGGAGAGAATCAAAGCGCAAGTTTTCGTTATCATGATAATTTTACGTAATTTCATATTTTAACTAGGGTTCTAATTGGGGGAATTCTAAGTTGGAATTTGATTAAGGTTTTTGTACGTGTGGGAATTTCATGAAACAGAGTGTGAACTGATGCAACTTTTGTGACTTAGCCAATTGTGTGTTGCAAGCACTACGGCAAAAATAGACTTAGACAACGAAATCTTTGGAACAGTTTAAAAATTTATTGCTAATAATTAATACAACGTATCAGTTCTTAAACTGTTGTCTTTGTTATTGTGAAAAGGCAACCATAATAATAATTTGTTGCTATATATAAAAAAAGGCAACAAAATTAAAAAAAGATTACAGTAAAATCTTATATATGTAATATTTAGAATTGTTGCTATAGTTCCAGTAAATAGGGTATTTACTAATGTTATATATTTATTTATATAGCTATTTACTAATGTATATTTAAAATAAAAAATTTTATATTTACTAATGAGTATTCATAATATGTGTAGCAAAATTAAATTATAAACAAATTTTTATTTAGTAAAATTAAAAAACATGAGTTGATACTATGGGAGATGAGCAAGACATGGAAATGGACGGTGACTATAAACCCGTCTTCTCTTTCTTTACCGTGTGTGGTGTGGTTCCTAGCTTCATTGGATATTGTGTTATGCTAGATTAATTTAAAGTATATATTTGAGTTTTTATATAGCAAATTTTATCATAACTAACAATAATTAAGTATTATAATTTTAATTATATTATTATTACTAATATATAACACAACAATTTTATGCATTATTTTAGGGATAAAATGTGAAATATAATTAACTATTATTTTATACAATCAATTTTTAATTTTTTTTTAAAAATTGATCTACTTAGAAATGTTAAACAACATTCATTGCATAATATTATGCAATTTTAAAGGTTTTATGCATAATATTATATTTCACATTTTATCCCTAAAATAGTATGTATATATATATATATATATGTATATATATATATATATATATTTATTTATTTATCCGTTAACGTCAACATATTTTTTCGTTAGCAAAGTGGTATCAGAGCTAGCTATACAAATACTACGTCAAGTGTTCGAATCGCAGTAATAACCATCCTGCGTTCCAACATGTCTGTAGATCGAGTACCACAAAAAAACTAGGATCCGACGGGTGCTACAAACCCCAAGCCGGCAACCGTAGCAGAGGCGTGGTGGGTGTATAAATAGATTTGAGATTCGTAAGGCTAGGGCGGAATCAAATCTTATAAATCCACCATGCTTCTGTGGGCGCAAGATCATTATGACACCACAGGCTATGGCTTTATCTCCCCATAGTTCCGCGAAAGCTACCAGGTTGTTGGTGCGATTTGAAACTAGAACCATGAGGATGACCTATAAGCTCTGATACCACTTTGCTAACGAAAACACGTGTTAGGGTTAGGGCAGAATCAAATCTTATAAATCCTACCAAATGGAACTGTTCTTCTAAATTTTTACTAACTTGTTTTTGTGTTTTATTTTCGGTTAAAATTTCTGTAACTAATTCTTAAAAAGTGGTTTGTTTTTGTAATAATTCGAGTATTTGATATTCTAATTGCATGTAGTGTTCTTTTATATCATGTAATTCTTAACTAATACTCATAATGTTTGTTTTAAATAGGTGGTTAAATCAACAATTTGATTTTAAAAAGCATCTATCTTTTGTGAAATATCTAAAGAAGAGTGTATGATGGTTGGATCCTTAATGGGTATATTAGATTCTTCAGTTTTAATTATTCGAAGAGGTCTTTCTATTCGTAAAGATTGAGTTCGTAATAATGAAGGGGCTGAAAAACCTGAAGATGTTGATTTTGAAAAAGAATGCTTATAATTAATAGGATATTGAATAGAAGGTAAAGTTCTTAATTTTATTCGAAAATTTGTTCCTACTTTTGCTACATCATTAAAAAGTTGATCAATATATATTTTTCTGTATTTTTAAATTCTATACTATGATGTGAATTAGTAAGAGCATAACTGATTTGATAGGTAACAGAAAAGGGATATTGTCTTGGAATCATTAAATTTTCATTATAAATTTATAAGCAATTGTTATTGTATCTTCTATATCTTTTGATTTTAAAGGTAAACCTATTTTTAATCTAGTATTGAATTTTATTTTACCATATGCTAAATTACCATTCATTATACCAATAATTTGATTATTTAAATCGGTCATCCTTTCATCTAAAATAGCCATTCTTATTGGAGAGTCAATTCCTTATTGAAAAGTAGATTTTAATAATATTTGAATTGTTAAAAGATGAATATATCCTATTTTGATTCGTTTATCAGGAGAGATTTTTTGTAAATGTATTAAAATCTGTTCTTGATTAATAAGATTAATACGAAAATGATCATTGCATTGTTCTATTTTAATAGGAGTTTCGTGAATAATTTTTTCAAAATAAATAATGTTCTTTCGATTAATAAGCTTATTAAATATTGAAGTTTTATGAATATCTTGCCCCTCTTTTAAATTTAGCTGAGTTTTTGATATTTGTCTGATTTTGTCATTAGATAATAGCGAATCTACATAAAAAGTTCCAGCAGCATCATATAATTCTAAACTATCTATATCGAGAATATCTAGGTTTGTAGAGGGAGTGGTCATTTTAGTGCCAGGGACTAATATTTTTATGATCAGAAAGTAATTTTTCGTGAATAGCTAAATCTCTTGAATATAGTTGATGAAATTGTTTTTCTAAATTTAATTCTTCTACTATTGGTTCTAAAGTATTGAGATTAGTTATGAATCTTCGAAGATAATTATATTGATTTTCTAATTCATAAAGTTTTTTAAAGTGTAGATGTTTCATATATTCTAGATCTTCTATTTGTTTTTCTAATTGTTAACAGATACAACAATTAGATTCTTGACAAATAGAGCAATAATAAATATGATAGGAATGACTAGACATAATTATTCTAAATTATGATAATCAATATTAGGATTAAATACTTTATCTAAAATAAATTGAAACATAAGAGGACGAAACCCATAATTATAACATGCACGAAAATAATCAGTCAATTGAAAAGAAGATAAACAATGGATACAAATTAATAAATAACAAAGAAATGAAATATTGAAAGCATAAAATAAAAGGTAAGAGAGCATATATACAAATTTGAATAAAGACAACAAAAGTAATCATATCATTTATTTTTTTATCTCGTCTTATAAATTGGTTTAATTTTTCGATTATATGAAGCATAAGTTCAATTTTCCTTTCACACTCTTGTTTACGGGCTCTACTGTGGGAGCATATAAGAGGCCTTCTTGAATTTGTGAAATATACTCATATAAATTTCTTTTTAATTCCTAGATTTTATTTCTAGGTCCTTCTAATTCTGTCATATAAATTCCTTCACCTATTTGTTTAAGGTATTGATCTTCCATTTTTAACAAATTAGAATAGAAATTTCTTTTAAATTATTTTGTAAATTTTTTCTATTCTGTAATTGAATATGCTTCATAATCAAAAGCCTTTGTTGAATCATTTGTATCCGTTCTTTATTGTTGCGAGCATAAGCTTGGTGTAATTTAATGTGCATTTTATGGATCCAGTAAGTATGATTTTCTGCTGTTTTTCTATCAATTGTTATCTGAGTTTTCAAATATCGTTTTAATTCAAAGTAATGCATATAGAAAACGTTTTATTAATGAAGCAGAGGACGTAGTACCTGAAGACTATAAAATTTTAATCTACCAATTTCTGGATAGGTCTAGGATAAAACTTTCTAGCATCTTTGGTTGCTCGTATTAAAGTATTTGTCATGCTTATGAGTGTAGCCGTTTCATACATCTGTCTATATTTTCGTGCATCTTTACTTTTTTGAGCACGTTTATTTTGGGCATGATACATACTAAGTAGTTCTTCTAACTCTTCTTCTCGTTCATAAGTTTCATTGATTGCAACTTTTAATTGTTGTTTATAATTGAAATAGCTGGAAGACATAGCTAGAAAAGAAAGAAGATATAAGAAAACAGAAATATAATTAAATGAAATGAACTTTGAATACATAATTGACGATTAACTAAACTTTTCATCATACCTGCCTGCGATCCCTTGACTGATAGCTTATTGGGAGAGAGCGTATGAAGAAAGAGAGTTTTATTAACCGTGCCTAAAGAGGCAGAATTGCTTACATTATATAGACTACGGACTCAAAAGAAACAAAAACAGTAATAGACATGTGGCAGCCAAACGCATTAATAAAGTAAAGTAAACAGGAAAAAGTGGCTAATAATGTACAAAGGTGAAAGCAGATGCTTCTGCTTTCTTGACGACGAAGGTCTACATTGTTTGAATTTTAAGTAAAGGAGATTCCTTTGCTTTGTCTTTACTCTTCTATGATTGCTTCGATGGGTTCGGTCTCGTGACTGCTGCTGTGTGATGTAGATGGGCAATAAGTGCACTGATGAGCCCTATGTCCCTTCTTTTGCTTGCAAATAGCTTCTTTCCAGCTGAAATTAAGTTCTGAAAAACTACCATCCATGTGGTTGAATGGACTTAAAAACTGTTGAACAATCTGTAATGTTTCTTTTTGTATTGGTTGCTTATATGCTGAGACCATCAAGAGATGATATCCTTTATAATTGATTTGGATCATTGATTCTTCATCAATCCGTAATGCCTGCATATAAACTCCTTCCAAACAACTGAGATTAAATTGATTAATTAAATCCCAATCGATTAGATGATGTAGAGGTGCATCAATAAGGAGATAAGTGCCGTTGCTGATTCCAATAGTGATGAAGGCTATTCATGATAGAATGATGTTTGCATCTGCGATTGTATCTTGTGCTTTGAAGATTGGGTAACTGCTCCAAATTTTTATATATACTTCTCGGTCTTTTGCAAATCTATCTTTTTAGTTTTTGACAGCTTGAATAAATCCAAGAGGGAACTCAGAAAGAATCTGAGTATTGATTACATATAGGGTGTCAATTAACCCACTCTGAAAGAGTAAATATGTGGTTAAAGGGTCTGCTTCTGGTAGAATTATCGCCTTTGGTCCAAATCTACCTCTATTTTGTGGATAATAATGAAAAATCTTATTTTCTTCCGTCCATGCATTGATGTTTTGGAAACATTCAGGGAACATCTCTGAAGTCAATCTTGTTGCTTCAGATTGAATAGCTCTAGAGGGTATGGCATTAATCTGATCTAAAGTAACAGGTTTTCCTAAAAGATGCATCTTGGTATTTGAAGGAGTAGGAGATGGTGATTTTAATACCTTAGTGTACTGAGTCGTAAAACTGGATTGTTTTGTCTGTACTCAGCCAATGATTTTTCTTCTTCGATTTTAGTGGTAAAACTCTTGTGTATAATGCCAGATTGTCCCACTATATGAGTTGCTGCTTTATGCCATGCATCATGAATACCTGCCATTGGACCATTATAAATCATATATACTTTTGCTTCATTGTCATCTTCCTTCCTTTGAGGTTTATTTGAAACGAGTTGCTAAATTTGGGTTATTTGTTGAAGAGTTATAGGTGTAGGTATATCAGGAATAAAATCTGTTGTAGATGGTTTAGGTAAAGAATGATTGGAAATGCTTGGTTCAGGTCTAATATTTTGTTTAAGAACTTGAATGGTGGTTTTTAGCTGGTTTATGTCTCTGGTAATGGTTCCAATGAGTTGTTGCTGGTTGATTAATTCAGTTTCTTTTTGAGCTAATGCATCCTCCAAATTGGTCAATACTGCTTCCATTCTAGAGTTAATTTATTTGCAAGAAAATTGTCAGTAGATTTGATACAATGAATTGAAAATTGATACTGATTTAATTCGAGTTGCCATCTAATTAATCTTCCTTGATTGAAATTTGCCCGAATATTATATTTGAGAAAACCAACTAAATATTTGGAGTCTGTTTGAACAGTAAATGTGATAGGTAATAAATCAATACGCCACTTTCTCAAAGTTTTGAGGCAAGCAAGTGTTTCTTTTTCATGTATAGGATATTTGCATCCAGTGGGAGTAAAAGTCCCATTTATATATTTGCATAAATGTATTTGCTTCTGGATAGGGGTTTTGCTAAAAGGCAGCCTGTCCATGTATCGTTGCTTGCATCAATTTGAACAATAAGTGCATCTTGGGGAAGATAGTTATATAATGATGGTAAATGTGTGCATAAAACTTTGAGTTTCCTCATTGCCTTGGTATCTGCATCATCCCAAGTCCATTGCTTTTTGGTGCTATATTTGAGCTGTAAAGTTTTTCTTTCTTTTGCTAAATTGTGCAAAAACCGTTGATCAGAGATATAATTTAAAATTCCTAAAAACTGTTGTACTTATGTCCTATTTGTTAATTGATCAGGAAAATTTTTTATTTTTTCTAGAATATTCGGTTGCAATTTTAAATATCCATTGTTAAATTCAATTCCTAAATATTCTATATTCTGTTGTGCAATTCTAACTTTTTTCTTACTTAAAATTAATCCTTTCTCACTACATCTTAGAAGAACTATCTTTACTTTCTTTAAATGGTCTAATTTATCTTGATTTGAATAAATGATTATATCATCTATATAAACAAAAGTAAATTCTTCTAATCCTTCAAGATTATTGTCCATAAAACGTTGGTAAATACTAGGTGCTTGTTTTAATCCAAAAGGTAAAACATTCCATTGGTAATGCTTTTGAAGAGGACAAGTAAATGCTGTCAAAGGTTTTGTATTTTCATGTAATCGAAATTGCCTATATCCAGATTTTGCATCTAAAGTAGTAAACCAATTATGTCCTTTTAACTTATTAATTATATAATCTTTTCGAGGTAATTTATAAGTTTCTCCTATAGTTGCTTCGTTCATTTTTTTTATAGTTTATTACCATTCTTCTTTTTCCTCTTTTTTGTTCTGCTGCATTATTAACATAGAATGCGGGAGCTGAATGTTTACTAGTGCTAAGAGTAATTAATCTTTTAAGAAGTAAATCATGACATTCAATTATAAATTCTTGGACATCTATTTGAGAATAAATAATATTATTCTCGATATAGATAATTTAGAATTATATGATGCCTCTGGAACTTTTTGATGTAAATTCACTATTATCTAACGATAAAATCAAACAAATATCAAAAACTCAGCTAAATTTAAAAGATGGACAAGACATCATTAAAACCTCAATATTTAATAAACTCATTAATCGAAAGAATATTATTTATTTTGGAAGAATTATTCAGGAAGCCTCTATTAAGATAGAACAATGCAATGGCCATATTCATATTAATCTTATTAATCAAGAACAAATTTTAAAACATTTACAAAAAATCTCTCCAGATAAACGAATTAAAATAGGATATATTCATCTTTCAACAATTCAAATAATATTAAAATCTACCTTTCAAGAAGGAATTGACTCTCCAATAAGAATGACTATTTTAGATGAAAGGATGCCAGATTTAAATAATCAAAGAACTTTGCTAACGAAAACACGTGTTAGGGTTAGAGCGGAATCAAATCTTATAAGCCCACCACGTTACCACGGCAGCCCACGCTTCTGAGGGAGAACTACCAACCCCAGTACTGTAGGAACGTAGAATGCTTTTTACTGTGATTCAACACGAGACGTGGGAGTCACCTGTAAGCTCTGATACCACTTTGCTAACGAAAACACGTGTTAGGATTAGGGTGGAATCAAATCTTATAAGCCACTTTGCTAACGAAAACACGTGTTAGGATTAGGGCGGAATCAAATCTTATAAGCCCACCACGTTTCCGTGGCAGCCCACGCTTCTGAGGGAGAACTACCAACCCCAGTACTGTAGGAATGCAGAATGGTTTTTACTGCGATATGAACACAAGACGTAGGAGTCACCTGTAAGCTCTGATACAACTTTGCTAACGAAAACACGTGTTAGGGTTAGGGCGGAACTAAATCTTAAAATCCAAAGATATAGAAGATACAATAACAATTGCTTATAAATTTTGTAATGAAAATTTAATGATTCTAGGACAATATCCCTTTTCTATTACTTATCAAATTAGTTATGCTCTTACTAATTCACATCATAGTATAGAAATTAAAAATACAGAAAAAATATATATTGATCAACTATTTAATGATGTAGCAAAAGTGGGAACAAATTTTCAAACAAAATTAAGAACTTTACCTTTTATTCAATATCCTATTAATCATAGACTTTCTTTTTCAGAATCAACATCTTCAGTTTTTACATCTCCTTCATTAATACGAAACTCAATCTTTACGAATAGAAAGACCTCTTCAAATAAATAAAACTGAAGAATCTAATATACCCAATAAGGATCCAACCATCATACATTCTTCTTTAGATACTTCACAAAAGATAGATGCTCTTCAAAATCAAATTGCTGATTTAACCACCTATTTAAAACATACATTATGAGTATTAGTCAAGAATTACATGATATAAAAGAACATTATATACAATTAGAATATCAAATACTCGAATTATTACAAAAACAAACTACTTTATTAGAATTAGTTACATAAATTTTAACGGAAAATAAAAGACAAAAACAAGCGATTAAAAATCTAGAAGAACAATTATATTTGCGATTAAAAATCTAGAAGAACAGTTCTATTTGGTATCAGAGCCTAAACCCAAACAACCAACAATAATTATTAAACCATGGAAAACACAACTATAGAAGATTCTTCTGCTCTTAATATAGAATCTTTAGAAATTGTTGAAAAGAATATACACAATCAATTAGAAGACATTACACAATTAATGCAAAAATTAACTTTTAATCAAACAAATCAAATAACCGAAAAAGATGAAATTATACATGTTTATGAATTCGATGAAGAAATTTTTGTAGAAGAAGAAAATACAGAAAGTAGTAAAGCTAGAGACAAAATAAAAAGAGAACATGTAAGTGGAGATAAACGTAAAAATAGATAATCAAGATCAAGATTCATATACTTGGCAATGGACCTCTGATGATTTTTTTAAATAGACAAGGTTATTATAAAAGAGGCTCAAAAATTAAAAAATATCCTATTGAATATACCCCAAAACATAGACTTATAGGATCCGATACTACACTTAATATTGATTGTGTTACAAATCCCGATGAATTAATTTTAGATTGGACAAATAAAATGCAATTGTTATTACAAATTGAAAAACCATTTGGCGATGTTGTAAATAAAAATTCTCTTTGGAACTTTATTACATATAAAACAGCTGGAATAGTACAACGTTTTCTACTAGATAACGAAGAATATTTTAAAAATACACCTCATTATAAGGAAGCAACAAATGACAGTATAACTTTTCATGCGATTGCAATTGAAATTTTTAAGGAATTTATAGGAAAAGATTTAATCTATCATAGACAAATAGTAGCAAATACTGAAAGAACGACAGCTCTAAAACATCTCAATAACATGAAAATTTGTGATCTATGTTATTTAGGTCACTATATTTGTGAATTTAAAAAATATTATTATAATTTAACAAGAGCAGAACAAGAAATTTATACACATATATTTATTCAAAAATTACCCTATCCTTTTAATCAAAAGGTAAAAGAGCAATTTTAACAATTAATTAGTGAAGATAAAATAGCAAACAATTTAGGAGGAGCTATATATACAACACAAAAATATTTAGCTAATTAATGTTTAGAAGCTTAACTACGAAAAACATTAAAGCATAAGAAATTACAATTATGTTGTTCAAAAATATGGATGTACAAGTTCTATTAAAAAACAAATAAAATATAAACCTTTCCATAAATATAAATGAAAATGATATCCGAAACAATATTATAAGCAACGACCTTTCAGAGCATATAGAAGACAGTTTAGAAAGAGAAAACATCGACAATTGAAACGCAAAAGAAAAAATTGTCCACAACAAAAGAAAAATTGTTGTTGTTGGTTTTGTAAAGAAGAAGGACATTATGCAAATGAATGTCTTAAAAAGAAAAATCCAAAATTTCAAGAAAAAGTACATATTCTAAATACTGCTTTAGAATACGAATTAGAACCAATTGAATCCGAGTATAATACAGATTCAACAATTTCTTCAATCTATCACTATGAATCATATACAGAAAGTTCAGAATCCTCAAGCAAATCTCAATACAACCTTTATTCAAG